>PKRV01001492.1:273473-365628 GCA_003709505.1 Hyphantria cunea | reverse complement strand
AAAAAAAAAAAAAAAAAAAAAAAAAAAAAAAAAAAAAAAAAAAAAAAAAAAAAAAAAAAAAAAAAAAAAAAAAAAAAAAAAAAAAAAAAAAAGGCTAAAAATATGGTTGCGCGTAAATAGAATTTAAAACCAATGTTATTACATTGGTTTGCATGAGCAATATTCGATTCGAAAGCAATAAACAGTGGGTAATAAAGCGCTGCGCCGCTAGTATAAAAATACAAATATAAAATCTAGAACTGAAAGCTAAACTGCTCCGCAAGAGATCAGATATGGTAAAAATAGGCTCTTAAATAATAATAGTAATGATGTTGACGCCTATAACTTAGACAATTATTTCAGCAACATAAAGTATACCAAAATAAAGGGTGTATTGCTACTGCTGGTCTAAGAAATAAGCTTTATACCAGAAAAAAATTCAAAACTATAACCCACCCACGAAACTTTTGATTAAGTTTTCTTAAATAGTCTACGTCACGGCCACGGCTACAGGCCATTGTAAATAAATAAATAAAAATTCGGCTATCTAATACACAACGCTATCTAGTCCCAAGATAAGCAGAGCTTGTGTTGTGGGCAGACAACTCTGGGTGGGGTCCGGATGTGTTGATAATAACAGCAGTTCTGGGATCCCTACTGTCTCAGGTGCAGAGTGGCACACCATGTGGTTTTAGTCGGTTCGATTCCGACACACTGTCCCGCCGCAAACCCCGGTGGGGCAAAAGCCCGTGGGTTTTCATATGTAAAAAAATGGGTACTAGACTACAGACATAAATACATATATGTATATACTTTTTATTGTAAATACATGCATATAATACATAGAAAAAGAATATATTGGTACCTCATTCCTTGAAATGCGTTCAGTAGTTTAGCCGCTAGGGTGAAACATACAAACAAAATGTTGTATTATGTACTACAATAATGCTATACTAATATATATTATATACTACTACTATTATAAAACTGACAAGAATGTAACATTTTCTTTTGGCTTGGGCATAGTCGATTAAAAATTAAAAATAATGTCACTAAAGGTACTGATAACAAATTGTAATATCTTATTTAATAAGGTAATATTTTATTTCAAAGTAGGATTTGAAGCAACTTGTATTTTTTACTAGCTATAAGAGTATTGAAAATACAACAACAACAACAACCCATAATGTCCCACTGCTGGGCTCGGGTCTCCTCTCAGGAGAGGGTTTAGGCCATACATCCCCACGCTGGCCAAGTGCGGGTTGGGGACTGGCAAGAATACGTTGTGGCCACGTAAATCTTGCCGTTGGATGTTTTTTAAGCCGCCCGAAGGCCCCCAACTAAGCTTCACGACTGTTATCGTATGATAACAACCAGGACCGACTGCTTAACGTGACCTCCGAATCACGGAGACGCTCATGGTAACATGCCACTAGCGGTCACCCATCCAGGTACTGACCGCGCCATCGTTGCTTACCCTCGGTGATTGTTTCTAATCATCGAGTGCAACTGGGTTATGAGCGCCTTAATGTATTGAAAATTCTTTTACTAAAACGAAAACTCTACTAACCTGACTTAGTCAACAACGATACATCATATCTTTCAACCATTTGACGTAAGAACGAAAAATGTTTGAGCATTTTCATTATGATAATGTCGATGCGTCATAGACGAAGTACAAAGGCTATTGGTTGGAAGATAATGTTCAAGGTCTTCTGTAAAACTGCGGCAAATGTACTACTTCGAAAAATGTTGTATAATATTCAGGGTTCCGTTCCTTAAAATAACAAGAACAATTTAAAAAGTATAACCTTGACCACGTAAAAAAATCGATTAAAACTTATATATTCTACGTAACCTAAGTTTCAATTATTAAGAATGTATTGACACATCATTCGTTAAAATCGGTTCTGTTGGGTTCGGCACTACGATAGAACAAACAAACTTATATAGTTTACCAAAACCGTTGCGATTCCTTTTTCTTCGGCGTAATCAGGTAATAATTGAACCATTACAGGATCACTGAATTGACAGTAAAGCGATTCTATAAAGGTTCCTTTTTGTCTGTTTGCTTGTCTAGCGACCAATAATTACTCCCTTAAAAAGCGTTAAGGTAGCTATTACAAATTAACTATAAATATTTATGTAACGTGGTTCCTTACAGCTGTAAAAAGTTCAGCTTCTAAGTTGACGAAATCAATATGTTATTTGTGAAGTTTCTTTTTTCATTTTAAAGTCATATTAAAATTATGAAGTCGAAAGTTTGCTTGTTAGACGTTCACGGTTATACCGCTCTACTGGTTTCAATAATATTTTGTCAGGGAAATATTTTGATTCTTGAGGAAGGACATAGGCCATTTTGACTGTCTCTGTGGCTCAGTGGTAGCGAATGCCATTGCTGTGCTAGAGGTCTCGGGTTCGATTCCTGAGTCTGACCAAATGTTTGTATGATCAGCAAATATTTGTGTCCGGAGTTTGGGTGTTTTCTATGTATAATAGGTATGTATTAAAAAAAGTATATAAGTATTAACATCAGTTATCTAGTACCCATAGTACAAGCTTTGCTTACTTTGGGACTAGATAGCGTTGTGTGTTAAAATGTCTGAACATATTTATTTATTCTTTATTTATTTATTTATTGAGTAGCTTAAAAAAGGATATAAGCCATTTTTTACCGCAAAAAACCGAAATACACGCGGCTGGAGACGTGGGCGAAAGCTAGTTTAATATAAAACTTATATGATTAAGATATATAATTTTAACTACAATATTTACTAAGGAGCAATGTCTCATAATAACATTATAAAAATATAAAGAAGATATAATCATTAAACAGGTTTATGTTAATTAATGTTTGTTTAATGTAGTTAAGTTGATGAGATTATTTCCGAAAACAGATTTCTTTTTTCAGTTAATCAATCCTGTTCTACAATTTCGAGATAAACGATCTATCTACCACATTTGTCTACTAAACTAGTACAATTCTAAATAATAATAGTAATACAAATCAGACTTGCACTTGCAACACATTAGTACTTTTTTGCTTATTTATTTCATACCGATTGTACCTGAATTGTTCAAGTAATTTGTAAAAATAATAATAATGAAGCGATTTTCTAGACACCTATACTTCTTTCGACAATATTTTTTTTCAATTGAAAGCCTGCAAAAGTGACTCCACTCTGCCTAATGAAAGGCATAAGTAAAATCCAAGAATAGGGGCCACCATACTCGTGGCAAATGCAGAGAATGTAGCATGGTAACCCACACTATGGCGGCCTAGTGATATTCTTTTTCACGTTCCTCAATAGCTTGCGTATTTTATTTCTGAGTTATAAATATATATATAACAGTTATAAAACAAGAATACAGCTTATAACTATCTCAATGATATTATTATAGTTAATTCACCTATCTAACTTTAAAAACGTATCGAAAAAGAACTGAAATTCTTAGTGTAAATTTGGTTTAAGCGAACGAAAATGTAGGATCTTATCCATACTAAATTTATAAATTCACCTACGCTTGAATCGCTGCATTCTATTTAATGACATTAAGATACTTTAATTTTTTTTTAAAGGCTACTTTTTGGTGCAATATCCGACATACACGCCAACGGACCTGCAGGCAAAAGCTTTTATATCAGCACTATATTACGAGCTACTACATCAACATAACATTCAGAAGTTTGTATTGTTATAATGTTTACTAAGGCGTGACGTAATATTTATACGTGACTCAAGTACTCTTACGTTTGAAACCTGAGGAACGAGTTTTCTACATTACATTGTTACTGATTTATGATACCTTCAGGAATTGAGTCCGTAACAACGTTCGTAGTTTCTAATCTAAGACAAATTATGTTCCTAGTATATGACCGTGTGGTGATGGATTAAGAAAACGGAGTGTCGTCATCTCTTTTCATCCCGTGGGTATCGTAAGAGGCGACTAAGACCTAACTACGCAAGACAACATCACTGCAACTGCACTGTGGGAGATCCACGGCATGAATGATATCACGGCCTTGCAGAAAACTGTGTGTAAGTGAGGATACCGGAGGCCCATATTCCAACCCTTCTCAAACCCTCCCCCTCCCTATCCCAAAAGGCCGGTAACGCACTTGTGACACCTCTGGTCTTATGGGTGTCCATGGGCGGCGGTAATCACTTGCCATCAGGCGATACGTCTGCTCGTTTGACCCGTATTCCATAAAAAAAATATACTCTCAATCAAGCGGCGTCATATAGGAAAATAGTCTGTTGTTCTAAAAATATCAGTTATTTACACAGTAAAGATGAAAAACTAATTTGTTTGAGATCTTATACTATCTTAACTGACTTTTAGTTATAAGTGTGTGATCCATGCCAAATCTATGTCACAAAGAATTTGATTTAAACTACTATAGAGACTTTACTACCTAAAGGGCTAAAATTTAACCAGTTACGTAAGACACAAATTTAACCAGTGACGTCACAAAAAATATAAACTTAATCGAATTTATCGTAGCGATGACTCAGTACATCATCTATTATAGAAACAACGTTTACTTATTGATAGGTTTCAGATTTATTTTGGTCGCTTGCTATGATAACTTCGGTCAGAAATTACGCATTAATATAATATATTTATTCATTTTTTTAAAATTAATACTTTAAGCACATTAATAATAACAAAGGCGGACTTTATGCCGTAGGCATTTTCTACCAGTCTACCTTAGGGTGATGCAGAGCCAACACAAAACTTAACAAATAGGTTGATATGATATCTCAATAATAAATAATTAAACCATATGTAATAATTATATTAGTACATATAATGAATACGTATTTAAATACATATATTTAGATACATATAAATACACACATACATACATAATATATACGCAATATACATTCTATATGGGGACAGTACGATGATATCTAGGTGAATCTGATAGAATGTGTAGAAAATGTTTTCACACTAAGCGTTTCAAACTTTTCCTAATTTTAGCCATCCTAATCTCGAGAGGGAGCTCGTTCCATTGTAGGACAGCTTGTACGACGAAATGAAAGTACTAACTTTGCCCGCGATTATGTCCGCGTGCATGTCGGTTATCGCGATAAAGAGTAGACTATGTCCTTCTTCAAGAATCAAAGTATCCTCATGCCAAATTTTATTGAAATTGGTGCTGTAGTTTAGCCGTAATAGTGTAACAGACAGACATTGTTTTTTACGAATTTATAAAATAGTTGATGATGACTTAACTACAGTTTTCCTAGGGTTTGTATTTTGTGAGTGATTTTTTGGGGTTCCTCGCCTCAAAAAAAAGAAGCGAAACCCTTATAGACCCGTCAGGCTGACGCATATAAATATCAAGCTGAAATTTATGTCAAACACTTGGGTCTACTTTCCCTTAGAGCTGTGTAAAAATCAAACTTAGATTTCGTTTCGAAAATCTTATCAAATACTTTTTTTTGGAAATCGTCATTTTAATGAGAGTCGGAAATTTAACGGGAGTTTTTCCAACGGGGCGTCTCAAGTGGGCCGTATTGGAGAAAAATGGCTCCACAGCTGAAGGGCTAAGCCAACGCAATCAAAAGATACAGGCGTTAATGCTGCAAATTTTCCAAACCTACAGGATACCCGTGAACTCAGAACTTTGAAATTTAGTAAGAAGTAACGTCTTATAGCAACAAGCAGCATATAGCAATAGACAAAGAAACATTGCGAAAAGCACACATTTTTAGTTACATCGTACAATTACTACAGATTTGTACGGAACCCTCGGTGCTTGGCTGGTTTTTTACCTAGAGAACAAAGTTCTAGCCTGAAGTATTTTAGTTTTAAATATTTGGATAACTAAAGATATACATACTCCATAGAAAAGAAAGCTTCTATAACCCCTTTTCAGTTGTTTCCTGACAAAGATAGGTTTTAGGTATTACACTACCCTATGTACGTAGACTTAATTTAAGTTAAAGTTAATTATTTATCTATAGTAAAATAGCTGTATATAAAATAATACCCATAAATCAATCTATCTGTTTTAAACTTTGCATCGTATCATGACTGACAATTTTCTAATAGAACTAATGCCCTTGAACCTCTATTGTGGCTTGTTCAAGGCTCCCCTTGTCATTGACAAATGATCCGAGAGAAACAACAGACAGAGGAAATGCTTTCAGGTTTCAGCATGTAAATGTGTGAGTGTGTCTACACGAGTAAAAATATGCTCGTGTGTGTGTTTCTGCTTTCTCTTACAAAGTCCCAATGCCTCGAGTATTTTTAAATGTATTTGTGTGTGTGTATGTGCAACTTGACAAAGATTAAAGAAGATTTACAACATCTCAATAGATATTGCCGTGTTACTTTTCTCGTGAAAAGTTTCAGAGAAATCAGATACCTAACAAACAAGTTTAAGGTTTTATTCTAATTCTTCTAGTAGGTCTATGATTTACTTTGATGAATATGACTTATTCCGTCGAACATATTTACAGCCTTTAGTTTACTTCTATACAAAAGAATATTTGGGATTAGTTTAGCACGCACTGCGATTAAACGCCCGCGCTTACTGCACGCCTGAAAATGAAAATATCTGTAACACATAGCTTTTTTACAAGCGCATGCATTAGCGACTTTCTTCAGTGATTGACTTTAAAAACGCAACTTGCTACGCTTTAATCGCGGATAAATAGGCCGCGTTTTTTATTTCCCAACCCCATAGTGTAGCGCCCTTTGTTTGTTGTTTGAAAAAAAATTATAGGGGTGCTGACGCACGTTGCTGTACATTTTGCAAAGTATCATTTCAAATATCTATGATCGGTACGTATAGGTATGTACTTAGTACGGTGTTGTTTACGTTTTCTATTTTTTAATTTCAATACCAAAGCCACAAAACATGCTGTTTGCGCTGCTGGAAAATAAATTTAACCAAAACGCCAACCGCAATGCGTGTTGATACGTGGTTTTGCGTTTTCAGCTATTCGTAAACCGCCTGCGTTTAATCGCAGTGCTTGCTAAGCCTTCGGTGCTTAAAACAAAAAAAAGTTTTAAAGTAGTAAATATACTAAAACTAGTGTCGTAAACTAAATCAAGAGCAACATCTACTAACTGCATAAGAAAGTTAGAATGATTAGAATATAAGAGAAATGAATTTACTTAAAACAAAGTTAAAATGTTAAAAAACACAATGATTTGAAACACCTGCCTTTAATAGGCATCAAACCTGTGTAAATAATGTTGATCTTTGAAAACAGATACCACAATAGGTATAATGATACAGAATGACTTTGGGACACAGAAGTATTTACGTCTATATTAAGGCTTCAATAAACCTTTGCGTGTGTGAGTGCCATGTCTGCCTTTCTGTTGTAATATTTTTGCGTAGTCATTGATGAGTAATATAGCAGTTCGTCTATATGAATTTATGGGAGACGTTTGTTGAAATGGCGGGTTCATTTACCAGGTTAAACATAGAGTTTTGTTGAAAATGGGGGAAATAAGTTTTTCGTGGGTAATAAGACAGTATATTTTTTATGCATAAAACTGTTAAGTTGATGCGGAAGCTTCGATACTTAACAAGGTTCTGCAGCAATTGAACTCAAATTAGAGAAAACACGGGTTGAGCCTATTTTCATATAATCAAAATTTATCTAAACTAAGCTAGGCGCTCATAGCCCAGTTGCACTCGGTGATTAGAAACAATCATCGAGGGTAAGCAACGTGGCGCGATCAGTACCTGGATGGGTGACCGCTGGTGGCATGTTACCATGAGCGTCTCCGTGATTCGGAGGTCACGTTAAGCGGTCGGTCCCGGTTGTTATCATACGATAACAGTAGTGAAGCTTAGTTGGAGGCCTTCGGGCGGCTTAAAAAACATCCAACAACAATATTCTTGCCAGTCACCAACCCGCACTTGGCCAGCGTGGGGACGTATGGCCTTAACTCTCTCCTGAGAGGAGACCCGAGCCCAGCAGTGGGACATTATGGGTTGTTGTTTGTTTTGTTTGTAAGCTAGGGCAGGGTACAGTTAGTTGTATATAATCTTCCACGTATGTTTTAAGAAATACAGCGAGTTAATAATGAATATTATACGTGTGGTGCTGGAATAAGAAAACTGAGTTTCACAAACCAAATTCATCTCTTGGGTGTCGTAACACCGGACTAAGAAAGCTAATTACTCAGGATAACATATTTGTTGGATTAAATTATCTTGTTGTAACGATTTTATATGTACCTATCTGGCTGGTTATAGTTGTTGATTGGTTGGCTGATCACATTTAAAAATATAAATGTTAGTTTGTTCCTTGGCTATGGTAGTTTCATTTCTAAAATACTACACTATTTACACACGTAGTACTTACGTACACTATTACAAATTTACGCTTAAAATTCAAAAAGACTTGTACAATGGGCGGCTTTATTGCCAAAAGCAATCTCTTCCAGAAAATTTTTGGATGAACAATTTGACTGGATAAAGAAATGAACGTAATAAAGGGTAGTGTAGGTGTTTTAAGGTTATGGTGGTGCTTAATAACAAAATATATACATAAACATAGAAATATATATGTACGTTACAGCACACACACACATGTATACATATATATAGATAATAAAAATAAATACAATATCTATCCATAAATAAAAAGCATTTAGTCATTAACTGCCACTGAGAGTAAAGAGTACTTATGAATCTAAGTAGTGATCTTTAACCATATTCTTAAACTCCGTCATTGTTTGGGTACGTCTAATGGATATCGGTAAGGGGTCCATAATCTGACAGCCGGTACCGTAAAAGATTTGTCATAGAATATGGTGTACCATTAGCTCCAAGGATGCCGACGATCTTAAGGATCTCTGATGTGTATCATCGAGGAATACAAAACGTTCCTTTAAGTAAGGTGAAGGAAAAGGATAGAATAAATGACAATTCCGTCCAAGTCGAATTGGGAGCCAGTTGAACAATATGCGAAATTAAGACACACTTGACGCACTTACTGATTTGATGTCTGGTAAATCAGACAAGTCGATCTTCGAGTGCATTCTGAAGCTACCCACAACAACTTTAGTCTTAGATGGATTAACAATTAGATGGAATTAGAGGCTGCTCCATTTACACACCCTCGCTAAATCTGAGTTCATAGTTGCAAAATCTTCGGACTATTTATTCAATGGTGCTTGCATATAGATTTGAAGATAATCTCAATTAAAGTGTTAGGATGAAAATAATGTCTTAGAAATAAAATTTATAAAAATTATGAGGACGTATTACACCACGAACAAAATGATTTCTCAATACGCAATCGCTGCCTTCACCCTTACAGGTTACTACGAAACTAATCAACCTCTGTTGGAGATATGTTAATAGAGTGTACAATGACCAGGAACATGTCGAAATCTACTGTATTAAATGCATTGCTGAAGGGCAGTAGGGAGGGTATAGTAAGTTTCCCGTGTTACATACCCAGCCTGATGTCGTCAGTGATATTGACCAGCGCGCTTGTCAGTAAAAGTCTTCTGTCTCTCTCTAATAACAGATATTAGACAGACCTTGGTTTATTTGTATTTGAAGAAGCTTTCATTAATTAGCTTTATTAGGTGTGTATGAAGTAAATTACAACTTACTTTTATATGTCACGGTCGTATCAAAATGAAAGTTTGTTCACGTTAATATTACGTTAATACTATGATTTTATCATTTAACTTTTTCAGTACAATTTTTAACAGTAACTTTAATTGTTGTCATGACTACATCTAAAAGTTGATAATTCTGTAGACTGTCAGTGGACAGTGTTGCCTACCAGCAGCCGGTTAGTTAATATCTAAAAGTTTTTAATTGGTTAGTTAAACTTTTAAAATTGCTTACTGCCTCTGTTGTCATATAAACGTGATGCCAACTACCCAGACATTAAAGATGCAAAGTTAAGCATAGGTAAGTACTGTAGTTTAAGCTGATGTTTTCAGGTTGTTGTTATTTACAGTTCTCAGAAATAATAATTGTGAACCTATTTCTCAAATTCGTTACACATTAATAAACGATAAATCTATTTAATTGAAGGTATTGCTTTTTGTTAAACAACATTTACGGAACACAACATATTGCCGGGCGGTATGTTTAAGTGACTGGTGTCGTTTTCAGCACAGACTCGTAGAAATGTAAAATTGCCATCAACTTCGCACTTTTTGCTAAGATTACTTTTATTTTCAAAGGCGAGATGCCGCGTACTCGTCTATTGGAGCGATCCACTGCGAGTATGGCGGTGATATTAAGAAATCCCGCTTTAATGATCCGGCACGAAGGACCAAAATGTTAACGGCATTGTGCGACCTGCGCTATCTTTGACCTTCGTGATTTCTGCTTGGTTTGAACTAGTGTGAGTATATGGATTTTTAACTAAAAATAATGACGTCACGACATATTCTGATTATCTGTTTATATATATTATCTGTTTTATTATTATTATTTTTCTTTGATATTATTAAAACAATAATATTGACAGATAACTTAATTAGGTTGAGTATTAAACACTTTTAGTTATTAACTAGAAGCTAATATCCTATTCAAACTACTTTTAGATACTTTTACAGTCAAAAGTGTTGTATTTTTACCCTTTTTCGGCAGCATTAACTGACTCGGAGTTCCCGTAAAATGATTAACGAATTTTGCATTGTACGTGTTAGCCGTCAATAAAAACGGCTACTAATATTTATTTTCAAATGCACAATAGCATTGATGATGTCACATATTTAACACGGCAGTCTGCTCCCAAACTAGCCAGAGCCTGTTCTGTCGTAACAACCATAACAGCGGACGTTCATAAATCTATCTTATAACTTTAAACGAGCAATTCTTGTACAAATATACGTATATAATCTGAATCTCGGAAAAGCTCTAACGATTTTCATTAAATTTACTATACAACGGGGTTTCGGAGACGATAAATCGATGTAGCTAGGTTTCATAATTAGAAAAAAAGAAGCACAGAGTAAAGTTCGGTCATCCAAGTACTTAGCTTTACAAATCGAATTACTTTAAAATTTTGTTTATCATTTTTGGGCACAATCATGTGTGTCTGGGTGTATTTCAGTAAGGGTTTGTTATGCTAATTACTAAAACTGTGGAAATAACTTTGGATTTAAATCTTAATGAGTATTCAACAATGCTGGCCACGAATGGTTTTGTAATCTAATATTAATCTAGCTTGTGTATACCGGACTGTGCCGCGGCTACCGAGTGCTTCATGAACTAAAAGGTTAAAAAGGGACGAAACGCAATGTCTGTTTTAAATTAGTCCTTTTGATATATGTGTGCTAATTTAAAACCCAATAGCAGTTCAAGTCTGTAGTAGTAGTGTCTCAAGTGTGTAGTTGTTTAATAATTATGTCAAACTAGCTTTTGCTCGCGGCCTCGTTCGCACGGAAGTAGATATTTTCATCTTCTATTTTATCCCCTTAGGGCTGGAATTTACAAAATTCATTTCTTAGAGCTCATTTCCGTTCCATAAAGAACCTAAATGCAAAATTTCAGTTTTCAGCGGTTTGGGCTGTACGTTGATCTCTGGGTATCTATCTTCCTTTTTAATTTATATACATTGGTATATTTATAAATCTTGGTATAAGATTAAGTCCTAGCTAAAAAGCATTGCAAGGGAACTGGCTTTTAAATGAAAATTGCTACATCCATTTGAGAGCTACGATATCACAGACAGATACAGACAGATGTCAAACTTATAACACCCCTTTCGTCGTGAGTTAAAAATAAGATCCAGTGGTTGAACACCGCGTTTATCCAGTTATTTTGGTTTTACGAATTCATCGTTGAATCGTTTTACGTTGTCATCGTCCAAGTCTATACTATTCCCAAAATTATTTTGGGTTAGCTACTAGATAAACCGGCTTTCCTTGAATATGAGTTTTTATACGGAACAATGGCATCGGACCCCTCAAACCTTGGGGGCCAATTCGAAGGTTGAACCATCTGTCAGTATTTTTGCAGGCACTGATATCCCAAGAACTATTGCCATAGATGTTCATAATAACCGGGACCGACAGTTTGACGTGCCCTCCGAGGCACGACACGGTACAATCATTGTCGTAACATATTATAGTAAAGAAAGATGTTCTATTTATACAAAAAAACGGTTTTATATTTTTACATATTATCTAATACCCTTAAACAAACAATTCATATATACAAATCATCTATATCTCGGCAACGGCTCCTACGATTTTCATGAAATTAACTATGCAGACTCCCTACGGGGGCGATAAATCAATCTAGCTGGGATTCATTGTTTATAGATATAAAATATAGATATAAAAATGACATGAATAAATATTAAAATAAATATTTAATTTATAATTTCGTAAGGATTCGTTTTTAGATACTTTTAGAGTTATCCAGGCACTAAAATTGTAAGAGAACAACGTCTGCATATTAAAGATATTGAAATAAAACTAATGAATGAAACTTTATGTTAGTAGCAGAATTTAAAAGAACAGTTTTAGTTTTTTTTGCCCAACTAAAAAAGAAAGAGGATCATGCTGATCGAGTGTATGTATGTATATTTCTTTTGCACCCCTTAGAGCCTAAACGGCTTGTCGTATTTTTATGTGAGTGGTGTCGGTAGATTCCTCTTAATCGTGAGAGTGACATTGGGTACATGAAAAGAAAAAATAAATTAAGGATTTTTGGCGCCAGAAAGTCATTTCAAAAAAAGTTATATTTTCAAAATACATCAAGTGTGGTATCAATACTAAAGAATTTTTGACGGCGATTACAAATATATATAACTCATATGTTTTATTTAATAAAAACTGATTTAATAAAGATGACAGATATTGACGCAATCGGGTTTTTTAAAAATAATTTTATTTGTTTCTGTTAGTCTGTTTGTTTACGTGTGCAAATCTCGGAGGTAGTTTAACCGATTTAGATGTGGTTTTGTATGTATTGTGGTAGTGGAAAAAAGGTATATCACTTTTAAGAATCAACGCAATAACCGACTGTGTATATACACAGGCGGAGCTTCAGGCGGAAGCTATTTAAAAACTTATCGCTGTGACCAAAAGTATATAAAAGTATAACCACAATTTCCTAGCCATGTTTGAGTAAAATCCAGAAAATGAACTTACAATTTTTTAATCATTTTAGTTTGAATAATTTCAAACACTATACATGTAAATCTAATTGAAATACTTCGCTGGCACCTCAGCGAAATTAGAATGAAGTAATTAGCTGTGACGTCATGGATATCGCTGTAAGCCCATGTATAATATGGGTAAACTTCGTCCTTCAAAATTACCGTACATATGCTAATTAATTTTTTACTATTTGTTTTATATATTTCGTACTTTATCGTTGAATTCTTGGCTTTTAAGCTGTACAACTTAAAAAGCATGATTGTTATGAAGATTTCTAATTATTGTGCATCTTCCATGTTTAGTTCTGTATCACTCTAAGGTTCACTAACAAAAAATGCCTACGGTACAAGTTCACCTTTGCCTTATTTGTGCATAAAGACCTAAATAGATGTGCTTTTAATGGCATGGGTGAAAAGAGCTCATAGATCATTTGATGGACAGCTACAAATCAAGAGCCATACGTAAGATGCCTTACTCTCATATACCAGTGAAATATATAATGTTCCACAAAAAACCTGTATGAGACAATTTATTTTAGATTAGTTTTAGACCGCAGCGTCGCCCGCGTGTTTCTCGATTATCGCATTAGTCTATGTCCTTCCTTAAAAATCAAAGTATCTCCATGCCAAATTTCATCAAAATTGGTGTAACGGTTAAGCCGTGAAAGGGTGACAGTCAGATTTACAGAGTTAGTTTCGATTTTATAATATTAGTATGGATTTGAAAAGCATAACCCGTCTATGTTAAAACTTTGATAAAATGTAAATAGCTGTTATTACGAATCTATTGACTCCTCATTCATTAGAATACAGTACAATGAAACATACAAAAATACATAGACTGCTAAAATATTATCGTTTCTTGTGGCTTCGTCGTAGTCAAGTAAAAACGCTACGCCGTAGACAGCAACAATCTTGTGACGTTTTTCTATACATTCAAATAAATATATGTATGCTTGTAATTTCGAATTTAGTTTTTCTCTAAACACAAATGAATGCATATACGATATTCACATAAAAATATCTTTATTAACTTTTTTCTTCTGTTTGTCTGTTCGTCCTGTTGGCTAATCTCTGAAACGGCTGAACCGATTTTCACGTGACTTTACTGATAGGTAGCCAATGATATAAGGAGTAACTTAGCTTACTTTATTTAGACTAGCTTCGCCCCGCCATGCTACCCGCGGTGATGGTCGTACCCTGGGTAACATCGCGGGCTTTAGCGAGTCTTCAATAAACGTCTAAATACTTTTCTAAATGATTGCTTATACAGAAATGTACAGTTTAAGTTAAAGTTCAATAAGCAAATAATACAATATCAAAAGTTAAGAAATCTATCAAATTGTGTATTGTGTGTGTGTGTGTGAAGATAATTTATAAATACTTTTGAAAAGTCTGAAGCGTGCATAAGGACATGATGGTTGACTAAACTTGACTTAACACAAGTTTTGTAAAGATAAATGATACATGAAGAGTTTGGTAAGTACTAAGTGCTTTTGGTTTTATCGAACGAAAAGGTTTTGAATTGTATTTAAGAGTAAAGATGGAAAACAAATTGTTTTACAAAGTGATTCACACGTGGTGATTTGTTCAATTTATTATTGTTTGTTCATTCTCACTTTAGAAGTATATAAGATAACTGAGAATTAATTAACATCTTAAGATATAAGGCCGAGTTTATAATTAAATAGATAAATGAATAAATATTTTCGGACATTTTATCACACAACGCCATCTAGTCCCAAACTAAGCGGAGCTTGTACTATGGGTACTAGACAACTGATATAAATACATATATACTTTTTTTGTAAATCGAAACCAATATTTGCAGATCATACAAATATTTGGCCCGACTCAGGAATCGAACCCGAGGCAGTCGAATAATTATGTGAATTGCAAATTTTTTAGGCAATACGGTGTTGTTTAGATATAAAATTTAATCCCACTAGAATCAGCATGATGACAGTTGGATTTTCAAGATAAATATCTTTATTGAACTAATATGTGTCACTTTTATCGTACCGTTAATAACAGTGGGAGGGTAAAAAACGTTGGTACAGATTTATTTAGTAGAAAATATTTAACTATTCACACTATTTTACAAGCTTTTATTCAACTTGAAATGTGTGTAAGTAGTCAATCAACAACCCATAAAGTCCCACTGCTGGGCTCGGGTCTCCTCTCAGGACAGGGTTGCCAAGTGCGGGTTGTTGATTGTGTGTAAGTATGTATGTAACTATGTCTGTTCGGGTAAAATCTTGCAACTCAATTCTGAAGCAGATATCGTCAACCGTTTGAGCTGAAAGTTTGTAAGCATATGTACGTGCGTGACAATGCAATATTGTAAAGGAATTGAACCGATATTGGAGATGGAAGGTGGCCATATGAACTCTGTAATGAAAAGACGGAATACCATCGAGTTTGGAACCGTTTGATTCGTCTTAACGAATAACTTATGTTCTGATTGTGCCCAGGGTCTGATGATGGAACCAGATGGTGGTCATAGGAACTCTGTAATAAAATGACGGAACCTATTGAGTTTGAAACCATTTTATTCGTCTCGAAAAGTACTAGTGTTTTGTCAGTTTCCAGGGTACGTGCAACGAGCTTTTGTATCAATTAATAATGTATGATGACATTTTAAGTTGATAGTAAAAGTTTTCAAGGAATATTTTATTTTATTCGTTCTCGAGCATTACAATAAAATCCTGTGTTTAAAAAGGTTTTTAAATTCATCTAATTTATAATATTTTCTTATCTTGACCAATTCAGTGAACACGCATTTATTTTGTGAATCGCTTGGTTTTATTTGCATTAATTTTGGAGGTAATTTAAAAAAAAAATAAGCTATAATATTTTAACACAAAACTTAAACAAATGTCATCTAAGTTCACTGAGTTAACAAATTCCTAATAAAAAAAATACATGGTCTTTTAAAATTGAAGAAGATTGTATACAGAAAACGTTACAAAAATTATAAGTACCACAAGTATATAAGAATACAAAAGTCGTTATCATAAAATCCTTAGTAGTTAAATATTTTAATAGTCTTATAAAAATATTTAATGAACTGAAAAACAGTACATATAAAAGACATTCCTAACGAAATACAGCGTGTAAATGATCCCAGTGTACAGGTTTTAAATGCCACAGTGCTCAGCTAGCGTCAATGGTTTCTACATTTCAGAGGCTATTTATTGGCGGGTAAATGCGAAATGAAGCTCTAATGGAAGAACTTAAAACTACGTCCATTTAAAGGTATAGAACCGTTAATAAATTTAAACGTGTATTGCATTTATGTTTGTTGAATATGAATTCGCAATGAGTGCAGGCGCTGAACTTAAAAATAAATATCAGTGCCTATAAATTAGAATATCAGCGTTGTTGTATCACATGTTGTATTGAGTTTTTGAGGGACGTGTTTGATGTTCCTCAAACACAAAGGGAGGAAACTTCGGAAGTGATCATGTCTGGTGGGCCCGGACCAACAACTGATGTTGGAAAGTTGTATGTATGGTAATCGGAACGATGTCATGAACATCTATGGCAATCGTTATTGGGAAGTCACTGCCCTCAAATATACTGACAACTAGTTCAATTTTCGAATTCAGTTCACTCTCAGGTTTGCGGAGGTCTGAAGTCAGTCGTTCCGTGTAAAAATCAGGTAAAACCGGTTGAACTATTAGCCGACCTCAAATCTTGGGAATAATAAAGGCTAGGAAGATGACAGACTTTAGATAGAAAAAGCGGTTTAGTTTGAAACATGAGGATAGTGGAGGATCTTAAAAAGAAGCAAGCTAATGCATTTCTGGAATTACATGTATTCATGGGCGACCATTTACTATCACAAGCATGAAGAAGAAGAAATCCTATTTCCCATTAATTTTATTCCCATTCTACTAATATTATAAACGCGAAAGTTTGTGAATTTATATGGATGTGTAAATGTTTGTTATCATCATGCCAAAATGGCAGAGTGAATCTGGATAAATTTTAACACATGGCTACTTTTTACTCCGAAGAATATAGTATTCCCGTAGGATGAACGAGGTAGGTACAGCAACAACTGCGGGTAACCTGCAGGCCACGGGTCGCAGCTAGTATAATGAATGCGAAAGTTTATAAAGATATTAGTTACTTTGTAAATAAAACTTACAGTAATGTAGATGTGTATATATATATCAGACGTAGAATTAACACGTAGACTACTAATTACCTCGATAACCGATTAACACGCTACTTTAAAGCAGAAATGAGCACTTTAGTGACGAACTAGATTTCAAAACTGCGTAGTAATCAATAGCAGGACAACCCAACCCAAACATAAAATTTAGTATTATACNAGAGCCATCCCGATTTCGTCAATGCTGACTTCTGGCAGATCTTCGGTGAAGTGGCGTGTTAATTTGGCTCGAGGGTCCTCATTTTCGGGATCAGGTCGAGATGCATGCGAAGCGTACAAATCGCCATAGAAGCTTTCTACTTCCGAAAGGACAGCCAGCTTGGAAGCAACGACTTCTCCGCTTACTGTGGTCAGCTTCGTCAAATGGCTTCTTCCAAGAGATTTCACAAACACTTTTGACCCCCGATTCTGCTGCTCGAAGCTCTGCTGCTCTAAGGATAGTGGAAGATCTTAAAAAGAAGCAAGTTATTGCATGTCTGGAATTACATGTATTCATGGGCGACCATTTATTATCACAAGCATGAAGAAGTTTCCTATTCTACTAATATTAAAAACGTGAAAGTATGTGAATTTAAAAGGATGTGTAAATGTTTGTTATCATCATGTCAAAACGGCAGAATGAATCTGGATAAATTTTAATACGTGGCTACTTTTTACCCCGAAGAATATAGTATTCCCGTAGGATGAAAGAGGTAGGTACAACAACACCTGCGGGTAACCTGCAGGCCACGGGTCGCAGCTAGTATAATGAATACGAAAGTTTATAAAGATATTAGTTACTCTGTAAATAAAACTTACAGTAATGTAGATGTATATATGTATATCAGACGTAAAATTAACACGTAGACTACTAATTACCTCGATAACCGATTAACACACAACTTTAAAGCAGAAATTAGCACTTTAGTGACGAACTGGATTTCAAAACTGCGTGGTAATCAAAAGTACGACAACCCAACCCAAACATAAAATTTAATATTATACAAACGCAGCCGCTTGTCAATTTACAAAACAATAAAAAGAAACGACAAATTAGTTAGCGTGTTCTTTTAGTCGATGTTATCAGTTCAACAGGCGCTACTAGAAATGTAAATGAATTCCAACTAATATTAGTTTCTGTTACGAATTTTCAGGTCAAATAAAATGGCTGCCAACTGATTACTCGAAGATAAGAACTGCTTGATACTAACTAACCATTTATTAATAGACTACTTTCTACTTTTGGTCTTTCACATATATTTTAGTTTTTAGCCAATAGGAAAGGTAATCGTTTTGGTAGTCTATGTAAGTTTGTGTGTTCCACTGTAGTGCCTAAACGCCTAAACTATTGAAATTATTTAAATGAATAAAATGTCAATAAATTTCTAATAATGCCCCAAGTGACACGGGCTTTTTTACCGTTGGAGAGCCACGCTTTGGTTTCTATATGCCGGCTCGACCGGTGTGATGCCGCGGCCTCACAAAAACCGGTATAAAACAGCGCTTGCGATGTATTTCATCAAGTGAGTGAGGAAAAAGGAGGCCCATACCCAACCTCAATTCCCCTCTCCATCTCCCAAAGGCCATCAACGCACTTATATTGCCTCTAGTGTTGCGGGTGTCCATGGACGGCGGTAATCGTTTACCACCAGGCGCTACATTTGCTCGTTTACCTTTGCATTTGGTCGTCATTTTAAATCTTAGATCATTATATACCATAACACCTTGTAAAATATTTTACATTAATATGTTGTTATTAATTCGAAGACAATTAGTTTATAGACTAACAACTTGCCCATTAACATAAATAACTGATGGAGTTCGTTTAATACTCGCTAGATGTATGGCCCCTTGTGGCTGATATGCTATGCCGCACACTACACGATAAATTATGTCTACCTGCTTCAAAATATTCAATTTAATATAATGTGCACTAAAAAACTTTAAAAACAGTTCCAGTATCACTTGGAACCCTAAAAATTCTGACGTCATGAACATAAGTTCCAATTCTATTGTAAAAAATTGTAACTGACTTAATTTGTTTGTTTTATAAGCATTCGACACGCAATCAGCAATGGTTTTATACTAAACAAATGTATTTGTGTTAGCATATTATAGTAAATTCTAACTCGATGTAGTTCTACACTAACAGGTTTCAATGATATACTCGTAATTTTGTCGCAATTAGTGTAGACAAATTGTTCAGTAACGCATTCCTATTATCCTTAATATAACGAGAAGTACTAAAGACATACTGAGGGCTATTTTCTAATTTTTATTTTATTTTTCTTTATCGAAAATATAACCAATAAATTAAATTGTGTTAGGGTGCGAATTTCCTTTAAAAAACGCTGAGTTTTTTGTCTGTTTTTCAGGTCAAATATAAATATTTTTTTTCCGTAATGTGACCCTACCATTTCCAATTATTCAATAGTATTCAGTGAATTAAATGAAGCTTAAAACAGAATCATATTGTTTGACGAGCTAACGCGACCGTCAGTCCACTTGGAGATTAATATGAGTATGCTTCAATTTTAACTGTTGTGATTATCATATGATATCACTGTTATTGTTTAATGAATAATTTTAATGAACATTAGACTAACAAGTACCAAATTCATTAACTTTTCAATTCAATCAAACCCAAATAACACAATGAACAGTTATTTCACATCACAATTTAAGCATACCCGTATTAGACAGAAAATTTACCCTTCCGGGTCATAACACTAAATAATATCCACACCTACGTCACGACGTTGAAACACTGTTTTAAGATGAATAGTCTGACAAGCGGTTACCCTCTTTACAGACGAACCCTTTGTGTTTACTTTTAGAGACCCACCCTTTTAGTAATTAACTCTAATTCAAATCACGCCTGTCTCAAAATAAAAGTGTTAGTAGTAAGTTAAGTCTCGTCACAGAACCAAATCTGATCATTGAAATTAAAATGCCTGATGTTACGATTACGTTCTCTTTTAAATATTTCTTCGGACGGGAGTATTAAATAGACCTCTTACTGGAAAAATAGTAAAATGCAAATTGCATGCTATCAAATTGCAATAAGAGTTCATGCAATCTGGTTTTTTTTTTACATAAGATTTTTAGAATTAAACAAAGTAGCTTTTTATGTTTAGCTTGAGACCTATGTCAGACCGAAATCACGGCCAGTTCAAGATACGTGTGTACCTATCGTGAATGCATCAATTCCTGTAAATTAAAGTGCTTCACAAGATTTAGTAGAATAACATCACTAATCGTCGATGAACTAGGAACATTCCCTCGCCCAAGAATTAGAATACCAACTGTTGCCTGAGCCGCTCTACTACGGCAGTCGTTTAAACCAATTAATCCATACCGTGTGACCTCCAATCAGATTCGATTGAGTGCTAAAGTGGTCCCTGTTAGTGTATTTTCTGATTGAATGGATATGTATTTTGTATTAATGCGATTCCAGTGTAGTGTTTGTAAGCTTGTAGTTAGGGAGCAAAGATGATTACACATTTGGGCTTTCAAATATAATGAAGTTTTATACAGTGACAGAATAATGTCAGTTCGAACAGTATGATATAAATATTTTATAATCCATAAACAGTATTGTTTGAATTTGAAAAATGTTTAAATATCGACTTTTAAAAAATACTCATCAATCAAAGTAAGTTAAACCTATTTACAACAATTTTTTTTGTGCAATATGTATCTAGAACGAGGCTTAAAAAGTATTTTGTCTCAATACAGCTGAGTGTTTTCTGAGTAAACACCAAGTTGGTTGAGAAATGCAATTTTATATAATGTCTTCTACTGGTAGCCATTTCTTTTTTAAAACGATATGAAATTTTAAACAAGACATAGCTGAAGAAAGTTATTTATTAAGGGTGTAGAGGGCAATTCCTTATGGCTTTAACTCTCTCCTGAGAGGAGACCCGAGTCCAGCAGTGGGACATTATAGGTTGTTGATTGATTTGATTGATTGATAGAAGGCAATTCAGACGATGGGTAAATGATCTGATTGTAAGTGATGGATGGGACTAGATGGCTTTGTGTGTTAGATGTCCAAAAAAAAATAAAAATGTTTTTGTTTGTGTATTGTAATTTATCGAGATAATACAGGCAAATGATTAATTGTATAATTATATATTTATATGATTTTTTGGGTAATGACAACTTAAGAATATGGAGTGATACCACGCTTATTCATCTCGTGGGTGTCGTAAGAGGCGATTAAGGGACCAAATTATACAGGAATTATCATCACCGTGAAGAGAAGACTTGATACAGACAACATATTCACCCATCTAGTCAGTTCAAAACCAAAAAGAGGCCTATACCTCTTCTAACCGAGGACACAGGTCCAGCTGAACTGGTTAAGGTTATTAACGATATGGTATTTTTTTTCTTGTTACCTAAGCCAATTTCCATCTTTACATCACAAAAAAAATCGTATCTGATATTTTATTTATTTTTATTTTATTTTATTCAATAAGTACAGATATTACATATTCAAGTAAGCAAGCATTAGAAAAAGCTTATCTTTCACAAAATATATTTTATTTTTCAATTTTATAAAAATGCGACATAAAATATGACTTTCATAATGTTACTTTAAAGGCATGTTGCTGGTATTTATGGAGTATAAAGGCAATTTACCTACTCTGTCACGTCCAGGCCGTAATTTGGTCAGGCAATCCTTTCCCTCTGTAGAAAGAAATATTTCACTCTGCGCTGTGTAATGAACCCAAGAACACAAAAGGTTTACGAGAAACTAGGCCGCACTATAGATGATTTAAGCCCGCTAGCTCACGAACATTGTAACTTTAAGAGTATCGATTCTTTTGTAATCGATTCATAGTAAATAATAAATAAATAAATATGTTCAGACATTTTAACACACAACGCCATCTAGTCCCAAACTAAGCAGAGCTTGTGCTATGGGTTACTATATAACTGATTTTAATACTTATATACTTTTTTTTGTAAATACATACATATTATACATAGAATACGCCTAAACTCCGTAACAAATATTTGCAGATCATACAAACATTTGGTCCGACTCAGGAATCGAATCCGAGACCTCATGCACAGCAGTCGCATTCGCTACCATTGCGACACAGAGGCAGTCTGGAGGCATTCATAAATTATTGGATTTATAGTATGGAAGACTGTTTGTGTATGTTTGTGTGTCCATCGTACCTCCTAAACTAATTTACTGATTTTGATGAATGAGGTATCAATAGATTGGTATTAATGAACCCGTCGACATATGCTATATAAATTTTATAAAATTCTTCACACGGTTGGGTAATTTTTTTTTAGACCAATCTAAACCTGTTAATCTAGAATGTAAATTATCAGTGTTCTATTTTTAACAAATAAAATAAAGTCAAATAATTAATTCCTATGTGATAAATTAAGCCTTACTCTACAAGGTTGTGAAAAACGTTACCTTTAACAGTTACCTTTCTTTTAAATCAAAGTTATTCATTACATGCACATCAACACCTATTATCTTATAAAGGGTGTTTAGTACTACATAGAGTTCCGCATACGTATCACAATGATTGACTGCGTCTAATGGCTCGAAGATCATTAATCAAAGCAGGTAATGTTCAATCATGCCATGCAGAACTAATTCTCTTAGAGATTCCATGAATATAGTACACGGACGAACGAACGATGTACAAGATCGTAGTTAGTTTGTCGTTATTCGTGATTAAATATGTTTTCACACAATTGAAAAATCATTTACAGACTAAGTCCTTTTCAAAAATTACTTTTGTATGAGTTTTTACAGTCATGGTCATAAGACCATCCCCAATTTTATGTAGCAATTTAGACTTACAACCTTCTTCTATGAACATTATTGCTTTTTAACTTTACATTAATTAACATTAATTTTACATTACTTATAATGATGAATGATCTACGTTTCATGCTGGAAGTAGGTCTCACTCAATATATGTCGTTGAATTTGATCGTCAGGTCCTAGATTTTACAGTTTTCTAGATTTTCCCTAGCTTTTCATATAATCGTTTTCGTACTAAGTTACTTGGTTTAAATACTTTTTTAAGTAATCTTGTCCTTTTTTTACTCTTGAAAGTTTTAACAATCCATGAGCATCTAATAACACAATCTAAGTTTTCTTTCTTTCTTCATATCCCATGCAACCATATTCAATCATTTTTTTTCAACAATGGCACACCAAATACTTGACAAAAGAATTGCTCGAGTTGTTCTGTTATACAGATATATAGCACATTTTAGCAGAGGTCAATTTAAATTCAATTTGTTTCCCATGCATTTATGGAGGATCAAGAAACTTCGGTACGGAGATAAAAATACCGTTGAATTTTAAGTGGAAAAATTTAGACGACCGGAAATTTAAGGTCTGTTCGGATTCATGAATAGCTAAAAAAAATACCCGCAAACCAGCAACGTTACATGTTATGTAAATTTTGAAATGAAACCTGAGTTGGCCACAAAAGAGGTTCAAAGTAATATTAAATTTCACATTTATTTGTAAGGGTTCTTTGAAAGTACGTTATCTGACAGTTAATTTTATAATTAGAAAATACCGAAGTTTTCTTCCTACATTATCATTATACCTACGATAAGATATGATAGATCTCAGTACCATTATCTTCGCGCCATTAACTAAGTGACACAATTAGTTGCTTTTCCTTTTATAGTATTGGTAACAAAGGAACATACGAGTCACTTGATGTTGCCATTGTAAGATTGATCAATTACTTAAAGTCTACATTAATAGTGATTGCAATTTCTTTTCAAAATATTTATTGCATTACAATTTAAATCTTGACTTTGAGTTTGATCTTAAGTGACCACTGGTACTCATATATACTTCAAGAGATACAAATACCTACTTACCCTTACAGTACCACAGATTTAAGGGGGTTTTACCTCTAGTAACTTCACCAAGACATTTATAATATGACTTTATATCATTAATTCTGTTAGACTTTTCTGTGTAATTAGGTACGTATAACTTAATTTATGTACCGGTACCATTTATTAACAATTGAATTTCCAATACAAATAATAAGTTAGAATTGATTCAAATGAAAAAGTTTACGCTCCACATAAGACTAGTATTATTTAGATTCAATATATGATAGCTACTACAAATCTACAAATTACAACCTGAACGTCATTTCGTCGGCAAATCGAGTCAACAAAGTACTGTGTCAATAATACTGCGAAATGATTGTCAGGTGCCTGCCCTAGCGCACGGCACCACGACTTCTAGTAAACTTTTGAGCTGTGTTCCTATCGTTTACAAAATAAGCGGTTAATTGGTTTAAATATTACGTATTTTTTACCTCTCTGCTTCATGTCAATAAGTGAATTTATTCTATTCATATAAACTTAAATCCCCCATACTGGAATTAATAGGTGAAGTGTAGATATTTTCTGAAGCCCCTTATCAGGACGCTGCAGAAAGTAATAAGTCTACTAGACTGTGCAGTAAAACCATTTCCGAGCAAAATGTTTTACTGTTTATTAAAAAGTTATAGTAAATGACTAGATAGGCTACTAAGCAGTCTCCGATAAGACTGCATGCAAGTTGGATTTGGATCCCACAGGCGAGCTTGTAACCTTTATACAGACTTCGATACTAATATGTATCAAAGTCTGTATAAATGTTTTTCAGTCAAGTAAATTCAATCCAGTAGGTATATTTAGGTAAAATAATAAAGGTAGGTATTAATTAACTTCTCAAAAAACGACCTGGGCCACGTTATATATAGTTCGATGAAAGTAGACATCAACATAGCAATTCATTTGTTTCTTACTTATACCGAATAGGACCTTCAGTCCAGGCCTTAGAGACCCAATTCACAAATAAGTCCTAAGTAGTAGGTGTCCATGGGTAACAATAGTTATTTACATCAGGTGATTTTAACTGTCAAAATGCCTAAACTTGAGTACTCTCATATCCGCTAATCGCTACTACTGTGACATAGGATTCACTACCCCTCATACTACGCTACGCTTTGTGCATTATGACGACTAAACACGACATGTTAACGACATAGTAACTCATACCTACATGTTGGTTATTTTTGGGTCTATGATATTTTTGGTTTCAAATTTGCTAAAAGTTTAGACAAAATCTATTCTTTTGTTAATTTTCAGAACCATTGAAGGAATATCAATCAGCAAATTTTATGAAACTAAAATCGTTCAAATACAATAGTCGATACTTCTAGTCGAGTTCAGTCTTACAGAGGCGTAAAGTATTCCTATATATAAAAGAGGAGAAGAATTTTGGCCACTACTAAGCTAGTCCACAGCTGGTCAAGGGTCGCTTCTTAGATAGGAGGTCAACTATACTAAACTGGCCATACGGATAAGTATATGATTAGTGTCAAGTTCTTCTCTCTACAGTGCTATTGATCTCCGTTACTACGATAGGTGGGATAACCGATAGGTTCCCTTAGTCGGATGTTACCTTATCCATGTGATGAATAGGAATGGTGACACTTCTTATCCTTAAGTGTCACCACAAGGATTCACAACCTTACCGAGAATCGGTACTACCTGAGTCAATCTTTTGTTGGTCTTTACCATATGAGTGATGAGTAAAAATACTTTACACCTTTAAGAAGTTTATAAGAATATAAATTATAGATGAAACAGTCAGCTATAAATGATTGAACATAATGTAATAAAACCATTCTCTCAGTAAGCTTCGTTATAAGATTATATTTGAAATTCTAATCATACCTCGCGAGCACTAATTTTGGTGAATTTATTACTCGTATATTTGTTACTTGTCACTATACGTCTAATGTAGCAGAAATACAGTTATTTAATAATTGTGACATATATTAAGTGTTGTAGGAAGAACGGGTGTCATTTTCCTTCAATACAAAGGAAGAATCAACGACCAAGCAAGGTGAGCATACCTGTAGAGCCACGGCCATGGTTGATTTTGGGAAGTTGTATATATGTTAAAAAAGCTCGCGTGCACTTCTTTCTATATTGCGATGCAGGATTAGCGGTTTCACCGTAGTTTGGTGCATCTGCGACAGATGGCGCTGTAGTTAAAAAGCCTTATGTGGATAATCCATACTGGTTTTTTATATTGATCAGTAAGCCATATTATTAAATCAAAGATTGGATGATATAATTTATCAGTGATTAATAAATTGCATGACATGCTTTGTTTTAAGTATGAAATACTAATAAATAAGTAATTATTTAACATATTTTGTCATTTTTTGTATACATGGTGTTTCAAATAAACCTTAAAAATAAAGTACCTGGATCACCGAGCTTTACATCGTAGTTTTTTGGTAATTTTTTAGCTTTAGCTGGATTGAGTATCATGAACTAAATTTGATGAACATCTTTGGTGCTGCTTCCATGATTCAGATCATATATATTTTCTTCAGATATATATGAGCGAATCTTGTATATATACATATATACAAGATTTGCTCATTTAAAGCTACGTATTGGATAATAATTATTTGCTTAATATTTTCCTTTACGATTCCAAATGTAACCACATGATAATATATACGACATGATTGACGGAGATTTTTTTTAGTAAATTTATATTCGACAAAAACGGGGACGTTTAATTCAAATTCATCTGTCTCTTTAGGGATGTAGAGAGATACATATAACTCTTTGTCATCGAAGGTATTAAGTTGTAAAATGTTTTCACATATCTTGCAAATGAGATACGTTGCTATTTTTTTTATATTTTATGAAGGCATTTCAAAGTACGACTTTTGTATTTCCACTCTACATCTACCGTATAGGTTACGACACTTTTTTATTACCATAGTAAGGTAGTAATTATTTGGGTCGTTTAATGTTGGCTGTTTACGTAAGCTATTATTCGCAGGATTATATTAAATAGCTTTATAAAACATTCCGAGAATCCATTTTTATTGTAGGTAGGTGAATAAATTAGTCAGCACAACGCTGATTTATATCTCGAGGTCCTTATGGATCATTGATGAAAGAAAGATCCTTGATAGTTCTGACATCTGACCTTACTGACCCATGTTACAAAAATCTCTCAGAAAAAGGAAAAATCAGTAAAGTAATCGCTGATAATACGCTGCTCATCGTTATCATCGTCATTTTTTTATAGCCTACTGCTGGACATAAGCGTAAATTGTAGCTCAAAAATAATAATTTGATATCATACTTTTAAAGTTAAATGAAACTTAATATTTTTTATTGATTTATTTATGTCTTGTCTTTTGGTCTAACATTTACATACAGAAAAATACATTCGCTCACCCATAAGCATATACGTTACACGTATACACGCACGCATGCACGTCTATACGCAAGCTACACGCACTTACTGCATGCAATGCAATGATGTAAATATATATAGGTAGATGCTTGCGATTGCAGTAATCCATACCATATACTATAAAATTATGAATTCAAAAGTAACTCAGTCTAACTGTCTGTAACTCTCTCACGGTGGAACCCCTGTAACGATTTTATTGAAACTTGGGATGGAGATAATTTGATTCTTGAAGATGGACTTTTATTTATTAATATGACTGCCAGAAAACTTATTATTGTATAGATACAACTCCACAGACATATTTACGTCAAAACTTTTGCCGCGTTTTTTCTGTAGCCAGACTTCTAATGTTGTCTGGGCATTTTTAGATCAGGATTCTTAATTCTCAGCCCTGTCTTCAGCCAAATACTCTTTAACATTAGATTTTTATTTTTTTTATTATTGCTTTTATTGAGTTAGAAATTTGATAATAGATAATGTAATTTTAAATATTAGCCCTTAAGGAATGCCTATTTTTTACTTTTGAGTGAAAATAATCGGTATGCGGCTTAGTTTGACGGAGACGTATTGGTTTTTTTAAGATACCCACGCACTATTACAGGATTTAAAGATATTAACAATTAAGTTCTCATTTCTTTTTTTATTAAGGAACTGAAATGTAATTGGTAAATGTTTATACGGATAACCTGATTCCGCGGTGGTTATCTGCGGTTTTCGTCGTAACTTTACAACATCGACCTACCTAAAAACGGAACTAACCTAGTGTGACATAAATTAAAACAAAAAAGTTCTTGAAGAATCTCTAAAAAGAATAAAATAAAGTATTCCTTGAATTTTTTTACTATCAACATATAATACAAAAGTTTGTCGCAAGATTACAGTGCCCGTATTTACATTGTTCGAAAATTTTAAGCATTGATAGCAGTTAAATCTACTTATTTAATTCAAAATCAAGCACTCATCTAAACGAAATGAACGACTCTACACTCGGTGGTATTGCAACGCTTCATAACTGAGTTCCTATAACCATCTTCCGGGTCCAACATCAGACCCTGAATACTATCAAAACATCAAGTACTTATCAAGATGAATCAATCGATTCCACTCTCAATAGGTTAAGCTATTTCATTACAAAGTTTCAATGACAACCTTCCGGCTCCATGAGATCCGTTACATGTCATCATAATATTACATAGTCACGCTGTACAATGTGCAAAATATTAGCACAATCGGTTGAAGATATCTGCTTCAAATTTAACTTGCAAGATCTAATTACAATCAGATCTTGCAAGTTAAATCATAGCGTCGGGGCTTTGCCACATCCACTTTCTCTAGGGGCAGTTTTTTTTTAAAAAAAAGAGTTCAATATATATTTTTATATGTAAAATAACCGCTTTATATTATTTTATATGCACTTTGGTAGAAATTCAGCAGTAAATTAATAGAGTGATGAATGATAGACCCAATGATGCATGACGTACGAATTAGATACACAAATTCCTGGAATCCGAAAATCCATGTACATCAGGTTCGGTATTTGTGCAAAAATTTAAAAATTATTCGTTCCAGTAAATTTCATAAATGTTTTTATTCAAATATATATTTGCAGAGTGAATTTGTGTGCGGCAGTGAAGTAACAAAAGAATAAAAAAACTATTTCCTATTGCAAACCAGTTATCGGAAGTTAGTTGGGGAATGACCAGCATCTACTTCACTGCTTATACGTATTTATCCGCGGTAAAGATTACAGAGTCAGGAGAAAATAAATTACGAGCATGAGAAAACTTTTGGAACAACATTTTCTTGCGAGTCTATAGAACTAAGTTCATACAAACGGCAACAACAACAATATCTTAGTGCTTGTATATAATTGAAACCAGACTCCAAACTGCGTAACTTGAAATGTAGTACTGAAATTTTAGATTTATTTTCTATAACTAGATATTGAATTTCTATTCAAATAAATAAATTGAAGTGATGGTTGTATAATTTTTAGTTGAAAGATTTCATACAAAAGTATTTACGTTACTTACCGTCTAATCTCTGGAATGGCTAGACTAATTTTGACGGGACATTCACTGGCAGCTGACAATATAAGTAACAATCTAGGATACTTCTATTCTAGACTAGTGCAATAATAACTTAGGGATGTAGCTAGTATAAAATAAATGTCCTTGGCATAACTTAAGCTCTTCAATAAATTTGATCTTATATTGTAGTATTGTGCATTGAATCGTAATCTTTAGTTTTGAAAAGATTCTCCTATCGCTCTACTTATTTAGGTAATCTCAAGTTGACCGCTTCTCCTGATATCGGGGGACGGGGAGAACATGCAAACAACTACGAGGCACTTGTGACTTTAGAGTTTTAGGTGTCTATGGGTAGCTGTGCATAGAATAGAATAGATTATCTTTATAGTACACCGGTCAATACAATTTACATGTTAGAGCACTTAATTTCATGAGCGTGGACCAAGGGCTGTAGACACCAAGTAATCTCGTTTGTTTACCCTCTGTTTTGTAACAAACCAGATTCGATTTTGAAACCTATATCCTATGGGATATAGGTTTCAAAATCCACAAAAAAATGTTAAATTATTATACATGTGCCACACATACTACACAGTAATGTACTTAGTCTTGCCATAAAATTAAATATTGTTATAAAGAAATACAACATTCTTTTGTTGTACGTAACACAGAGTTATCAATAGCATCACGCACTCTTTCAATCGGAAAATTCTTCTATGGATTGTTTTAGGGACTCCAAATTGTCATGGCGTTTAGATCAAGCCATACTCGCTGTAACTGACCATAAGTCATAATCCAGTGGCTTAATAACAGGACAAAGACAAGAAAGTCTTCAGGTCTGATGAAATCCGGAATGTTTGTTTCTAACCAAGATTGGGTGGATTTAGCTTTATGACCCAGCGCTGAGTCAAAGTCAAAGAACCATTCTTGGTTTTTGAACATAGCATTATTAAAGGGTATAACTACCTTTTCAAAAATGGTATCTTGATACACTTGTGCTGATGTTTTGATACCTTTTTCACAAAAATATGGCTCAGTCAGTTCTTTATGGCTAACACCCCACCATACCATCACTGAAGTTGAATAATGCCTACGTAGTACTCTGTTGACTAATCGGGAAGCTTCTTTAGAGCTTTCGCCCTAAATGGGTTAATTATGTATATTTTCAATTGTAAAATATTTCTTATTTATAAACAATTTATTTCTGTAAACTCCCTTTGATTACCGCTTAAGTGGTTGTTTTGATTTGACTAGTGCGTCTCTTATATCCAGACTGCAATTCCTAAACCATCTTTTAAAATACACGACATTGTTCTTCTAACATTAAAATCTTTTCGGACAGGATTCCTTCGAATTCTTTCCCTTATTTCTTTGATCGCCTTTTACATACGAGTACTACGTAGATAGNTTTTTTATTCAGATCTTTTATATTACAAACAGAGGAGGTTCATGGTACCCATCAATAACTTGGTATACAAACATTTGACTAATAACAAGTGTATGGACGATTTTAAAAATTAAATGTTGTACCATATCTCCTTTCTGTAATCCAATCACAGCAATTCGATTCTCTTTATCAACTCACCCCATTCACCCCAGTCATTTCCATAACCGTATAGTGACAGATTTCATTTCATTCATTGTTTATTGTAACAGTATTTATGGCCAGACTAGGTTTATATATTTTAACCTCAACCTCAATTGATCCAGCAGATAAATACAACCCTGAAGGCACAATGTATAATTTAATAACCCAGTACATTGTTTTATTAACAACACATTACAATACCATATTCTAGTGGACCACATGGTAAAGTTCCCACGCTGTACAAGTTTGGATTGCGAACTCTTGGGTAGTCCCTTAGGATGCGGGAACTATCTCGCCGTTCGCTAGTTATGTAGGAATGAGAGTCCGGGGACAACCTTAAATCTATAACGTCTGTTTTACTTGCAAGTTATAATACACTAGAGAACAATGATTTAAAATCACATAAAAGTCGAGAAGTAGAAGTTAGGGAGTTGGTGATATAAAATTTGTTCAAGAGTCGGTTAAGTACTTTTTAAGTAAAAGTAATAAAATTTATTGTCATTTTCAGCATAAAATAAAAATGGTAAAACATATTACTTTCATAATTTTAACCGTTATGTATGCTGGACCACATAGACTTACACTTTACATCTAGATTTATAGGAAACCTATAGATGTTGAAGAAGAACAATCCATTCCTTTATGAGAGCTATTTTTCCCGCTCGGGATCTTCTCAATTCCCTCCTCACGTCTGATCTGAGATTGTCTCTAACACGAGTATATTAATTCGTGTTGATGTCCGAGCCGCTTGTTGCATGCTTACAGTTAATGTGAACCTCTTAAAAGTAATTAACAATCCAACCCGGATTATTGCTCTCGAGTGTATTATGTTTTATACAAACTGCACTTAATGCTAAACTTTGTGGAGGGGACATCGTTTTTTCCATTCGACGTAATACTTTATCTTCTGTAAAACGTAACGTTTAGCTTCTAAAGGACGTATTTTATTTTTAAGAATGTTTACTAGAATATATGCGTGCTCAGTATTTCATTCCGTCCCACCGCATTTTGCTTTATAAGGCGCTGGTTCGAACTCACATGGAATTCTGTCCTCATCTGTCCTCTCTGGACCGCATTCAACGGAGAGTGACTCGAATCACCAACTGCCAAGGTCTTTTAATTCGGCTGTGCATATTCTACTGTATTTACTAAAATATAAGGCCGCCTCTTTCTGCCATCGCCTTACGCAACAGAAGTTTCACCCCCATCATCTAGATGGTTGGCAGTCCATAACTGTGCACTTTTCCAGGAACTTTCTGCCTCGCACTACAGAACTATGGTATGAACTGTCTGCGGTATTCCCGGAGAAATACCTTCAAACCTTCAAGAAAAGTGCGCACTCCTTCTTAAAAGGCCAGCAACGCACTTGTGACGCCTATGGTGTTGCGGGTATATTACCATTACTATTACTACATAAAAATAAGTACAACTGATACTTCTGGTCTTATTTCGTAACAGAATCATCCTAATTCTAATTATCTGCTACGGTCTTTCAATAACTGGAGATAGTCCGATTCCCCTTTATTTATTGAAACATAATTCATTTTATAGTTTTTTTGACATGCAGGATCTATTCTATTTTTTTTCCTTTTTGTCAACTTTTAGTAGTAAAAAAAGCGCAGATAATTTTTAAGGTGAATTCAAACCGTTTCAATAACCTATCTATAGCTTAAACTGGATATAGATTGTGCCAAGTGGCCGAAAATGCCCAATTAACAGTCATATTAAGAATCGTTGTCATTGCGTTTTTTTTTACACTATTACTAAATAGTTTAAACATTCGTCTGTGTAAAAGTTATTTGCGATACTACGTGTTTGCACTTTCTCTAAACGTCAAACAATCAATCAGCCCGTCACCGTGTCGCTAGAGAGCTTTTAGCGTTTGTGTGTTTTTGCTGGCATAGAATTGGAATAGGTCCATCAATCTCGCATGGATGCACTGTAGAATATTGATGAAAGGTATTTCAATTATATGGCTTCTATGCCGAACAAAAAGGAAATATTAAAACTTCAAAAATAGCAAGAAAAGTTTAAAAAAAACTATAACCCGGCTACGTAAAAATATTATAAAAATTGGTACCTCATTTATTAAAATTAGTTTCGCAGCTTTAGTGATAATCTAAAGCTGCCAGCTGGAATATAAATACATATATAAACGGTTAGAAGTATCACTCTTGGTTTTGGCTTTGCCTTAGTCGGATAAAATAAAATAAACCGCAAAGAAACTGCACGATTTTCAAAACTCAAGACTCTTAGTGTGTAACGAGTTTATATGATTACTTACTCCATTTCATTTAACTACCGTTAATTAAAGAATATTAAAAAAAAAAGAAGACGAAAGTAAATCATTGACAAAAGTTATTAATCTATGGGTGTTTTCTATATATAATGTGTATGTATTTACAAAAAATAAGCATTTATGTATTCATATCAGTTGTCTAGTACCCATAATACAAGCTCTGCTTAGTTTGGGACTAGATGGCGTTGTGTGTTTAGATGTCCGAAATATTTATTATTTATTATATTTATTATCCAGCCAGCATCTTAATAGCATTTATTATTTTCAAAATAATTTAAGGGTCGGCTACAACTTTAGCCGGTTTAAATTTTTCCAAGGAGTAACTGACATCGGACCTCTGCAAACCTGGGGGCAAACTGAATTCGAAAGTTAACTAGTTAACAGCATACGCTTGGGGGCACATACTACCCAGTAACGATTGCGAAAGATCTAAACTTCGGAATCCAGTAATCACTTAAATTTAAGTCAACATTGATTTGTAAACAGGAGTTTTTGAATTAAGGTTTCGTCAATATAATAAGATTGGTACGGACCTCCTAACCCCTGACAAAAGTTATTAATGGTTTTATGTCAATATAATTTAGTGCTGTCACCATAGCTTTCCAAATATTTGATTTACGGCACTAGATGTCCAGAAAATCCACTGCGTAGATATTTCTTATATTAAATATCAAGAGTTAACTGATAGAATATCTGTGATTTATTTGCTTCTGGATTTTATGACTTACGTTCAATATATTAACTATGAAGTCAAGCGGCCTATAGTAGTAAAATATTTTTTCCGTAAAATGAAAAAAGAAATGTGTAAATCGAAATTGACCTGTGTAACATAATAATGTTTTCTATAAGAAAAATATAATAATTTGAAATACTGGTTGATTTTTAATTTAAATACTAGCGTTTGCCCGCGGTTAAATCCGTGTGTATATCAGTTATCATTGCAAAAAGTAGTTAATGTCCTTCTTCAATATTTCAAGTAGCTTTATACCGAATTTTATTAAAATCGGTGCAGAGGTTTAACCGTGAAAGTGTAACAGACACACAGAGCTATTTGCGAATTCAAAATATTGGTATGGATTGGTTTTACACAAAAGCGGTTAGACTTGTTTACGAGTATTTTATGTTACTTATTAAGTAAAATATTTACGAAAACATTAATGCAATTTAACTTTAAGATAATGTGCTAAATATTAAGCAGATGGAGTAGATAACAAATATGAAACCTTTTAGTTTTTAATAAAACTACTGCTGTACGACGCCTTTTTGCATAACAGAGAGTCATAAAACGAAATTATAAGGTGTTATTAAATAAAATATGCGTCAAAAAAATAGAAACACTGTCGTCATTGCAGTCCCTTATTTATGACAATTGTAGCAAGTTTAACATAACAGTCTTGTTATGTAAATGAAGTATTTGGTTATTTCATACGCCTATGCACATTAGTGACTTGTTTTTCTAAAGGTAAAACATTAGCTTTTATTGTGAGGATTGTGTTACATGGTAAGGTGGTCCCAATGTTTTGTTTAAGGATACTTTACTATAAAAATAATTATGTCTATGATGATTAACCATTCATGAAATTTTATTTTTAGAATATTACTTGTTTCTTTTCAGTTATTTGTTCATCTTATCTAAAAATGTTTAATTAATGAAGAGTGAAGGGGACTCAGTTTTTTTTATTAATAATGAATTAATAAAAACGTCTAAGTCCCGTAGCAAAGATAGCAAAAAAGAATTGTTATAGTTTCATCATGTCCATTCGTCCGCCCGTCTCTCCACAATATATCACACTGAAATAAATAAATAAGTAAATATTTTAGACATCTAACACACAATGCCATCTAGTCCCAAGCTAAGCAGAATTTGTGTTATGGGGACTAGATAACTGATATAAATACATATATACTTTTTGTAAATATATACATATTATAAATAGAAAAATACTTAAAGAGATGGAAACAATAAAAGTAATAGAAACCCGTAACTTTGTATCAAAATACAAATCACGGTGATAAAGTTTTAAAATAAAATAAACAGTGAGGATGTTATTTTTTTCTAAATTTTGGGTCATTGGCATTTTTCGCACTACACTTGCCAAAAGCAAGTGATGAGAGATTAGAAAAAAATCATTATCAGATCTTGGCAACGGGACAAGTTTACTGAAACACTGTTTGTACTTATAAAACCTAGCGATTTGGAATAAAAATGTTTAGCTTAAATTATAATAATAATTAAAAAGTGAAGAATATAAATAAAAGTTTTACCAGAATCTACAAGCTTTTTTTGTATAAACCTGCCAAAATGAATCTACTCTGCTTGATGGAAAGCATAAACGGAATTCAAGAGTGGTAGTCACCGTACTCATTGTGAATGCAAATAATGCAACAATGCAGCATGGTCTCACCCACACCATGGCGGCCTAGTAATGCTGCTGCATGAGTGGGCCTCAGGTCTCGCATTTACCAACAAAACACGACAGCCTGAACGCTGTTATTTTACGTTGGTCTTCTGCTAGTTAGCTGTTAGTCCTACATTATCAATATTGGAAAAAAACTTGAAGTCACTTGAAACATAATACATCTCTGCAATGACCACGAATCAACGACTAATTAATATGTAGTAGTTTTCATACACATTCAGAGTACACTAAAAATAAATGTGGATCAAAGGATTTTCCGACCTTTTGAACCTAAAGCACACATTGCAATATGAACCAGTGTTGTGCAGCGACTGCGACTGCTCATGCAAATGTCTTAACAAGTGCTGTATATTACGGTAGACTGCTTTTTAGAACACTATGTTCTACTTATTGTTGAAAAAATGACTTTTTTTCTTCAATTTTATAATCTGAGAACATTTTTACTATGACCTTTGATAAAAACTTATCAAACTATCAAAGGTATTTCTAAGGCTAAAAAGATTAATATATGTATACGCAATAAGTATACATTGTACATAAAATATAAGCGAAAGGGAAAAAATACAGTATGCGGATTCTGTAGGAAATTCTGCACTGCAGCGAAACACAATACTCCAATAATTACAGTCAATGACATGTGCTAAAGAAACCATAAAAACTTTGAAGGTTTCTTGTACCTACAAACCTACAGATAGAAGAGCGGGTATAGAAACAAGAATTGTGTTACAAAAGATCAGAAATATATGAAGTACCTACCACAAGGCACTCAAGCTATTTACAATTTATTGATACCTATGATGATTTCGTTAGGTTGCATTATATCGGACCAGCATTGGTAGGTTGTGGTCGAAACAGCATGTGTGTGAGCATATCGCGTATATACCAATGGAAGAACCGCGAAATTGCAAGTAGATATTGTGCCTTAAAATACTAAAATATTTCAGTCCTTTTATAGATATGTGATACTATCAGTTAATACTTACAAGTTATTAGCATTTGCCCGTGGCTCCATCCTCATCTACATGTGATTTCGGTTATTGCAGTAAAGATCGATGTCCTTCCTTAAGAATCAAAATATCTTCATGCTAAATTTAATTGAAATCGGTGTAGAGATTAGCCGTAGAAGTGTAATAGACAAAGTTATTTTCAAAATTATAATATTAGTATTGATACATTTCTTCTTAAAAGGGTCACTACTTTCTGACAAACGAAAACAAGCCAAAAATTTTTGCAATCTGAACTTTGATAGACATTTAAAATTTAATGATTACAAAGTAAAGTGTACTCAAATTTACAATTACAAAATTTAGTAAATGCTACAATGTGCTATAAAATCGCTTTACTCATGACTGTGTTCACCGCTTCTTCTTTTCATAAGTCATGAGTCAGAAAAACTCAAGGTCACTACCATCAGTGCCAATACTCTCGTTAGCTTTCGTCGTTAATTTGTTTCTTGTGTCATTCAAAAACCTGAAGACCTGTAACACGATCATAATGATCTCATTATTTTTGTAAATTGGCAAGTCACGACTTGCCAACGTACTAACCATAATTTGTGCTAAAGAGACCGAGACCGTTATTTATTATCGAAATGGTTCAATTTGCTCCTCATAATTTTGATATAGCTATTAGGGTTAGTACTAAATTTCACGAACTGTTATATGGTTAAATGACGTCACTCATCGATTTTTAGCAGTCTTATCAACTTTTATGATCTCATTAATTCCTTAGAATTCTCTTAGTATTTGGATTTACAGCCTTAATTTAAATTTAAATTTACAGCTTGCTTTATAATGGAAGCCTATCGTATGTAATGAGAAAATTAATAGGTAGCTATTTTTAAAATGCACTGTTTTTATTAGTTTAGACTGTTTTATGATGAATTAATCACCATCCTAGCGTCATTATCGGTTGCGTCCAGTCCATGTTTAGGAGTTCCAGATTCTACTTAATATACCTACTTCTACATTTCACCCGATATTTGCACATCTGTCTTTCTTTTTCTTTGTAATGGTTACTATGTTATGTTATGTTATGTATGACTTTTTTCTATTTTAAATTTTTATTTTCTTCTTGTAATAAGATCTTAAAATATAACATAGTAATAATTTAAGGAAACTTACATTTTGTGATTTTAACTCTTGCATGATATCTCTGGCAGAGTATTTATTAAAATAATTATTTTTAATCATTATATTTCTTTGCTGTCCGCATTATCTTAACCTTATTCTAATTATATTAATTATATATTAAAATGTGAATAAAACATTGTACCCTTTTTTACGAAAAATATGAAATTTGACACAGTTAAAGCATATACAGAGGAGGTGCTAAATTCTACATTTTTTATTATGGTGCTTAAAATACATCAAATTAATAAAAATAACATACCATGCCCTATCATGCGTATGACACACACGTAGACAAATACTGCACTGTACAACAAAGGTATACATGTCAAAGTCTAACAAAAAATATGATTATTTTTTGTATAAACTGTCATACTGAATGTCAAAAGTAGTCATGATGCAATTTTTGATTAAAGAAGTCTAAGAACAGATAACAGAAACACTAAAAAGTTCTAACTAAAATATTTAAAGCATTATGGTTGAAATTCGATCGTAATTATTTTGGTGACGACTAGTTTTTTTATGGATGCACGGGCAAACGAACAAGCGTGTTACCTGATGGTAAACGATTGCTGCTGTCCATGGAAACCCGCGATACCAGAGGCGTCACAAGTGCGTTGCCGGCCTTTGGGGGATGGAGAGGCGGATGGGTTTAGGGTTTGGGGTATGGGCTGGGGTATCACTGACTCGGCGAAACACAGCGCAAGCACTGTTTCACACCGGTTTTCGGTGGGGCCGTAGTATTACTTGATTATTATATTAATTAGTGGAATATATTAATATACAAATCAACAACTTTGTACTCCTTTTTACGAAAATTATGCGAACGTAGGCGTTTAAAACTTGACAAAGGTAAATTTTATTTATTAATTTTGCGAACGCAGGAGTGCCGTAAGCTAAAAAAAAGAATTAAATTGAATTCCGAAAATTGTGAAACTACGTTAGTTAATAAGTAATGAACACGAACGTATGTTTGTAATTTACGCTACATGAATTATTTAGTTCATCAAACATCATTAACTTTTCTATCTTCTAAAAAAGAGCCTACACAAAATCTTTGACGCATTCTTACTAGCTTATGCGTAGATGATTGTTTTTAGAATTTTCCTAACAGTTTTTATTGTTGGACTTATTTAACAATACCTTCTATTTCTTAACTATGTCCACATACTTTACGTGTGGTCAAGGGCACACATGTGTGAACTTGGCAACGCCTTCGTGATGGTCTAGGCATGACCATGAGCGCTATAACTCATTCGAAACGTCGGGAAATAGAATATATCATAACGTTTTAATTACTTGTATCGCGAATAAATCCTGCAAGATGTTAGATATCAAGACTATAGTAATCAAAATAGGATAATGATTACGTTGTTCAATAAAGCAGTCAAGTGTGTGTTGTACAATATGTGATCGTTACCGATTCAGTGAAGTAGGTGTAGCACAAGTTATTCCAGCTGAATGGATATAATCATTCATCTGTGTGTTCACTCGTGTTGGTTGTAGGTTTCTGTTGATAAATGTGTGAAACATTTGTTGTTCTCCTTACAGTATATTACACACATATATTCTTTAAAAAATATCAAGAATGTGCTCAAATAATTATTGTAATTATTTATTGAGCACATTCCTCTACTCAGCTAGGCAAAAAGAGCTAACAAGTGCTTCAAATTAGCTAACAATGTGTACTGTATGTATATATTATTAGCACACGCACATTACAAAATATGTAAGAAAACTAAAATATATATTAGAAATAGTTAACTTTGTAACAAAATGTATTGTAGAAGAAGACCTTAAAAGTTATCCCTTTCATTACAGTAATAGCTTCTATAAGATTATCGTCTTCTTATTCTAATAAATCTGAAGATTTTGTAACTTAAACGACACCTTTACTTTATGGATTTAATAATTCATATTAAATAAATAAACGCGCCTATAAAATTATATTTAAAGACTTAAAGCTGGATCTTGTTGAATTCTACCTCGTTATATTTTTCAGACAAATCAAGAGTGCAAAATATAAAAAGGAGTTTTATATACGTACTAGTGGGGTAAGGCTTTTTTCAAATTCTAAATTCAAATTTATATTTAGGTAACCAACTACTCAATAGATTATAAAACCACCTCATAATAGTTCCGCAAAAATTTGGTCTTAATTGACGGAATTTACAAACGTCTAAATTAAATATAACAGCAGATTGAGGTGAAAACTGTTATATTTAATTATAACGTCGTTCTAATTAAATATAACAGTTTTCACCTCTCGTCCTGAACTTTCTCGCGTCTAAGAAGACACAAACTTTATGCTACATTACTTTTTCCTAGGCTGCCTTTAACAATATCAATTCAGGACACTATCAATTTTTTGGCCTGATCTAAGCTTAACTATGTCCACATTCAGAAAGCAAACATTCAAAGCCGGGTGCGTAGCTGGCTAAATTAGTTTATCAATGATACATTAACACAGTAATCCATACGTAATTTACACTCTCGATTGTCGATAGTTGATAGAACTGATTGAGATATATTCAAGAATTAAAGACACTTGTACTTATTCCACTATTTTTATTGACTTTAATCCTCGTTGAAGTCTAGAATGTACAAATAATCTAGTTTAAATAAAACGATTAAAATGAGCTTAACCTCAATCATCTCAACATATTCTAAATAATAATATGACTCTCATATTAAGGTTTGTAACATCGCGATGATGATGCATTTTAGAATATAGATAAATAAAATATTTCGGACATCTAACACACAGCGCCATCTAGTCCCAAACTAAGCAGAGCTTGTATTGTAGGTACTAGACTACTGATATGAATATATAAATACTTTTTTTTGTAAATAAATACATATTATACATAGAAAACACCCAAACTCCGAAACGAATATTTGCAGATCATACAAACGTTTGGTCCGACCCAGGATTCGAACCCGAGACCTCATGGACAGCAGTCGCGTACGCTACCACTGAGCCACCGAGGCAGTCAATTCATCATCAGTCATGCTGATAAATATATCTATTTAAATATAAATAAAGAGTTATCTATCGATAACTCTTTATTTGTACACCGTATTATAGTTTTACAAGAGAGTGCAGAAAACGATATACTTACTGTCATGTGCCGAAGTGCTGCTATAATCATTCTGAAGTCATTAAGACAGGGTTCATCAAACAAGATTCTTTTGACTTCATAATGAACGTGAGTGTAAAATTCTTAATTTCAGTTAGAGAGTATTCTAGGAGATTTCCTCATGTAATCGAGCACCGTACTAATGCATTCATCAAAGAGATTGGATATTTGTAACCACTAATCGACGCTATACCTCCTCAGAATTTTTTAGTACTTCGGCCACATTACGAGGAAACTAGGAGGCAGACCAAGTTTGCTCTACTTTAGGCACCATGTTTAATGCTATACTATAAGAACTGGTAGCGAGCTGTCACTAGCAGTATGACTCCATATACGGCTCACTCAGGGGGCCCTCAGAATTGACTATCGATCAAACAATTACCTCAAATTGGACAGGATAAAAAGTAAAAGGAAAATAAAACTGACAAGATAAAATCTAATTTTTATTTCGTCGATTTTAGGACCCCTACATAAGAAAAACACAATGATTTCAAAAGATAAGAACTCCATTCGTTTTGCTACCATACAAGTTTCCCATATAATAAATTTTACATTTTCACATAGTGTTTTACAACGTCAATTCTAAATCTAGTGTTTTCACATCGAATGTTAAACTTGTAAGGGTAATTACCATAATATATAAATGAGCACTTCAATACCATTATTGTTATAAGCCCCGTACACGGATTTGTATTGTTATTACATGACTTTTTGAGACTTTATAGAGGTATCTGAAACTTGTAACAAGTCAAACGGGAAAAATAATCATATTTTTATGAAATAGTATTAGTTCAAATAACAGTTTAAATAACAACGTCTTAGTACACGTTACATTGAAAAAAAAACAAAAGTGTGTATATTTCAACACGAACGGGCCGGCTCGACTGGGACGGCACTGCCCTCGCAAAGAAGATCAATTTAAAATGACAGCGTTCGTGCTGTCTTGTTTTGTTAGTGAGTGTGAAACCGATGGCCCTGTGTACCAGGCCGCCATAGTGAGGGTCACCATGCTGAATTGTCGCATTGTCTGCATTTACAATGAGTATGGTGACCACCACTCTTGGATTCTGCTGATAATTTCTATCAGGCAGAGTAGAGATATTTTGGTAGGACCATATATAAAAAATACACTTTGCGCCACAAAATATAAGAGATATTATACACTCATAACGACATAAAATGAAAACCTTTACAAAATTGTCTAACATCCGATGCTATATAACAGTTATAAATCACTTTACATTATGATAACGCATATATATCATAATCAAAAGAAAAATAAAACTTCAAAGACGAGTTTCACCATTAGTTGATAAAATTCCTGGTAGAATATTTTGAACTTATATGCCAGATGAACAACTGTTAAATAGTGTGTAGTCGGATAACTATCTAAAACTTTATCAGGTACTGGTGAAACTGGACCTACAAGTATCAACGAACGTAACAATGCCTTGTACTTAAAGAGCTCTACACAGTTATTGGTTCAAATATTTACATAATTTGGTAACGAAGTATCATACTGATATTAAAATGTCATTAAGTCATTTATGAATTTGACAATTATATTATTATTATTTAATTGCTACCCGCGATCATGTCTGCATTATTTTGCTTTGGTTGCTAATTTCCAACTGATTGGTAACCTCCACCAAATATCTATATTTATTTCCTCAATCCGAGGAATACTTTTCTGAAAAAAGTAAAGGAAATTTAGTTTTAAGAATGATGCACCGACTTCAATGCGCCTGTGAAGACACATTGAAGTCGGTGCAAATGTTTATGAATTACAAATTAGGGGATTTTTTTTTATATAACTATAAGGGTACTTTTTTTTCCAATTTGTGTGGGACGAATCGGACGGTATACCCTCTATAGCAAAAACAAACGAAATCTGTTTATAACAGATTTTAATCTGAAGTAAAATAGAATTTTTATACTTATATTATATTACAACCTAACTAAATCCTCTCAATTCTTGTAATTTTCCCGTCATACCTATAGATGTAACATGTTTAATAAAAATAAAAACTGGCTTACAGTTACCAAACATACATCCCTGTTTTTGTGAAGTCGGTTCAAGATAAGAATTACTGAAGCCATAGACAAGACTTAATTCTTTTTCTATTTATATGTAGATATCTTATTTGAAGTCAGTGTGTAAACTGTTTGAAACTGAAATTTAAAATACTAAAGAATTTGTAGAGTAGTCTTATTTTTTACAACCAGTTTTTAATATTTAAATATTATTTAACCACACAGACAGCTTTAAAAGTCTCATGTAAGGTACAATAGACTTTTTTTTGATTGGAAGATTTCCATAATTAAATAGTATAGTTTACTGGCAGAATATGGCATTTGTTCTAAATATTAAATATTGAAAAATCGAATTTTAGATCTAACACAACTGAGTTTGCGGTCTATTATTATTATTACAACTATTATTAACAACCACAATATTAACACTGGAAAGAAACTACACCAAAGAAAATTTTATATGTACGTTTATTAATAAAACATCGAATTGAAATGACAAATTATTTTTTCCAAGCGTAGTTTCCCCACACGGTATCTGCTTTATATTAATCTACTTCTAATTTTACTTAAAAATACGTATTTTTATTTATATCTATACTGTCATTAGTATCATAAATTATTTTTACAACACCTTTTTTCTTTTTAAGTAAATCTATTTTAAAACAAAGCACTAAATAATATTGGTATACATGCATATATATAAATATATATAATTCATAATTATGGAATACTATGTAATAAATTATTAAAATGACATTTATATAGAGGGAAACTAAAGAAGAATGACAGTGAAATATACAAAATCAGTTAATGTCTCTTGGAAACATTTGCAAATTCGTAAAAATGAAGCTGCTACGCAAAAAGATATATAAAGCGATAACATTACTCTAAGTGGTATATAAATTTAGTTCCATATGTGCCTATTATCTGTATTAATTACTGTGACTTCGGTTACTTAATTTATGTTTTACTATTTACAAAAAAATAGGAGTGCATCGCATAACAATAAGTCTGAAAAATAATAGATATGGTAAAAAATCTGTACACAAACAATAGACTATAAAACCCAGAAAAGTTGAAATCTATATCTACTATCACATGGATTAATACTTCTGACTAATTTACTGTCATATACATTGTATAATAATATTATGTAACAATATAATACAATTCTATCAATAAAGTTTATGTAATTCGCAACATCTTATACACTTTACAAGTTTTCATTCACAAATTAATCTTCCTCTTTGGTCATTCCGGATTTATTAAATAACTCACTTTTCATAGTCCTAGTGACGTTACTTAAAATATCTTATCATATTAACACATAATTTAGGTACTTTATCCATTTATCAAATGTGGCTAAGACTGTGTCGCACTTCCTTAACATATACTATAACGTAATTATTATGTGAATTTTTATAATATATACAATATCTTCTATGTTACTTGATCCGCAAGAAGATCCATTAATTTCCGACAAATGTGTTATTATTTATATAACACCATCAAATGAAACCTTGAGTGCATTTAAAAAAGCAACGACTAGTTGGGTAGAAACAGCCTTTTATAATACAGAAGTTATTTAACCGAATGAAATCGATAAAATCAACACTGTTGAACTCGATCCTACTTAAAGTCTTAATTAGATCACAGTATCTAGGTCTCTAGTATCGACCTCCGGCATTGTCAATCATAGAAAACTCTCCGAAGCTCTCGTTTCCTCTCTTTCAACTGCAGAAACTATTTCAACGCCTTCATCATAATTGTGAAGTTTAGTTGTATTATTTGTGCAGTAGTGTTGCTCTGGATCTCCATACTGACTATGATAGAACTCTTCCCTCATCATAAGATTCAAATTAGTGCATCGGAAAAATAGGATTTCTTGAAACGGCTTTCTAAAATCTCTGTTTAAAGTTGCATATATAACCGGGTTAAGCAAACTGTTCAAGTAGCCTAGCCAAAGGAAGATAGCACTGACTGCATCAGGAATGGCGTCTTCTCTCACAAAAGGCCGAATTAAGGCTAATAAGAAGAATGGGAGCCAACAAATAATAAATGCTGACATTATTATGCCTAGTGTCGTTGAAGCTTTTCGTTCCTTGGCTAATTGGAACCGTAATTTCTTGTTATGAGTAACTGATGGATGCAACAAGTCTTTGGCGATGTGGCTTTTTTGAGCAAAACTGGAGAGCGATGAGCGGATCCTATTGGTCGTAACTTTTTGACCACTATCTGACGACTGTTTACGTCGCTCTTTAATTTGAATTTTTGGTGGCACTAATTGTGTTGGTGATTTATTGATGGTGTGAATTGGTTTCACTGGTGTTTTTGGTTGTTGCAACATTGGGCATTGAGACTCGTTGGACTTTCTTTGGCCGCTGAAGCATCTTCCAATTGTGCTTTCTGTTTTATCCACGCTGCACTATAACAAAGTAAAACAGAATATTAATATATTTTTGATATTGTATAAAATGTGGGAAGTAGAATCGGATTAGGCATTAAAATTATTTTTAACTTCAAGAATAAAGATTTACTTATAACCTTTCCTATAACCTTACCTTACTTATAAAAAAAGTAAGGATATCAAGTAAAACTAAAGTCAATTAATAATCTTAAGCTATTAACTTTAAATCTTAGACTTTTGACCTGACCTCTGTTAGAACTATTAAAATAACTTCAAATAACTAGGTAACAGTAGTAATCTTTTAGGTGATAATATTACAGAACCCGATTGGAGCTTAGATGGGTGGAGATACAAAGTGTTCTTATTTCAGAAGAAACGACACGATTTCATGGATTAATTAAAGCAACTTTGCAAACAAATATTTTTTGTTGTTCCTTTGGGATATTGAGTTAAAACTAATTTATATTACAACTTACCGTGGTATTCGTGCTCGCTGTAGAGCCTCTCGGGGGAGGCTGCGAAGATTGGTTCCCTAAAAGTTTCGCCTCCGCCGCTCCGCCGTTCTTAACATTTATCTCGAGGTAGCAATGTGTCTCCAAGTGCGACTGAGCTCTTTTTTCGTCTTTCACTATTTTCTTAGCGGCACTAAATATCTTATAGTAAACTACTACCATTACTGTCAATGGTATGTAGAACGAGCCCATAGTCGCATAAACTTGATACACCTTGTTCTGCGACACAGAGCATGATGTTTCAGTCTTCTCGTTCCCCAGTATTAGGACCGGCGGGAGGGATATGCATGCTGCGCTTACCCATACAATAAACACGCAAAATAGCATTCTTCGGGGTGTTCTTTTAACACCATATTCTAATGGTTTCGTTATGGCATAGTACCGATCAACAGATATCATACAAAGATTGAGTATGCTTGCAGTACAAGACAGAACGTCACTTGATACCCAAAAATCACAAATGACTGGTCCGAAAGGCCACGTTCCCATAATATCGTACACAGTGGCTACCGGCATCACCATTAGAGCTACACACAGATCACTCACTGCTAGGGATACGATCAGATAGTTACTTGGTCTTCTTAATTTTCTTACTAAGCGCACGGCAACACAAACAAGGATATTCCCAATCACAGTTCCTACAATGACGACCATAAAAATTAATGTAAGCAATATAGCAACTGGAGTGGAATATTTTAAATGTTTTATATGACCGGGTTTATAGAATGTGATATTGTCATCTAAAGTGTAATTCAATGTGGAATTGGTAGAAGTGATATTGAACTCCGAACTGAGATCCGGCTCGAAGTCTATCGAGGCTAGTGCCGGTGGCAAAAGAATAGACGCCAATATAAGAAGACACGAAGGTAAAGCAACAAAGCTATGCAGTGGACGGTGGGAGTTATGACTTTGAGTCGCCATACGAAGCCCTTAATTGGGTATCGATTAATTTTTTCGTAATCCTGACGTAACCATACATTGGTTTTGTTTCTTACTTTGTAACGATGTTCAAAGTACGTAACGAATCAAGTCTGAAAAATAACTTGGTGTCGAAGCTTTTTGGTTTTCAAATGGCCTGTTTGGTTACAATCGAGTATGGGCTTTAATTGACATATTGCTTGGATTGTATTTTCAGTTCCGAATAGAGCCATTTGAGTGTGGAATAGCGAATGATTATGACTCTTCTATCGCAGTAATAAAGTTGGTTTTTCTTTAAATTAAATATTTTGCTTGAAGTCAGCCAGGTGCGTTGTTTTATTGCACTAGAAACGCGATGTGAACGGCTGCTACTTCAATATCCCGACTGTGGATTGCTTCATTAGCGCCGTTGATTGGTGTTTAAAATGTCTGATCTGAAAAGAAAAAAAAATAGATTGAGTTCATTTTTTAAAAAGTAATGGTCTTGTGTACAAATACACCTATAGTATGGTAGTATAGTATGCTACTTCTAACTGGGTCTTAGAAATTTTTTGGACAAGTAGACGAGAAAACCTGTAGAAAAAAAAAGTATCATTAAAAGTCCTTCAAAGTCGAAATAATTGTCTTAGTTCAAAGATTTACCTAATTTGGCCAGTCAATGGGTACGGTGTCACCACAACACACACTAAAACAGGACTTGAGAACAGGATGAGATATAAATATTGGAGCACCTTTCCAACAAACAACTTGGTTAGCCTTAAAATAAAGTTTAATGCGTAGATATGCCTGTAGGTATTTGGTTTTGATTTAGTTTACCGCCCAAGAGTTGGTCAATTTATTTCAACAAACAATACTTTATACGTATATTGACGGTCTAAGATTGAGTTCGTGAATAAAATATTTTTGAATAAAACATTTTCGTTTAAATGTATGTACATAAGTAATATTTATATTAGCATAATTTCTATTAAATTTAGGAATTCTGAGATTATGGGTTTTTAAAGTTTTTCCTCTGTAGATTTTGTAATGTATGAATCATTTAAAACCATCAGGTAATGATGGTTTTAAATGAGTTTGTTGTTATAACCTATAGTCTATAGTTTAAAACTTTGGTTGTTTGTGCTCCTGACTCCTAAGCTTGAGGTCGTGAGTTCCGTTCCTACCCAGAATTTTTTGTGTGATGAATACAATAATTTATTCTGTTTCTGATTATAATTTATGTGTGTATGTATTTAGAAATTTATAATTATCTTTAGTAGACGTGTCGTGTTTCGTTGGTGAGTGCAAGACCGGAGGTCCAACGATGCAGAAGCATTTCAGAAGGTCGCAATAGTATGGGTCACCATGCTGCATTGAGAATTGTCTGCACTTGCAATGGGTATGGTGATCACTACTCTAGAATTCTGCTGATGCTGTTAATCAGGCAGAGTAGTCACTTTAGGAGACTCATATATATTTTAAAAAAGGTATCTTCTTTCAGGTTGGTCACCCGTATTCTATCACACTGAACACAAGCCAAATTCAACAAAAATCATTACCTTATCAGGGAACCACACGATAAAAATATTAAACGACTGTAACAATCATGAACGCTCATAAAAATAGTAATTAAAAATATATATACAGTCATAATAACGTCACTGGAACCATTTTAGGAATATAGCATCTATTATTTTGGTGACAATACTCTGCGATGATTATCAATCAGGTTAATTGTTTTGTGGCCATGTTTGGTGTAATAGGCACTCTTTAAACGTATCACGTACTTTTGGCGTTAGGATTCGCAGACAGGCCTAAGTCTTGCATAGATTTCGCTCTTACTTAATTACATTTCATATTTAAATTAAGTGATCTTTTAAATTTGATTTACAAACGTTACATTAAATTAAAATGGTGTAGAGATAGATTAGTAAATGGGTCAGGAACTGATGATAAATTATATAATTGATACCCATGGACATATATAACTTCAGAGACATACTTTTTTCTGAGTTATAGTACCATGTACCAATACCACGATATAATCACTTTATAAAAATAGATTTAAACTAAATTCGTTTAAGTTGATAGCTAAGGTACTGCCAAAATAGCTTGTAATATAGGTGCCCGGAACTTGTTAAATGTGCCGGCTCGACCAGACTGATTTCAAGGCCTCACAGAAAACCGGTGCGAAACAGCGCCTTCGCTGTGTTTTATCGAGTGAGTGAGAATACCGAAGGCCCATACCCACAACGCCTCCCCATATCCCCCTCCCTAGCCCCCAAAGGCCGGCAACGCACTTGTGACGCCTCTGGTGTTGCAGTAGTCCATGCGGGCGGAAATCGCTTACCATCAGGCGTTACAGTTGCTCGTTTGCGCCTCGTATATTAAAAAAAAAACTCTTCTTTTCTGCATATTCACGATTGATTCCATATTATACATACTTATATCGTTAATTTAAAAGTAAATCTGTCTGTCTGTTAGGCTTTTACAACTCTAAACCGTGGATCCGATTTGAATGAAATTCACATTGAAGATCCTTTGACTCTTGAGGAAGGACTTAGGTTAATGTTTACCGCGACAACTTATTTACTTAGGGGATAGAGTTGCCGGCTAATATTTTCAAATTAAAAAATGACAAAATGACACAGTTAAAATTTATTATAATTATTATATTATATAATAATTGAAGTTAGCATATCAGTACTTGCAGTTGAACCATGAAACGCTTTGGTGAAGTGACATTTTAGGTCTAACCGAAAAAAGTAAAAGAAGGTATGGAAAGTAGTTTGGTTTTATTGAGTACAATTTTTATAGTTATTAAACTTGGTAACAAGGTTACAGCTAAGTTACAAACTTTGTTATAGTGCCCTTATTGTTCTCCTTCGATTCTCTCAAGCGTGCGTGTGAAATATATACCATGAGTCTAAAACCTCCCGCTGCGATAAGTAATAAACTACAGACGATATTCATTGCAGTTTTTGTATCAAGATATTAGATCATAAATTCACATTCGTTGTGTAGTTTGGTGTATTTTTACGATATATTAAATACGTGCTCATAAGGTACATGGAACTATCGATTGCTACTGTTTGAGGTAATTTTTGTAGGAAGATATCGACGTCAATTTCAATTTATTTATTTATTACTTTATGCACAAATACATGCATCGGCGGACTCAATGCGTGAGGCACTCTGCAAGTCGATCGATTGAGCGATGCAGAGAAAAGGTGAGGTAGGTGCACTTAATAGAAATTATGGCTATATTGGTATAATTATATTGGTTTTTATATGTACTACAATTAGTTTAAATAAGCGATTTTGCCTGCATGCAGGGATTCCTCCATTTTTGCAATATTTATTATTGAAGCTTGACTCAAACTGATTGTAGCATCATGCTAAATAGCCCATAGCTTTAATAGCCCATAGCTAGTAGCTAAGATAAATGAACTATCTAATACTAAAAGTTTTTTATAGGATCCTATAGTATCCTATATCCTGTGTCCAAAAAGATGTCTGCCTATTTTGACTTCATTGTGTCACCCACTTTGTTAAGGAGGGAAGTGGACTTATTATATTTCTAACTCCACCAGTTTTCTTTTGATTAATTTTGTTGCGAATCTTAAGACAATTTAATATTTCCTGAGACTTCCTGAGTGTCATAACTTGGTGTATTTGTTGGTTACTGCTATTGACCGTAGTATATAGGAGTTACAGTGGTTGATTAGTCCCAAAAAAACAAACAAACACTACAACAGCGGTTTAATATTAAATATAGATTTATCGTATACATTTATACCATAGGATTATAGGTAGAGAATATTATTTATTGGTGTTATAAATGAACAAAAGATTGTCTTGCATTGTTGGCATTAAATGTAATTGTGTGAAACGATGTGGCATGTAATTTCCCTGGTAGGATTGGTTTGCATTATTCGCTATACGAGACATTATGTTTTACTATAGAAACATGACGAAGCGCTTCTGTTAATGGTTTTCTGTTAAAATTCGCTGATTCATGTGAAATGACAGATATAATTTATGTAAACAATATATATGGATGTAAAATAAGCAGTTGGTATTATTGTACATCGTACTATGAGTGTGAAATGATACTACTTAAGTAATAATATCCGATAGTGAAATTCCCATGGATATTGATTGTTTGGTTTTGGAAATTAAACGGAACACTACGATAACCTTTTAAAAACTTGACTTCTATAACCGTACTCAATTGATATTTGTCTTCACGGGAAGCACCAGCTTTAAAATAATATAATAATAATAATAATCTTTATTCCGTCCGTGTCTTCCGTGCTAGGTATTACACCTGTATTACAGGAGCCAGTGCCCTCCCTTGTTTTAGAAGACCATTACATTTTTACACAATTAAGGTAGGTATCACTATCTACCTTATATATTACTAGGTAGTTAAAGTACGTTGATTAAAATTACAAATAAAAAATTTATTTCTTCTTATGATAAAAAATAATAGCACAATATGATAGACATGTATTATATTGTTGGTGATAAAAAAGTTTCATCAAAATCGGTTTACCTAGTCAAAAGTTATGAGGTAACAAACATAAACAAGACCTCCTTCTTTGAAGTCGGTTATAAGAATGGATAAGCATATTTTTTTTACTATAAATACAGTTTAAAAATTCTTATGTATCAACGAATTGGTTTTAATATGGTTATAAATACATTATAATTATATTTAAAGGTGTAGATGATGTTCACTTAACCTGTATTTCTATTGATATTTATACAAATGTCTGTAAGTCACAAATGTAAAATTAATCAAAAATCTATACGAAATGTTACGATTAAACAAAATAAATATAAACCTAAATTTCCGTAAAATTGTAAGCTATTATGACAATAACAGGGGAATTTTTTAGAGTACATAATCGTATAATTCACTTACGAATTTTAATTTCGAAAGATTAGATAAATGTACATTTTAATACATTTTAAAGTAACGCCTGTATACCACGCCATATTTCTTGTTAAATATTATGAAATGTTAACATCCTAACTTCATGCAATCTTAATATCCATGTGATACGGGAATATGGAGTGTCAACATGCTTATTCATACTGGTGAGTGACATAGGATACGACTAAGTGTACCGACTACGTAGGATAGGAAGAAAGAAAATTATTTATTGTGACATACACAGGACAATATATATGTGGTTTTAAAAAGACGTAAGGTAAAAGAAGACATGCAAATATTGCTCTGTGCAGTGTCAGAAAAGGCGCTATCTCAGTATACTGCTGTAGCCAGAGCGACTAAAGCGCTGGTATTATGATAGGACTCGCTCCCGGTGTAGTCAGTCCGTTCGTGTCTGGTGGTAAATATTTGTGTGTATGTGGGTGTGTGTGCTATGTAAAGTTATATACATATATATACATAATAAATAAAGTAAAATAAATATCCAAAGAGTATATATTCACTAATGGTAAGCCAATCTTACACGCTCTCAGCCCGCGGCTCAGCGACAGGCCATGTACTGCCATATGTAATAAATTGCAATATACAACAGCATTGCAGAGAAATCCTGACATAAATCTTAAATATACCAAAAATCTTTATTTATTTGTATACATTTATAGATAGCTATAATGTAGTGAATAAATATTATATTGAAGCCTAGTTAATGTTGAAAAAGTGTTTGTAATAATGCTAAAAACTTGTTACTGCCACATGATATAAGTTGAGAATTTAGTCCACCTATTTAAAAACTATCGAAGCAAAATAAAAGTAGGTTGGAAAAAGATAAATGAATCGAGAAAGACTCAACTAATTCTAGTAGCGCAGGTGGCGAGAGCCGCTGTTGGTTTTATGAGACATGCCAAGAATAACTCTGGTATTGAAAACTCACTGCAATATATTTTGTTTATTTGTTTCATTTTACATTTATATGCTCTTGATTGAAAAAGTATATTATTTTAACTATATTTAGTAGAGAAAGTATAGTTGAGAAAATACGTACAAACTTAATATTTTATAAGTAAGTAAAATCTAAAAAAATATTGCAAAAATATGTTACAATCAGAAATATCGGTGTGCTAGAAGAATATTTAGTCCATTATAAAAAAACCTTATAATAGCCATAATTTTTCAAAATATTTAATAAATATGTTCAGTTTTATGGTCCCTGAAATACAGTTTACACAAGTTCATAGGCTAGAGAATTACATACTAAAGGTAGGTTCTTCTTATACCAAGGAATAAATCCGTCGAATAAACGGTCACGGAATAAACAGCCACGAATGTATTTTGTGGATATTCGCTAGTTTTGAATCTGCATAAGTACGCTGCATAATAAAATGTTATATAGCTATAATTATGATGATTATTTTAGAAAAATGTATTTTTAATTGATTAAGTCACATTATAAGTTATGTCATGTCAGTATAAAACACATTTTGAATCATAATGCTTGAATTAAACTGTATTTTGTTTTGTTTTTTGCACATGATTAAACACACAAAATATTAATTAAAAAAAAAATAGTTTTTCTACTTTTGTAAATATTTACAAAAAAAAAAAATTGCGTATTTTTGACACGACATTTAAGTAGAGATGTTTACATAAATGATTCGAACTTTATACAGGCGTAGGCGTTTGTTTACATTGATACTTTATGTATTAAACTTACTCAAATAAAAAGGAAAACAATCATAATACATACTGCAGCAAAGTCACAATGTAATCATAAACGTTTACTTTTACATTTTCTCAACTTCATGAAAATTTATTTAATCTTTTGTAATGTCTCATATGTGTAATCACACTTAGCTTTTAATCGTAACAAATCAAAAACTAGTAGATGAATAATAATAGTATTTTTGTAATGTGTATATTGGTATCGCGGTAAAGAGTAGCCTATGACCTTGATCCTTCAAGAGTCAAAGTATCTCATTGAAAAAAAAATCATTGAAATGGGTGCAGCGTTTTAGCCGTGAAAGTATAACAGATACACAGACAGAGTAACAGTATTCGTATTTGTTAAAGTTAAGCTTTTTGCATTCGCTTCGGCATGAATGGGCCGGCTCGACCGGAGAGATACCACGGCATCAAAGAAAACCGGTGTAAAACAGCGCTCGCGCTGTGTTTCACCAAGTGACTGAGGATACCGGAGGCTCATACCCCAATCCCTCCCCCATCCCCATCCTACTCCCCATCCCCAATAGGCCGGCAATGCACTTGTGACGCCTCTGGTGGTACAGATGTCCATAGGCGATGGTAATCGCTTACCATCAGGCGATACGTCAGCTCGTTTGCCCGCGATTCCACAAGAAAAGGTATTGTTTTTACTATGTAAGTCGTTTTTTGTGTCTTAAACAATTTGATTCCAAAATTTAAAGATAATTATTTAAGTAGATAGTTCTTGAAAGTTTTTTGAACCAATAAACATTAACATTATTTTTTATATTACCCCTAGTAGGGGACCATCCTTTAGTAATGCTTATGAAGCGAAGATTTTGCATTGAAGATTTTTTTTGAATTTGAAAATCAAAAAAAAAATAGTTCAAACAAAACGACTATAAACTAAAATTAAAATAATAATATAAAAGTAGGCTTGTAAAGAAAATTTTCCAAAAACTGTTGTTTAAATTCCAAAGGCAAAACAAAATAGCCTCAAGTTGAGACCAGAATAATCAATAACTAACAGACGCTGTAAATTATGTCTTAGAGAATGGTGAGTTATTTTATTACTCAGCAGATTTTATTTTATAAAACATTTTTTAAAATCGACACAAGCAACGGGTCTTATTTTGTTTTTTAATAAACTCATGAAACTGAATTAAATGGTACGATAAAACAGGCTAAGAACACAACATAAATTTCAAAGGAGAAACGGCTACGGAATAAGCCTTGGCGATGATATAAGAATGGAATGAGATTCAGTGGGATGAAGATGGAATAACAGAGTATATTATATTACGTTTTTGTGTTAATATTATTACTAATATATAGCGTGTTAGAGACTTGAACATTGCTGTGATAGCTCTACAAAAACGATTGTTTGGTAGCAAAATTAAGATTTTTCAAATTAAAATTTGATAGTGATAGCTACAGTGATACCAGGTTCTCAACCCTTTCACAAATTATTCTATTACATTTCATAAATAAACCCAGACTATTTCCATGTTGGTAATGATTCAAAAATATTTATAATAAATTTACTCGTGTTGTGATAGATCAAGAATGCATAGTATCACTACCCCTATTCACCATATGAGTAAGGAGAGACCAAGGGAACAAACTGTAAAGGACAACATCACTGAAAAAAGAAGGAAAATCTAACAAAGCTTAAAGCATGGTGATAGAGCTACGCTTCAGCACGAATGGGCCGCTTAGACCGGTGTCATACCACGTCCTCACAGAAAACCGGTGTGAAACAGTGCTTGCGCTATCGTTCACCGAGTGATTGAGGATACCGCAAGCACACACTCCAATCCCTATTCCATCCCTCTCCCCATTCCTTCCCCATCTCCCAAAGGCCAGTAGCATACTTGTGACGCTTCTGCTGTTGCTGGTGTCCTTGGGTGGTCCATACCATCAGTCGATACGTCTGCTCGTTTGCCCCCTATACCACAAAGAAAACAGACCGAAACCTCTTTACTAAAGTGAGGCCTATGTTTAGCTGAGGTTTCTTGAAGACTGTTATCGTGATGATGATATGAATACAGGTATCGATCAAAACGGCAATCACGCATCATAACAATGCAGTGGTGCTAAGGTCAAAACTTTACAGACGGAGCAGCAGTTGAACATCTACCGCTAAGAAAACAGTAGTAGATTTTCTAGTAAGGCTGTTCCAATGAGTGGAATTAACCGGTACTAGATAAACAGGTACCCTTGGCCTTAATCAAGTAAATAAACAATGACGTTGATAGTGGGAATTTTTTTCTTTGTTCAAATAAAGTATTAAACGTACTTGAAAAATACCTTTGATAAAAAATCAATATCGGAATTACGGAAATAGATAAGATAAATGTAAGAGCTACAAAACAAGTTGAGGTATGATTAATGCGGGATAGTAAAGATTGAGTACATAAATGAAGACGCATTTTTTAATTTTGACAAACATTCACATCAATTTAATATAAGGTAATATAATGTATACTAACTTAGATAATCACATGTTAACGATGTTTCTAACAGGTTAGTTTGGAAATTGAACAGAAAGGATTGTTGAAAAAATTGTATAAATGTTTTTAAGTTTGGATGTAATTAGAAAATCATGCGTCACTTTGCAGTCAAATGTTTCGTGAAAATGTAACATTTTACGTTTAACTCAAAACTCTAAATTGAATGGTTTTTATTGTCACCTGTATTATATACTAAAGCTTAAATTATGGCTGTAGTTTTAACTCCATGGATATCGACTACATGACATGTGTTTGAAATACTTCTGTTCAGGAAGTTAGACATGATTAGATTAGATTAGCAACTATGCTCTTGAATTCATCACCATCATCATTAACAACATTTAATTTTCCGCTATTGTCCTTCTTTAGAAAAAAGATTTACCGTGGAAGAGCCACACTTCAGCACGAATCGGCCGGTTCAATCGGAATGTTATCACGGCTTTACACAAAATCGGTGTGTGTGAGAAGTTAGTGTGGACAACATAAGCATATAACCTACCCCCTCTACCCTTCCCCGCCCCCCTCTAAGGTCGGCAATGCACTTGTAACGCCTTTGGTGTTGCGAGTGTCCATGGGCGGCAGTAATCGCTTACAAATCAGACGATACGTTTGCTCGTTTGCCCCCTATACTATAGAAAAAGAATAAGGTAATGACCTACTTCTGTACCACGCTAGAGAGGAGTTGTTAAAAGGTTTGTGTCTAGTGTTCTTCCTCCTTGCAGTGATGTTGTTCTCTATTTTTAGGTTCTCACTTACCGGGATGAATAAGGATGGTGACTATCCATATTCACAATTAGTTAACACATGAATTAGAGCTCTAGTATTGTGGTAATGTTATTTATCAAATGGAAAACGATATATTAGGTCGTCGTATTTTCGTCTTAAAATAGAAATCCTCTCAAATAAAAATATCTCGTGTGGGTGTTTTGCAAAAAAACTCATTTGTGTCCATATATATGTACCGATCTTTACTTGAGTCGGTTTTGGGGTAGATTTAAGTGAATATTTTAAGCAATTCATTTCACATTTTCAAGTAAAATTGATAAGTTATATTCAGTGTTATTTTCAGATTGTTTTTATGAAATTAAGATACATTTAATTTTCTTTTAAAAATGTCTTGATGTTTTAAAGTAAAAAGTATGAATGTGAGCCACCAAATCAAAGAAATAATAATTGTTATTTTCAACTCATCTACACACAAAGCCTGTTGTAAAACGCACATATTTAATAGGAAAATCTTCAGGGAACGTATATTTACATTTATAAATAAATAAAAACTATCTCTCATTTCATTTTTATGAATAGCAATCCACTTTTAATATTACTAACATTGAAAAGATATACAATTACAAGTATGCGTGGTTCCCTTTGATTTGAGCTCGCACTATACAAAATACTGATGCACCAAAAACAAACAGAGAGATGTGAATACCATTTAATTAAAGTCTACAGAATTTAATATAGTTGCAGTATTAAAAATATAAGGATTACCGTAATCTTGCTTGCTTTATTGAGGCTGACAGGCTTCAGAATGTTACTTTATTTATGCCGCACTGGCTTAGAAAATACTGTAAGACACACTAAAGTGTAATGTATTTGTATCAAACTAAGATTTATCTAATCAAATCTAATCTAATAAATTGTAATCTAGACATGTATTAGGCAGGTATGTCAACTGACGCATGTTTCTAAAACGCGAAGTGAAATTATAAAAAGCAAATGTGGTAATATAGACAGTAATACATTTACTAATCATTTGTACATAAAAAGCTATCGATACAAAAGCATGAATCTACAGAGAACAGATGTCTGTGTACATACTATTTATCTGCAAAATAATTTGTAACTGCCGTAATGATAAACGGGTCTGAAACTCTGAATAGCACCTGTATGAATCATTGTACGGATACATTAAAACAAAAGAAAAATGTTCCAATGGTTTTTATTCAAATATTTTAAGGCTAAATTACAAAGATATTAATATATTTTGACAAACGTATGGAGTTTTTGTTAAAATGCAATATATAAAATAGGATTTGTACCAGAGGCTTTAATTTATATACTGTACTGAGATAATTCATTATTCTTAATCTTTACCAATCGATTTACTAATTTGATTTGTTTTAATGGACTTAAAAAAATTGATGGTTAACACTACCACATCATTGTAGATCAGACTCAAGGATAAGTTCTAGTCAGTGAACTATGCTCTTTAAACTTCTTTATCTTCTTTTTTCCACGGAGCTATACCTACTAACCCTATCCAAAAATCCCAATATCATCTCGTTAACTCCGCTAACCAACCCATGCTGATTCTGAATTCAATACTTCTAAATCACGATTACTTATTCTTCTTTAGCAATCACTTTATCATAGTGACCACGATCTCATTACCCTAATGACACTACTTTAACAATAACTTTGACAATAATATTATTGTTCAAACATCAACATAAAAATTATAGTGCTAATGTTTTGTTTACGTCGTTTAACGTTTGAAATATGATTCTCAAAAACGCCGTTGATTTTATCTCATTGTCACACACAGATTTATGGTTTTTGTTGGTCGGAAAATACGCCTAGCTTGTTTTCTAGTGCTTAGCATTTTCAGGGCTTATTGTTAACCTATAGAAATCTTTGTAATATAATAATCTTTTCGGATTTTGCTATTGTTTTTTGATGACTGTTTTGAAAGTTAAATTTAAACTTAACTTCATTTCAATATTTATAGATTAATGTAGAACTTATAAACGAAAAGAGTAATCTGATTGCTTTTGTCTCAAATAACGTAAGTATTTAGTAACTCAACTATAATTAAACATAGGAAAAATGTAACAAAATAACTACTTCAGACTGTGTATTTTAAGTTTATTTTGGCCTTATTTGAAAGTACATTCAAATATTTGGATCTTATTTAATAGTTAGGGCATTACTATGCATAAATCTTATTTAATAAAATAATCTCTTTAACGTACACCAGATAACTAAAGAAATGACTTAATGTTAGGTAGGAATTTGAGAATAGTTGGTTATAACGTTTATAAAGAGAAATGCACCATTCCTGGTCATCATATGTGCTTTGAAACCCGCATTGTTAAATTTTACCGTAAAAACATAACAACAACAACACGTGACGGACGGAACTCACTGAAAAGCCACATAAAGAAATGTAAAATAAAGACAAATTTGCTTGCCTTCATTCGTAATTTGTTCAGTTTTTCGGTTTTATTCTAAGTGTGTGTGTGTATTTGATGTCAATAGCATCGAAATATTTTTGTTTTAAACAGCAGCTAAGATATCTCGACGAGCTAAAATGGTTTCATGTTCATTTGCCTTTGGATTCAGAGTTTATAATTTTGTCTACTACTTAAAATCAAAATATCGTGGTATTTATTTTCTGAGGTCTTATCCAAAAAAGAACTAGCTGGCAAAGTAAGTATGTTCGGTTTAGAGAAACTATTTCTTTGTCCGTATGATTTTAAAAACAGTTAACGTGAAGTAGTTAAGATGAGTAGTACCTCACTTTTTATAAATATATGGAATGATAATTGCTCTGTATTGATAAAGATGGAGTGTATTTCGGAAACAATTTTTGTATAATAAAACATTAAAATTCTTTTCGGAATATTTCAATATATGCATATATATTTCTCATTAGAAAATAGCTCCAAAATTCATAAAAACAGTAATTAGAACTTGTACTAACAATTCTGAAACAGGAGTAATGATTCACATACGATTTATATTTACAAATACTTACTTAAAAAAGTGGTTTATCCTAAAACATTATCTTATACATTAACTTATTTCGTTTAATGCCTTGAAAGCGTTATCATGGATCGTACATCAAGTTTTATTCTATTGCCAGTGATGTTTGGTAATCAATATTATCTCGTTCCTATAAACTTGTTCATAGAAGTGTCAAAAGACAAATCGGTATACTCTGTACACAAGCAGTGACATGAAAGAACTTAAGATCGATGTGCTATTGAGTTTTATATTTTTTGAGAGGAACCAGGAAACTGGAAGTGTTTTTATTGTAGGTATATTGGAAGCCAAAAATACCTTATAATATAGAATAGAACGCATCCATTTTTCTTTGAAGGTATGTAGGTTCTTTGTAAATTTTTTTCGCCATCGCCTTTCTCAACAGAAATTTCATTTCTATCATCTAGATGGTTGGTAGTCCACAACTGTGCGCTTTGCGCAAAACAAAACTGTGGAATGAACTGTCGCCTGTAATCCCGGAGCAATACGACCTTCAAACCTTTAAGAAAAGAGTGTACTCCTTCTTAAAAAGCCGGCAACGCACTTGTGACGCCTCTGGTGTTGCGAGAATCCATGGGCAGCGGTAATCGCTTACAATCGTCTGCTCGTTTGTCACCTATATTATATAAAAAATATTTAAAAAAGTTTTGGTAATCTTTGTTTGTTTGTACATCGCGTACGGTACTGAACCGATTAGAATGAATGAAGCGTCGATGTATATTTTTTTTTTAACATTTTACGAGTTCGGGTTTTTCTTTTCCGTTTTTTTCCAAAATTGTTCAACTAGAATCTTATGATATATAGTTGTTTAACTTGATTAATAATATGCCTTGGTTTATTGAGAAATGAGCAGAACGATGCTAAATGTTCTTCTTCCTATTATTATTGACATTACCTATTTAAAAAAAACTGAAATCAATAAAATGGTGAACAAAATTCAATTCAATAGCGACAAACTACCGCGGGTAATACGGTGGAGAATAGATAGAAAAAAAACAATTTAAAACATTGTATCAATTACTTTTAATTGATTAAATCATGATAGATTGTAATAAAATTTAATTTTGCATCATTCTTTTAAGTAATTCAGTAAATCTAATCTAAAAAAGAAACACGAACACGCAAAAAGGTTGAGTAAAAATAAGAAACTGCCTACGTTTTGAAATCGTTTAAACGACTGGGGGCTTAAGCTAATAAACACTGAATCATTTGTTTTACGGACGTCACAACCAAACAAATAAGAAAGCTATATAATTTAGAAAACCTCGCTTTTGTACATAAATTTTTCTTTACGCTCTATTTTTATATAAAATGGCGATGATAAAATAGGTATTATAATTTATCTTAATTAAGATGAATGAAGGATAATAACATCAACGAAATATAATAAAAAATATAAATCTATAAGTTTTTTCTGAATATTTAGGTAAGTTTTGATAGGATTCCATTTTCAAGATATCTGTTAATAAAACATAGATATTTTTGATACGTCCGTGGACACGTGTAATTTAAAAACTACAATTCAAATGCCGCCTTTTCAGACTCCGTTAATTCGAAGGGATGGGTGACTTGGGCTTCGATTTTTTTTAAATCATTATTTTCATCAACAGCCTTGAACAGTCCACTGATAGACTCTTTTTTAGAAAGATTTTGGTCTATAATACCACCCTGAAAACTTGAAACCAGCCCTATACTAAAAAGAATTCTTCTTTGTGCAGTGATGTTGTCCGCCGTAATTTGTACCTTAATCGCTTCTTAAGACAGCCACGGGATAAAAACGGGTGGTGAAACTCTGTATATTTAATATGTCAACACTCGGATAACTGCTTTTTACTCGACTGCGAAAGAAGGAGGGTTATATTTTCCGAGTGCTTGTATGGATGCATGTGTGTATATTTCTTTTTTGACTGCCTCGGTGGCGCAATGGTAGTCTACGCGACTGCTGTCCATGAGGTCTCGGGTTCGAATCCAGGGTCGGACCAATGTTTGTATGATCTGCAAATATTTGTTTCGGAGTTGGGTGTTTTATATGTATACAATGCATGTATTTACAAAAAAATGTATTTATGTATTCATATCAGTCGTCGTCGTCGTTGGGGTGTGTGGGGGCGAACCACAATCTTTCGCCCCCAGCCAACCTCACCTGCACGCGGTGCACCCTGCTAGATAACAAACGAGGCTCTGGCGACCGACCGATGGCGGTATATCCATCCCAAAAGGCGTAACTAAATACAATAGGCCGGTGATGGGCAGCAGCGGCACCGGTGCAACAAGTTACGCCCTGCGATCACCAACCCGCCTGCCCAGCGTGGTGATTATGGGCTGACCCCCTCCATGAGTAAGCAACAGAAGCCACGGCCTCCAGTTCCCGGTAGTCCCGCTATTCCTGGTCATGGTGGCGACCACGGTTACGGCGGGACAGGGGGTNNNACGAAAGTCTTCAATGCGTGCGTCCTACCCGTAATGACTTACGGAGCCGAAACGTGGACACTTACGGTTCGACTGGTCCATAAGTTTAAAGTCGCTCAGCGTGCAATGGAGAGGTATATGCTCGGCGTTTCTCTAAGGGATCGCATTAGAAACGAGGTGGTCCGACAAAGAACCAGGGTCATCGATGTAGCCCACAGGATTAGCAAGCTGAAGTGGCAGTGGGCTGGCCACATTTGCCGAAGAACCGATAACCGTTGGGGTAAACGAGTTCTTGAGTGGAGACCGCGTCTCGGCAAACGTAGTGTTGGACGTCCACAAGCCAGGTGGAGCGATGATTTGCGCAAGACGGCTGGCAGGAGCTGGATGCGAGAAGCCATAGATCGAACTAAGTGGCGTGAAATTGGAGAGGCCTCTGTCCAGCAGTGGACTGCGATGGGCTGATGATGATGATGATATCAGTCGTCTATTACCCTTAATACAAGCTCTGCTTAGTTTGGGATTAGATGGCGTTGTGTGTTAGATGTCCGAAATATTTATTATTATTCTTATTTATTTGACTCGCCCTAGAGCCTAAATGGCTTGTCGTATTTTTATGTGAGTGGTGTCAATAGATTCGTCTTAGTCGTGAGAGTGACACTGAGTACACCAAAATAAAAAAAATATAGGTAGTAGGGTTTTTTAAAAAAATCATTACTTATTATTGAATTATATATATATATTTTATTGAACATAAAGTAACAAATTGACCATATAAAATAATCTTGAAAATTTTTGCCACAGACGTTTCGAGGTACACATCTGTTACCTATTAACCGTAGTCTTTGTCCGACATTTACAGTACATATTATCTACACTTGTGTACCGTCTTCACGAGGCTGTTGTCCAGTCAAAAACGGCGGTTGAAGGGCATTCTTTATGATTTATCGCGCCTTGTCCACTACACACTCGCCGTGTCGACCCACATCACTTGAATTTTGCTCCCTGTTTACTCCGCTATCTATTTTCCCATCTGTTTGGATACGTGAAATAATATAATAGAATTTTAGTTCAGACTAATTAAGTTTCGTAAATATAGCAACTGCGTCAATAATTGTAACATGATTAGCGAAAAGCGCTATTCTTTTTATTCCAATAAGCTTATAAAATACTGTCAACAGTAGAAATGTATATGTGGTTAGTTAGAAATTCCTAAGATTTTTTTTTCTTACCTATGAAGAGATATCAAGCTAAGCAGAGCTTGTGTTATGGTGAAACCCGGGAATCGAACCCGAAACCTCAAGTACAGCAGTCGCATACGATACCACCACGCCACCGAGGCAGTATTATGCTTTCTTGTTAACATGTTCCAAAACACCCCTTCTGAACTCTGGGATCGAGTGAAAATTTAAACATGTTAAAACATCAATGAAAAGATTGCGTGATGCCTTTTAAATTAATTTGAGAAGTTAAGATGATAATTCCACACTTATAGTGAAACCCCATGCAAAAACTTAAATTTTCAAAAAGAATAGGAAATCTGTTTTTCAACTCAAAATAACCATACGAATTATTACTATAAATATATTTGTATAGATGCTTAGACCTAAAGGTGTTTCTCTAGAACATATTCATATACGTGCATAACAAAAACAGTAAATAGAATTTACATATTAAATATGAAACCAGAAATAGAGCACGGGCGGACGGATAAGCTAAAACGCTCAAATGAAGGGTTAGGTTGTCACATGTTCCTCAAACATTGGGGCCAACGGCAGAGCGTAATTACCAACCCTTAGTTATTACAACCCTTCAATGCTGAGACATACAGGTGTAGGTATATACAATATAGGTAATGGCTTGCGTTGAATGGACAGCCTTACAAGCCTTTCAAGTAATATTTTACTAATGATAGTTCCTAGTGAAATATGTGCAGTATTTGTTAGTAGTCTTGTACTTTCTTAAAAATTAAAGTATCTCTATAACAGAAACCGTAGAAACAATTAACGTGAAATCATAATATCAGACAGACAGGGTAACTTTACAATTTATAATATTAGTCTGCATTTGGAAAAAAAAAACTCTTCAAGGTGTGCAAACATTAAAGTAGAACCTAGGGTATGATACTAAAACGCTTTCAGACACTATGAATATTTAAGTTATTTTACTACTTTAAAAAAAAAAACTATATCGAATACAATAACATATCAGACAGAATTTTCAATAGACATTTATACACAGTCTCAAACATTTCGAATAAATTTATAGTTTTTGCCAAAAAGAGTATTTATTGTCTTTTGGATTTTATTTGTAAGTTATCGGCAAAATTATTTTCCCTCGGGCTATATTTTATAAGTGGGTATCATATTAATACGCAGTATGTGATATATGTTAGCTTTTCTACACATACGTTGTCAAACTGGCCGTGATGTTAATATAGAAAGTGTGTAGATTTATGTATAACAGCTCCATTGGTTTTATCTTAAATATGTATACACATACAAACAAAGATGTTTTAGTAATCGTAGTCAAAAGTTTGTTAGAAATATTTTCATTTTGGTGACTATATTTTTAGCCCTACTTTTGATCAAATGACGATCCCAGTCACAGTCAGAATGCTTTAGGAATGAGATTGTAAAACTAGAAGTGAAATGTACGAAAACATTTTCGAGAAGGTGAGGTAATGACAGCAAATTTAGTAGTAGAAATAATTCAAAAAGCAAATCATAGTAGCATGGCTTGAGCTTAAGCTGACTATTGCTGGAATGTGAGTCCTCGAACCGTATACCTACCTACTGTAAAGTACACTAATATGTACAAGATATTGATTTTAAAAAGATAGGTATCAAAAAAATTTACATTTCTTGAATAGATTCTGATGTTATATATTTGTTTCCCTTTCATTTATTCAAATGCAGTTATAAATATTCTAAAGTTATTTGATAAATACTACTAAATATTTAAAATAAACTTTATTTTCATTCTAAATATTTGTATTTGCAGCTCCAAATCATTTCATTTAAGAAGAAAATTCTAACTAAAGCCTCCAGATAACAAAGAATGGATTTAACAAGTGTTAACTACACACTGTACTTGATATCATAAAGCTAAAGGATTAGCTTTTCTGGTTGAAAAAAATCTAATCTAAACTCTAATCGATTTTGAAAAATATTTTTTACGCTTCATAGTTACATTAACGATGAATATTCATGGCTATTAAAGGTTATAAACATCATTAATGTTACGATCAATTTTATGCAAAATTTTGTTAGTTTTTCTTAATTCGCCATGAATTTGAAAACATTTTAAATGAACAACAAAAGTTTTGTTACTACACAATGTCTGCAGAATATATTACAATTAGTGTACATTTCGTCAAATATGTAAGCACAATTCAAAACATTCAGCTTGTTATTTGTTTGACAACCAACAACAAAAACCGCGACATGTTTCATTAAAAGTTAAAAAATACTTTTATTCACATTTATTTCTCTGTATGCGTCTTGTCTCGTTATATTTCATACACAATATGATTATGCTGTTTCGGCTTGAAATTCACATAAGCGGTCTCTGTTTAGTATGCAAGAGAAACATTCTCACGTAGAGTGGTGACCTAATTTTAGCACAGCGATAATTTTTCGAACTTTGAAAGAATTTTTTTTTGTAGACTAATGTTTTTCTAGATTTCAACTTTTTTACTGCTTGGGAGTAGAATACTAGACTAACACCTTCATCTCCTTACTTTCCTATAGGGTATAGACCTCTGGCTATAAAATTTAGTAATTTATCAATGCTATTGACGATGACGATGATGAAATATTACATCACATTTTTTTAATTTAAAAATCTTTTTTTTTCTTAAATAGTGTAAATATTCGTCTCATTACTAGTCTCGGTCGATATAATAAGCAAAAGTACGGAACAAAAACAAATAAAAATCCAATATGGAATAGAAAACATATTTACGAATAAACTGTCCTCAAAGAGATACACCGGTACTTGAGGCAAGGACGTGTGATAACGACATACATAGCTTTCCAATATTAATTTAATTAAATCAATTGATAAGTGCTCCAACAGTGTGATAACGCAACGGAAGCTGATATGAGATACCCACAAATGTGTTATAAGCTATAGAGGATAATGCGTATTATCATAGCTGGGCTGTTTGTCTCTGAAATATGGTTAACAATGTTTTTTTCAGTTATTGCGAGGACTAATACAAACCGCTTCGGTGCTTACACCTTTTGCCTACGAATAAAAGTTATTTGTTTAGTTCGTAGCCACGTATTTATGTATGGCTTTTAGTTTGAGTACATTTATAAACCAAAGGGCATCGAAGTTCACCGTGGGAGAGCCACGCTTCGGCATAAATGGGCCGGCTCGACCGGAGTGATACCACGGCCTCACAGAAAACCGGTGTGAAACAGCGCTTACGCTGTGTTTCATCGAGTGAGTGAGGATATCGGAGGCCCATACCCCAATCCAACGCCCCCTATCCCCCTCACCATCCCCCTTCTCCCCAGGCCGCCATAGTGTGGGTCACCATGCTGCATTGTTCTTTTTCGCATTGAGGATGGTGACCACCACTCTTGGATTCTGCTCATGCTTTCCATCAGGTAGGGCAGAGTCATTTTGGCAGCATAAATATAAAAAAAAAAAAGAGATGACAGAAGAGGACAAATACATTTATTCGCACTTTGAGTGAATGAGTTGTTAGTCAAATTTCTATATGCACTTTGTCTTAACTGGGAATTCTGAAACGTTCATCGTGTTTGCCTATCTGTCTGGTAACTATGGCTTAGTTTATAGACTAATGGTACCATGGTACGTAAGTACGTCGATAAATTGATAAAATAACATCTTCCAAACCAAATGTCACATTCAATACCGGCTTTGTACAGCCAACACTGCATTACTCGTTGGAGCTATGAAAATCGAGATGACTTAGTGGTGGGTCATATTGCGTATATAAATTAAGCCCATAGAGTTGAAAGTAATCTAGCAAAGTATCAAACAATAAAGCAAAATCAAAGGAATGTCTTGAAAGGAAAGATATAGCTTTTTTTATATTTAATAGCAACCAAAATGGCTCTACTCTACCTGAAAGAAGGCATAAACATAATCCAAAAGACATTACAATCTTCATTGCAAATGTGGGCAATGCAGCATCTTGATCCACACTATGGCGATCTAGTCAGATGCTAAGGAATCAAAATATCATAAAATATAATAATAATATTACTTTAATAACCTTGGTATAGTTGGCTAAAACCTCCTTTTTAAGCTGACTACTATGTCCAGTAGTTGACTGTCAAAGACTATGTGTGATGATGTGTGATGAAGAGAGATACACTCAAACACTCTAGCATGTTTATTTTTTCAAGATATTCAAAGTATAGTACATATACACTTCCTGTATATTTCAATACAATAACACAATGTACTGACGGCGATTGACGTCTATGAGATGTAGCGATTACGTGATATGGCGTGACTGATGCTTACTTTAATGCTTTTATTTGTTAGAAAATAGATCTCATTCTGATGAAAATGGAGATCGTGCAAGAATTCTGACATTTGGTACTCTCACATTACGCAATAGCTTGCATAATAATACAAGAGCCGGTAAAGATCGACACCCAGCTGATAACCAGCTCAAACTTTTTTTTAATTGCATTAATTAATGAACACATATATGATGGCTTGCCTATCATAAAACTGTCAGGACTATTTTCAAGATTAAATTTTTTTTTCACATGTTCTTATCCCTTTCACTGTATTGATAACTAACTGAGTATAGTCATTTTATATTAAGAGAATATGCCTAAGTAGGCTTGCTTACTTATTTCTATATAGCTGCAGACAACAGGTATGAATAGGCAAATCAATATAGGTAAATACACCAAGCTAATAACTAATCGAAATTAGTAGGATATTAAATAAGTAATAAGTAATTAATTAACATGTAATCTAATGGTATAGACATGCCTAAAAAAAAGAAACAATAAAAAATATTGAAAAAAAAATCGTCTTGACAGCTTTGCGATAGGAAAACTAACGTAGAGGCGTTCATTATTTTTTTTTTTTTAATGTGTCTCATCTGGTTGTTACATGGTGTACGTCGATCTTCACCGGCTTTTAAACCATAATCCAGCACCTCATAATACATATAATTGATACATTGAGAAATATAATACATTTGTTTAAAGAATGTGGTAATTTAATGGAATCTAGATGAATAATATGCATCTTAAGCGTGTAACAAAGTGGTGACTATTACTATTGTGTCTTAGTTTTCTATCACTAATTACCACTGATTTTTTTGAAATCACAATTAAAATATATATTTTTTGAATCTTGTAGTTTTATTACATGAAATCTTTCCACAGAATACTAAGCACCTTATACGAAATATTGAAATGGATAATATTCAATTGCAGTAGTATATGAAATTCTATCTACCTATCCACTTATATTCTGAAATTCAACGTCGCCACAAAGGGTAGAGTTTTTGTCCTTAACGGCATACATTACGACGAAAACTTCCATTAACGAAGAAATTAACCACACTCACTTTAAGAGGTTCCAATTATTTTAAATGCTACCTGCTCCTTTTAATATTTTCGAAGTTTTCTACTTGTAGCTCCTTTTTAAAGCGCTCAAAAGTAAAATTTGCGTCTCAAAATAGAGTTTTATCTTAAACGACAGATTTCCCATTATTATTGAATATTTAAAACACAAACCCGTAATTTGTTTTTAAATTTCTCTTGTTTTAATTATGTTATTTCTTATTAATTCTTATCCACATTAGGTGCATGTGGATAATTATACAAAAGTCGACGTCCAAAATTGTTTGGATAATCAATTGAGTAATTGTGTCATGAATAAAAAGACTCAAGTCTTTTGCAGGTAATACAGCCTAAAAAGTACTGGTAAATTAGTAAAGGCCTAGGGTATACACCAATAGCTATTAGGCAAGCGAAACTACGATTAATACCTACTTCATCATCGCCTGGGTCAAATTGTACATTATTATTAATTATTTTAATATAATAATTAAGATGTATAGTAAATAAAATAATTCAAAAATATTCTTAGAGTTTTAACCTTTAGAAGAATTGCCATATTTCAAAACATACGCAATATTGTGTTATTACAATAAATCAATGTACATACATTTGAAAGTTTGAAATAGTAATGTGCGTCATTGAATTGTATGATTTTAAAATAACAATATAGTAATAGTTTATTTTAAAGTATTTGTAATAGATAAAAAAAACCCTGTATAAATTTGATTTTATTCACTGTTTTATTTTTCATTGTAATCTCACAGGTCTTAATGTCAGTAGATATAGATTTACGCTGGTAATAATGATATGATGATCAAAGTTCTGAAGAAGGAAATCCTTTAGCTGTTTCGAGTAAAGTAATTTTCAACCAACTTCAAAAAAGAAGGAGGTTCTCATGTTGATAGTACTTTTTTATGTTTGATACCTCAGAACTTTCGACTGGGTAACTGATTTTGATGATTTATTTTTATTTGAAAGCTGGTGAGTTTAGTGTGGTTTTATTTCAATTTGGTTCGGTTCTTGAAGTTGGTTTCTTTTTGTTTATATCTTTACTTATCTTAAGTAATAATTATGCCAGGTAAGTAGTGATTATAATTATTGCTAGTTGACAGTATGTTATACTAGTTTATGCCCGCGGCTCCAGCCGCGTATATGTCGGTTATCGTGGCAAATAGTAGCCTATGTATTATTTTGATGTATCAGATATAATACTGTAAACTACTTCGTCCAAATCCGTTGAGTAGTTTTTACGTAAAAGAGTAACAAATATCCATAGAAGGCGCATTTTTGCATCACCTTATGGCAAACTGTACATCATTGTGCAATAACACCAAGTAGAAGGCTCTAATTTCTGTGTAACTTTTCTTTTTTCTTTCGAAGTAATGTATGTTACGGAAGCCGGTATGGTTTCATTAATCTGTAATTTGATAGTTAATCAAATTACAGAATAACTGCAAGTAACTTAGTACATCACAAGCATTTTAGTAACTCAAATAAAGTTCTAGCGTCGTATAAATGCGATGAAAAAGTAATAAAATTTGATTCGCACAATTAATACCAAACATCAACTGGCATTGACACATAATACAAAAGAGAAAAAATATTTTCGTTTAATATGCGTGTCACCGTCAAAAACATCAATTTGAATAAGTTGATGAATATTCACACAGTGTAATTACCTTTTATGCTTCAACCATTTTCATTTAACAGGAAATATATTTTTTTATTTAATAGAAAATATTTTGTTCTTGATAAAAAAAAACGAATGTCCGAGGCGCTGAGAAGCGACGTGATTGGTGCATTACAGACATGAAAGTCTCATAATTCTTCTCTATTCTAATAGAAAGACAACTTCCACTCTTGTAATATATCCTGTGTTGTGGGAAACTTTAAAAACATAAAGAATAAACAAACTCAGAATAACAATTTGCGAATAATCACATATGCCATGTAGACATCAAGCCTCAGAAGAAGAGAAGACAAACAATACTCAGCAGAGTAGGAAGCGACGAGATGATGGCAAAAACTGCGTTGCGTCGTCTGTGCTCCCACATTTTACTGGATAGACCAAACTTATAACAGTTTAGTCTATCCAAAACTGTAAATCGTCAAAATTATCATAACTAAAAGACGTCTACTACCGGTCATAGGTCTCTTCCAAGACTCCCGCAACGGCCCGTCCTGTGCTGCCCGCAACCAAATAGTAAATACACGCCGAAATTTCAAGCCAATAATTCTGTGGAATCGCCACAATAATCTTACCTTATCTCTAATAGAAAACTTATGAAACTAGAATCAAGGTCAATAGTTAATATTAAAAAAAACGTGAATCGATTATTANCACTTTTGACCCCCGATTCTGCTCGATTGCTCTTTCAATCAAAAGAGTGTTGGAGCATCGGAGGTCGTGTCGTACACGCTTACTAATCTCTCGGTTTAGAGTCCGTTTTGCCGATGAAGTGACTGGCGGGTTCTCACGTCTTTCCTTCATTAATCCTAGTGTCCTCTCTGAAAGCTTCGACTTCCGTGTCTGTATGCTGCATTTGACAAAATCTCGTACCTTCACTCCTGAGGATTCGAACCACATTTTCAAGGTTCTGGTTTACGTCTCTTGTGGTTTCCATGGTCGCGTACGCGTCGTCTGTGCTCCCACATTTTACTGGATAGACCAAACTTATAACAGTTTAGTCTATCCAAAACTGTAAATCGTCAATATTATCATAACTAAAAGACGTCTACTACCGGTCATAGGTCTCCTCCAAGGCTCCCGCAACCGCCCGTCCTGTGCTGCCCGCAACCAAATAGTAAATACACGCCGAAATTTCAAGCCAATAATTCTGTGGAATCGCCACAATAATCTTACCTTATCTCTAATAGAAAACTTATGAAACTAGAATCAAGGTCAATAGTTATTATTAAAAAAACGTGAATCGATTATCNCGATTATTAATCTCTCAATATGACCTTTAGCTATCATCGTTCATACTTTATTTTATTTGGCGCATCCACATATCTATATCAAAAATTCCCACAGCTATAAAGTTGAGCCCTCAGTTATAGCCACTAAGAATAATACGACCATTAAATGATATCTTTGGACACAAAAAATATCGATAAAAATAATTTGTGCCTTCAAACGTTGTCATAAATGAGACATGTTATTTATTAATTGTTATAAACGTCGTGTTATAAACGTACACTCACAACAGTAGTAACTAGAAACAGATATATATAGACGGTAAGTACAATGATCGGTATTATCGCTAAAAGCAATGTCTATCAGGTAGTTATTGTATAAAAATAAAAAATGAAAATGAAGCGGTAATTAAACAAATATGGTATTTCGAACTTTAAGGGCGTTAGTGGGTTAAAAAGTAACGTGACGTATTCTAACATATGAATAACATAGAGCAACAACGTAGTCTTGCCAGTCCCCATCCCGCACTCGGCCAGGGTGGGGGCCTATGGCCGTATGGGCATATGGCCTTAACCTTCTGCTAAAAGGAGATCCGAGCTCAGCGGTGGGACATTACGGGGTGTTGATGATGCTAGAGGTAGATAGGGAGTAGCTATACCCAGGCGCCTGCCTTATTACACTGTTATGACAGAGCATGTGTTTGTTCACGTGTGTGTAAATTTATTATTATTTTGTTTTAATTATTATGTGTGAATTTGTATTGACAGGCATTTGCATTTGTATGTTAGTCGAAATTATGAATGTGTGAAGATTTATCTCTGAAAAAAATGACAGACTGTCTGTGTGACTGATTTGTAATGGAAAATTACGCTATGGCTACTGCCCTTTGGTCAACGAAACATACATATTCATTTACCTAAATAAGGGTGACGTACTGTTATGTATAAAAATTTGTTTTTTTTTATATTTGAGCTGCCAAAATGACTCTGCCTTGCCTGATGGAAAGCATGAGCAGAATCCAAGAGTGGTGGTCACCATCCTCAATGCGAAAAAGAACAATGCAGCATGGTGACCCACACTATGGCGGCCTGGTGAGATGCTTTTTCACGCCCCGCTTAAAGGAGCCGGAAAGGACTTTGTTAAATCTATTTATTATTTATTTATTTATATTTTTATGCGCTTTTGTTCATAGGTGGACTTAATGCCCAGGGAATTCTCTACCAGTCAACCTTAGGGTGGTGAAGAAATCTTGAGAGGTAGGCGCGTATAGGTTTCGTACTAAACTATTTCAAAATATATATTACATATATAGATACATATGCAAATACACAAACATTATGAATATATATTTTATAATAATATTACATATACATACAAACATATTTACATCACATTAGTACACTAGTGGATAAGAAAGTGTTGGACTGCTATCGTTGTGATGACTGCCATGCCAGTGAGAAGGACGTCATGTACTTTCTTTTTAAAAATGACACGGTTAGTGGACATCCTGATTTCAAGTGGTAGCGCAATATTTATTGATCTATTTTCAGTGTAGATACACGCAATGGGAAACAAAAAGATGCAATTAATCAAAATCATTAATTAAAAATAAGTAATTTATCTCTGAGTGGTCTAAATTCAAACATATTTTTTTAGCCTTCTGCTTTCCTCCTCCATATAACCTGTTACTGCGACAAATTTTAAACTCCTCCGTTTGCATACTTTTCTTAAAACAGGGTAAACTTTTTGCTTAGCGTATTAATATAAGGTTGCTCAATGCTTAGAATAGTTTGAAGACAATAGAAATAATCTTGATATTAAAACACTTATCCAGAAGATTTATGATGGTAACAAGTGAAGATATAAAGGAACTGAGTTAGTACTTATCAAGATTGTATTTGTCAGAATTTATTATTATTTACTCTTAGATAAGAGTATTCATTTTCCTAAATGTATACAACAATACTCTAGCATATATATATATATCTATCTTCAAATTATGAATAAATAAAAATTGAAGAATGACACGTATAGAATCTCAGTTTGAATATAAGCAAAATTAAAACGTTACCTATTTAACAAATGGTAATTTAATTTAATACACCTACTACACGTAGCTCTGCACCACCTAAAGGTTGACTGGAAGATAATGCCCATGGCATTAAGTCCGCCTTTTGCAATATAATTGCATGAAGATTAAATAAATAAATAAATTAATTTTAAACTGTATTGCTATAGTTTAGGATAGAAGATTAATAATTTTTTCTGGTATTCATTAGTGGATAACCAGTCACACCAATAACATTTCATTCACATATCTACATATTAACATTACTATTTTATTTATATGAGCCTGTTAAAGTGACTTTGCCTGATGGAAAACATGAGCATACTCCAAGAGGAGTGGTCATCATGCTTATTGTGAATGCATATTGCATCAAGGCATAGGAATGCATTTCAGGTATACCTGAAATGCATTCCGTTGCAAAACCTATACTTATAGGTATAGGTTTTGCAACATAAAACTTCCGGTCTCGCACTCACCAATGAAACATGTCAGTACGAAGCATTTTGAGTTGGTTTTCTGAGTGTGGGTAGTACCACCCCGGTCAAGCTTTAGATTATAGATAGATTTTCTTCATTGCTTACTAAAAAGTAAGATCACGTACAAAAATTTCTACAAAACAATAGGCGGTCTTATATAGCCTGCTATGACTTAGAGATAACCAAGAGGTAAATTACTGTATAGTAATATTTAGGTAAGTCATTGGTACAATAACTCGAAAATAATAAGCAAAATATTCATTTTTTAATATCATACGTACACATACTAACTTGTATAGACTACTGTGCTGTTACCCACGGTGTTACCAACGGTAATTGTCGTTCTGTGCTCATTTCATGAGAAAACTACTTTTTTTAAAGCGAATTCGAAAAAACAGGAGTATTAGAATATTTCTGCTTCTCTAATAATCAAAATGTAATTCAACTAATAGATAATATAATATTTGTGTTCTAACCACCACTCTGATTGCTAAACTAATATTCAGATAGCTGCTAACCAGTGTGTTGCCTAGGTGCGGAAATTAACTTGCCTCAAGTAGACATGTAATCAATTTGGTATCATTAACTATTAAGACCTTGTCTTGTACGTAGGTATTATTTTTCGTATGTGATTTAATTAAGTAGTTATAGTTATACATTTATATATGTTTATGTATTGTTATGTAGAAGTATGTGTTTCATTATGCGTATTTGCAAAGATAGGTATACTGTGAAAACATGTTTGAACTTATTATTTCATTTGTTTCGAACTAATCAAAGCCAAAAGCGTAATGTTTAAATTCAGGAGGCATGAAGGATTGTGTTAATGCCAGTGACGTAATACAGGATTTTAGATGTCTATGATGCCGTTACTTCTTGGTACTTAAGTCTCATAACCAGTTAAAAGATCAAGTGCTAAACGGTTTAGGAGTGTACATATATTGCTGAGCAGAACGTGCTTTTCTGAATTATTCATAAACGTATGGTTAGAATATTGTCGCCTGAAATGACTTTTAATGTTAGACATTATAATCTTCAAGGCTTGAATCAAAGGAAGCATGTATGAAGCTTTAGAATTTAAAATTGTTTTTTTTTGCATAATATTTTTGTGTGTGACTTAGAAGTCACTATTATTGTGCCCTAAAGAAGAATATATTTATTCAATTCTGCGAATTATTTTAGTTGATTGGTCTGTTAATCTAGAGGTTAGTGAGCAAGAGGTCATTTGTTCGATTCCATCCAGCACCAATTTTTGTGTGATAAGAACGATATTTTTTTTTGTATCTGAGTGTAATCTATCTATTATGTAAATGCATTTACATATATATAACTATATTTATCAGCAGTTTGGTTATCATAGGACACGCTCTGCTTTGTTTGGGACCAGATGACCGTATGCAAATTGTATAAAAAAACAAGTTGTTCTTGCATATAACTCCGCTCCTTTTCTATAATTCGTGGCCATTTAATTGGAGGTGTCCACGGGTACTAGCAGACTCTTGCCGGCTGTCTGCTCTTTAGACCTATTTGCCTTGAAAAAGAATACAAAAATAATCATAACCTATTCTAGTCTATCTTGTAGTTAACAGCCAGTAAAATTTAAATTTCCCATTACAAGAGTTCAAAAGTCAGTTGATCATTAAAACAAAGAACAGCTTCAGATATAATTGGTCGTACTTAATAATTTACAAGAGTCCTTTGTTATTGAGCGTAATATAAATGACTTAAGTCACTTAGTTAAATTCACTACCGACATTCAAAGTGAAAGTAATTCTAAAATCGAGATGGCGTTTATATTCCCTCTCTTTGAAGATTTGGAAGAACAGAAGAGGATTTTAAATTTACACTGTTCACTTATGTCATTATTCAAATTTAAGACCCATACTGTTAACGTCGACGTTAAAGTATATCGTGATAGACGTTTTTATGGCTTTCGTCGTTTAGATTTTGAAGCAGACATTGTAGGGTTACGACGTATCAAATAAAATTTTTTTTTTTAAATAAACTGATAACGAGAGTACGCAAAACCTTTTATAGATATAAGTTGTTGTTAAAAAATTATTATTATTATTTTTCAGCATTCCAGCAACAGAACACATACACAACGGCTTACATCGGCGCATCAAAAAGCCTTTCGTGCTAAATAAAGGGGAGGTTAAAATTGAGATACTGATTTTAATGTCCTCTTTACAATGTAAATGTAAATATATGTTTATTATATATCTGAGTAATATATAATTATATATATATACACACATATATTACTAAATTTTCTATAAATTACCAAACATTGTCAACAAATCAATTAATTACCGAGAATATAAAGAAAATCAAGCAGTGTTGTCATGTGATGTATACCTAAATATTGACTTCCTATGAGCCGCATTCTGTGTTTAAAATAAAAAGAAATATTTTACTATAGTTTGAAACATAAAAACCTAATGCAAAATAGAATTGAATAAATACGAAAACTGCAAGCCAACGCCTAAATTAAGATTCGATGAAACAGAAGATACGGAGTTCTCTACAGGCGAATCACCTCAGCGAGCTTGCCATTTCAATTGCTAATGCAAAGTCCTGTGCTGACTCCATTTCCTTTTATACGGAGCTTTAGTATGCAATCGTGTATTTACATACGCTTTTTATTAAAAAACCTCGCAATGTTATCCCCTATCTGTTGCCTCAATCCAAAGTTAACGATAACTTTATGTTAGCCAAGTTTCGTTTATATTCAATTACCATGTCAAAGATACCACAAACTATCAATATTATATCAATAGTTAAGATAAAAAGATTACGTAAGCTATGAACGCTTCTTCAGGGATTTTATTTCGGGATATTCTGACATATTATGAATCGTTAGAGTATAGAATAAATATGAAAGAATACCAATATTAACATTAAAATTTTGCTAGTAGATATCTTGCTTCTTTTTAGCGAAAGTGAAGACAAAAGGAAGAGTAATAGTTTTAGCAATAGTATGCGTTTTACAAAATCTAATGAATTGATTTTGAAGAATGAGATGTCAATAGATTAACAATTATTTACCAGGGATATAGGTTTTATACAGTTTATCAAAAGTTTTTACGTAGTAAAGTTATAGTTTTTAACCTTTTTCTTGTAAAAACTTATAGTCAGTAACTGTTTGTTAAATCATCTAAGAAACAATTATAAAAGTTGTTGGATATAAGTCATGNAAGTCATAATAAAAATGTAATAAAAAAAAAATGGCCATTATAATCAACAATCTATCAACGCGTGTTATGAAGGTTTAGCACACAGTACGATTACATTTTGTTTTTGGTAAATATACACAGTAAAATCGCATATGATGTAAAATATACTACAATAGTTTGTGATAAACCTGCTTACCTACTTTGAAAATAGATCACTTCCGATGGAGTGAACAACAATACAAGTTTACATAAAGCCTTTTCTCGTAATAGTTTCACTTTCCGGGTTAACCGGCGAAATGGAATTGAAAAGTAGACACAGAAAATTGGTATTGAAATAAAATAAACCATTCGACTAGCAAAATACCTTTTCCGTTATTTGTTCGAGACTCAATTTAAATGTAATAACTGAATTTACATCTTAAATAACTTTCATATTTCTCTGTACTAGAAAGCTTTCTTTCATTTTAATTATTCTTTAGAGATTAGTTTCTTTAATTAAAAAGTTTAATTGTTACTGTTTATAAATATAATTTACAAAAACGTAATACGAAATTAATATCTACTGTTTTTTGTTCAGGAAGAAAAACAATTACAGTTATTATAAACGAAAAGCATAATACAAAGTAGGCTTAACCAGGCTGGGAGTGTACTGGGTCCGGATGGCGTAAGAAAGCGGTTCCCGGATCTCTCCCGTCTCAGGCGCAGAGTGGCTCACCGTGGTGGTTTAGTGGGTAGTCTGGCGAGTCAGTCAGGAGTCCCACACAAAGCGAACCTCCCGTCCCCGCGGTAAAAAAAAAAACAAAAAAAAAAGGCTGGGAGTGTACTAAGTAACCTCTCATAAAAGAACTCAGATTCGCGAGTAGAAGAAGCGAGAGCTGTATGTATCACAATCGTAGTAAATAATTATCTTCTACCCATTGTTCCACCCACCTTAAACCTTTTAGCACAGTTACCAGTCAGAATAATATCATTATGAAAACAGTCAATGATTCATAAAGTGAAAAAGTAAAAGAATTGTTAACACACGGAAAGTTTTTCTCTTATATTCAACGAATGGAGCACAATTTTGCCAGGTCAGTGGTTCTGAATACACTTTGTCTCTGACTTTGGTCTCATTTTAGAATTATAATGAATTGTGTTGCATATAGAATGTGAAAACATCCTCATTATTTGAGTTACGGCCATTGTTCGACTAATGTGGAAGTTGATGTTTCGCTCGGGAAGCAAAGTTCGTACGTTTTACATGTTTTGGTTTATTAGATGGACCAGTATAATAATTATAATTTAAATTGTTACGGTACAGACCTTTTATAATCGTTTAGCAAATATGTATTGGACCATTTTAATATTTTATGCATAATATGGTATATGGTAATGTATCTGTATCTGTGAATACACATCATGTAAGTCTATGACCTGGCACTCGACCAGTGTAATATATTGTTACCTATATATGGAGGCTTATGAGGCGCTCATAGCCCAGTTGCACTCGGTGATTAGAAACAATCACCGAGGGTAAGCAACGATGGCGCGGTCAGTACCTGGATGGGTGACCGCTAGTGGCATGTTACCATGAGCGTCTCCGTGATTCGGAGGTCACGTTAAGCAGTCGGTCCCGGTTGTTATCATACGATAACAGTCGTGAAGCTTAGTTGGAGGCCTTCGGGCGGCTTAAAAACATCCAACGGCAAGATTTACGTAGCCACAACGTATTCTTGCCAGTCCCCAACCCGCACTTGGCCAGCGTGGGGACGTATGGCCTTAACCCTCTCCTGAGAGGAGACCCGAGCCCAGCAGTGGGACATTATGGGTTGTTGTTTGTTGTAAAGTCATTATGATAATTAATTGTTTAATGCCATAGCTGTGGCAAACTTTTGTGCAGATAAGATTTAGATAAATGGTTGGCGCTCTTTAAGGGATACCTTTGTTCAGTAGTGGACGGTAGTCGGCTGATGTATGTGAGTATAAGATCTAGGCGTTACCCGAAGAAAAAGAGGCATGTTAAATTCGCCTTGTTTTTTATGGAAAAGCAAGCAGACGCAAGATGGTAAGCGATTACCGCCGCCCATGGCCACCCGCATCACTAGAGGCATCACAAGTTCGTTACCGGCCTTTGAGGGATGGGGATGGGGGGATGGAGTATGGGCCTCCGGAATCCTCATTCACTCGGTGAAACACAGCGCAGACGCTCTTTCACACCTGTTTTCTGTGAGGCCGTGTTATCACTTCGGTCGAGCCGGCCCATGCATGCAGAAACATGGCTCTCCCATGGCTTTAATTCGATGTTTACTTCTTCTGGATTATTCCCGTCATTGAAATAGTAGTACAATCAAAATCAAAAGCTGTTATTTAAAAAAATGTTCCTTTAAATTAACTAAATCGACGTCTTCACATTACAGTAGTGAAATGTTTTTGTAGTCTTTGTTAAATGTCAATAACAACAAAGTTTATAACACCAACATAATTAATTCATTAATTATGTTTAGGTAAACTTTGACATTTAAGTTAAACACCTTATCGTTTCTAAAATTTCACAAAAAGTCCACAGCAAACCGGGCAAAAAAAAATCTTTTTTTTTTACCAAGTACCCCAAATAATTCTATGATGCTTGGAGGGCGGGAATCCTCAAAAGGCAGCAATACAGCTTACTTCATTGTTTGATTGGAGAAGAGTGGAGACCGCATCTCCGTTAACAGAGTGTAGATCGCCCATTAGCAAGGTGTAGTGACAATTTACGCAAGATGGCTGGCAGGATGGATGTGAGAAGCCTAAAATAGATCAAAGTAAGTGGCGTGCTAATTGAATGCCTTATGTCCGGTAGTAGACTGCGATAGGCTGATGATGATGACTCATCAATTAGACATCCTTTTGTCATTGAATATGAAGACGGCGCGCTCGCGGCTGTGGCGCATGCACAGCAGCGCAACGGCACCTCGGTGCCGTACATATTGTTGTAAGGTATAGCAGGGGGAGATGCGTACGTATGAGCGGCTGCAGGATTCTCCACATGAGTACAAGCATACATACATCTTTATGTTTAAGTCTTTGGTGCATGTGACTAAACTCCTCCTAAACGGTTGAATGATTTTTTGTGTCCATTCCTGAGGATTCAATAGTGTTTTATATTAACAATTCGGTAACAAAAAAATTAAAAATATTTGCGTACCAGCGGGTGAAGTTATGCCGCGTATAACACCGCGGGGCTCATCTAGTATATTACATATTTTAAGTGATATTCAATTTAATTATTGTTTATCTTCTCGTTGTTGTTCTAGTTTAAAACTTTAGAAAACACAATACACACCTGCTGCTCTTAAATACAAGAACACGAGCAAAAACTTTGTTAGGAGACATTATGTTTATGTACTGCTGCATAGCTGTTTCTTTACAACGTCTGAAATTTATTCTGAAAGTGTAATTTTGCGCTGTAGAGTTACAATGTAACTAACTCATAAAGGCCTTGAAACTTGGTTAGAGAGATTAAAGTTTTTATAGGATCATTCTTGAATCTTTTGTTGTATGTAGGCAATGGTTTGGCATCGAGTCATGTGAATATTGCTTGAATCAAAATTTTATTTTCATTCGACTACAAAAACACAGGACAAGGATATAATGGTCGTTTTCGAGGTAATTTTTTACCAATTAATCAAATTATCGCTGTTTTCTGTCGTGTAACGGTTTCAGACAAGGAGCGCTAACTATCATGCTTACGCCCTATTAGGCAGCCCGCATCCAGCCAATTTCTTGTAATATATTGTTATTATGTAATATATTGTTAGTATGTAACTGTGGACTGACGAGTCCACAGTTACATACTAACAATATGATTAAATAACTTAATTTCTCAAAATAAATTAACGGTAAAACTCCACAAACTCTATAGGATTCAAAAATATAAATCTAATGTAAAATATAAAAGTGTAAATAAAATTGGCCTGGCCTAAATTGGGGAACTTTAGGTAGAAGATTTAAGCAAGGTTACAACTTAGGCGACTATCGTCTATTTTCAATATCTTACTTTATTTATTCATTACTGCAAACTTTGAAACTAGATAAAAATATAATATACTAATTGACCCATGCACTTCGGCTGCGTTTGTTTCCATTTACGCTTGGCTCTTATTGGTCTAACCGAGATATTAACTATCCTATCTTAGGCACACCAGCTAAATTCACATTTAAAAATGAGAAAATTGGTTAGATAGCTTCAGAGTTCATCATGAGTAACAACATGACACCAGAATTATACTTGATGCTATAAGATAAGCGATTACCTATTAGTATTGGCTATGCTAACATTCGTAATACACCGCTCTATCTGTTGACTATGGTCTGATATTTTTTGAATATAGAAACATTTTGTGCGACTACGTCAAACAGTGAAGGATAACAGAATGATTTCTTAATTAAATGATCAGATTAATTAAATTAAACTTTTGATTATTCGTTGGCTCAAATATTAAGGCCATGTACTGTTTAATAATGTCGTTAGGATACTCCAAATACTTTAAAAATATGCTGAAATTTCCCGATAAATTCCTTCTCATATTTTATAAATTATGTAGTTAAAGTTGTGGTCGTATAATTACAGTTTATAAACAATAAAAAGTAAAACAGACTAAAGCTAAGAAAGAGAAAAGAGTTCATAGTTTTAAATTTTCCATTGTTTCACTAAACTTATCACTTCTTTAAAATATGTTTTCTATACAAGTTAAGTCAGGAACAATCTATACAAACAAAACAATTTCATTACGCCATAATTAAGGAGGAATACTCCTATAGTAAGTTTGTAAGCATTCCGTAAACATGATTTGCCTCTAGAAGAGTAAACTCAAACAACCTCTGTTGAAAACATTAGAACACAGTTACCAAACTTGGTGTGGTGAAAAACGGGAGTATTACAAGTCAAAGTTGTAACCACAATAGATTTGAACTTTTGTTTCCATTGTTTGTGCCTTAAACATGACCTTTGAAATTTTCTGGTACAAGAATCTTTATATTAACGAATTTGGCTATTCGCTTTTATCTTAAAATATTTCTAAAATAAATAACCTGGATATGTATTTATTACTGTCTAAATTTACTACGTCTTAAAAGTAATATTTTGTGTTTAGTATTATGAAATTCATTTTCCAACAATACATGGCAGTTATAGTTGTTATATCATAGCTCAAGTGCGAATAAAGGGGTTTGTTTAGGTCAAATGATTATAGCTGAATATGATTCAAAAACCTAACGTTTATTTAATATGGACCCCATTTAAAAAATAATAAATTTGATATCTGTGATATATAGTGTTCACTTTTTCTTTTTTATGGCGTTTCGGGACACGTTTCATGACGTGATTTTAACTCGCTACTTTCAGCAAATTGAATACTACCAAGAAAAGGCTCAGGAGTAGAAGATGAGCTGACAGTCTTGCTAGTTTATTATTACAATTCAATGGACTAGCCATACATATAACTATGATTGTTACAGAAAAGCACAATTTGCTGAAATTGTCTTTTTCTTGTTTTATATTCAGTTTTATTTATTTGATTAAATCTTGATAACATCAGGATTGGATACATTTCTTTTCTATGCGAGGCTTGTCGGGAAAAAATTTGGAGAAAGGGGTCGTAAGTTATTGTTACTTTTGAAATTACTTCTTTAAATAGTCTACTATCCGCAGTTATATATATTTATATAATATCCACTATTTAAATATATATGTATGTATGTGTGCATATGTTTAGATGTAGTAACTCAGCTCATATCATTTATGTGTTGTTCTAAATAGCTTCTATAACCTCGGTGCATCTACTTTCCTATAGCTTCACAACCCCAAAGGTTAGGTGGTAGAGAATGCCTTAGGTACTAAGTCCGCCGATGTACATAAGTGCCAAAATTTTTATATAAAGGAATAGTAATATTCATGTAGTATGTATATTTTAGATTATTATATGACACCATGATCATTAGTTAGTTAGCTTCTAAAAAGTCTTTTATAAAACGTAATTTGAAGAACATTAATAAGTGGATATTTTTTTGCACTTTTTGACTTGTAATTTTGGTGTTAAGTTTTAGGCCTCCGTCGCTTAAATTATAAAAAGGTTCGGTTCGGTGTCCTGTTAAGGTCTGAGTTAATTACTAAGCTCTTTCTTTACAATAAAGATTATTCATAGTAATTTATTCTGAAGCAAATAATTAAGTAGCAGTGAAGGTCCTAAGAGACAGCCATAGTCGGTGACAAAATAAGAAGGAATAAAAATCTACGATGAGGGAATTGTATGAAAATGACATAAATTTTTTAATGTTATTTTTTTTTTAATATTTAAGCTGCCAAAATGATTCTGCCAAAGTGGTGGTCACCATCCTCAATGCGAAAAAGAACAATGCAGCATGGTGACCCACACTATGGCGGCCTGGGAGGAAGGGGGATGGTGAGGGGATAGGGGGCGTTGGTTTGGGGGATGGGCCTTCGGTATCCTCACTCACTCGATGAAACACAGCGTAAGCGCTGTTTCACACTGGTTCTCTGTGAGGCCGTGGTATCACTTCGGTCGAGCCGGCCCATTCATGCCGAAGCGTGGCTCTCCCACGGTATGTTATATCTATGTATAGTGTATTTAAACGTTTGTTTAATTTATTTTTGCATTAACATAGACACTTAGTTTATTTTGATAAAACATTCAACAACGCTTGTCTATTTTCTTATACCGTAACCAGCCGTTGAAATGTGGTGGTATGTTTTCCACTATCTACAAAGTTTACCCTAGAGCATATTATGTGTATACTAATTATAATAAGTTTTATCATGTATCGGTATGTTCAATCCAAATTGTGACTCTCCAAAACAATTAATCTGTCACTATAGCTAAGCCAGGTAAAGTCGTGTTATTTATAAATGCAACAAACGTTATTCAATGTCTAAAGCACTAGCCAAAAACGAAAATTGTTACTGTACAAAAACATTTCAGTAGCTTACCTAGTGGCTTTTAAGCTGTCTAATATAAATTATAAACTCTGACTTATGATAAATTCTGATTCTTCATGTCATTTATTAATGAAAATATGAATTTTCCATTACACTCGCATCACATACGACAGGCGATTCAATGTACGACAAAATAAAGGTATACGTGAATAGAAAATAAAGGGATTTTAGCCTTAAAGCCGGATTTTGTGAATCGCAAGAGCAACCCGACTCGCTTTATCGTATTAAATTATTCAACGGTTCATAGTGGATGTTTTTGGAGTATTATCATGAATATACATATTTAAAAAACACTTTTGGGGTAAATAAAATGTTGTACGAACCTCGTATAAATATAGAACTAGGTATTATTAACTGTGTGTTATAGATTTTTAGAGATGTTCTTCTATATAACTGGATCCCAAGTAATAGATCACTTGTGACTATTTATTTGTAAATGAAACCAAAATCAGTAAGTAACACCATGAAGATGTTTTTTCTGATACATTGTGTATTTAACATAGATATAAAGTAAAACTGACACTAAAAGTTTATAAAAATACGGAAAACTACTAGCAAACTTATTACAAACCTGTCTGTTGAGGACACGTTGAACTACAGAGTCTTTTTTTTAGGAATAAGACCCGTACAGATCCGATTACTGTGACGGATCAACAGTAGAAACCCACGAACACAACGACATTTAGAAAGTCGGTGGAAAAATTAAGCTGTCTTGGAACCCGCAACGAAATTATTCAGAATAAAACTGGAGGAGTTGGAAACATAATAAGTCCACTTCCCTGCAACTAGCACTTTAGCAAATATAACTCAAACAAGTAGCTCCAAATATGATCTTAAGTGTATTCAATGACAGACCCATGTCGCAGTTGATAGCCTCGTCAATACATAGAAACTCAAAAGTCTAATTTGAATTAAGTCTAATTTCTAGTCTAAATTTTAAAAAAGACTTTTCATTAACTGTTCTACAGTTAATGAAAATTCTAAATTTCATTAACTGTTCTACAGTTAATAAAAAGTCTAAATGGAGTTTCTAGTTTTCTCTCATATGTTTGATAAATGAAGTTTCCTTCAAAAATTTTCATCATCAGGTTTTATTTTTAATAGTAACATTGTCTAATTTAATACACGGGTGACTTGAAGGTACCTTTCAGAATTAAGCGGAAGGTTTTGTTTGGTGCAACAGTTAAGCGATAACGTACACCCCAGAGAGATATTAAGTTCAAGAATCTGTTGGATAGTTTCTCAAGCCCCGTCCGTAATATGAAAAACCATCGTCCGTCAGCTTTTATGTCATTATTTTAACTCTCATTAAAAATACCTAACGACAGACTTTTTGCCTTAGGTAGGCAAAAAAACTGTCGTTAGGAACAAGTCTGAACAAATTCGGTTTTCGGTATGACACGGATGTACAATTTTAAGTTCTTGGCAAACATCCTTAGATGTTAAAACGATACTTATTAACGTTTTTTAATATATGTAGGATATTTTTGGTATCTACTTGGCTATTGGGTGCTAACAAAAAATGGATATTACAAAAAGAATGAAAGGCATCATTATACCTATTAAATTTACCGAAGCTACCAATTTAGTTTGTGTACTTTTTTATCAACGACAGCTTTTCATCATCCAATGTTGGATACAGGCCTCTCCTTAAAAAGAAAAATCAAAGTTAAACGCACAATGCATATTATGAGCTACGAGCTAACCCAGGCAAGTTAGTTAATACGGGGCAAACGAGCAGATGTATCGCCAGATGGTATTACCGCCGCCCATGGACACCCGCTACACCAGAGGTATCACAAGTGCATTACCTTGTGAGAAGGTGTACGCTCTTTTTTTAAAGTTTGAAGGTCGTATTGGTCTGGTAACACCGTATCTCTCAAAATGAATCAATCCCTGTTTTAAAACATTTTCATTGATGTATAATAGTTGTATAACAGCTCATGGCTTTACTTAGTAAATAAAATTTCTAATATTTGTAAGTTCTTTCAATTTAAAAAAGTGGTTTTTAAGATTATTATTTTAATGAGATTTCAAGCTTTAAAAGGAAACTTATACTTAAGTTTCTTATTAGTATCGATTTAGGGGTGGTTGTTGATGTAATTATTTTTCGTAATCAATGTTTATATACAGTTTTTTTAATTAAAAGATTCAAATGCAAAGGAATGATCAAGAAGTTATGATGAGAATAATAATAAAACTTGTTATATTTAGCAGTATTTCTGGTAGGCTTGTTTCTTGGTTACAAAAAAAATTCCATACACTGCCACGGGGTGACTTTTATTCCAAACCAATAATACCGTGTTACTCATTAGGAAAAAATGTAGTAAACGAGTAACATTGTGATATGATAGAAGTCAGTTCATCCAACCAGTAACACATATAACATACAACGGAAGCATAGATAAATTTTCCTGACACAGGCATTAAATAGTCGTATAAAATAGTAATACGTGTCCTGCATAGTTTATGAGTATAATCTCGGGTTTATATACTCAAATTCTCCATTACTGCACTGGAAACGCTTGCTACTGAATCTGACAATAACTAAGACTATAATAAAATCAGATAATTGTAAAACCACTTCATGGAAGGTGCCACTCAATCACTTGTAACTAAAGCAATAAATAAGTAAAAATAAGCACTTGGAACTAAAGGGTGACAAGTACGTCACTGGTCTTTTAAGCGCTAATCGACTGATAATCAACAGCCTTTAATAAAATAGAAATAAATTTTATTGAAAACCAAATAATACAGTTTATATAAAAGAACATATCAATTGAATAATCATGTTCAAATTATCCTTATCGCTGAAAGAAATTTCTTCTAGGCAGTCTTGGGATGAAAAAAATGATTTTGAATTTATTGCGAGTTTTAGTGTGAGAAGAAAAAAAATAGTGCACCGTTGGTCATAAGTTTCAATAGAAGGTTTTTGTTTACTATACCGCGTTAGTAAGACGGGTCGGTATAGGGTTTGGTTTAAGCTTTTCTTCTCTTCGCAGTGCTATTGTCCCACGTTTACCCCTTAATCTGGTCATACAACACCCCTGGGATGAATAAAGGTGTCATTGACATGCTATTTTTTTATGGAATAGGGAGCAAATGAACGACGAGACGAGATGATTAGCTATTACCAGCGCCCACGGACACCGGCGACACCAGAGGCGTTACAAGTGTGTTGCCGGCCTTTGGAGGATCGAGAGGGGGTTAGAGTATGTACCTCCAGTATACTCACTCTAATGGTAAAACATAGCGCAAGCGCTGTTTCACACCAATTTTCTGTGAGGCCATGGTATCACTCCGGTGGCTCTTTCACGGTATGTATTCATTATCCGTCACCACACTGACATCACAAAATTAAATTAATAATTATGATCATCTAATGTAGGATAAGATATTTGCAATAAAAACGAACAAAAAGCTATAACTAGAAAAACTATAATACATTTTCTTTTACAAACAGTGTTGGTTATATTTAAATTCACGATTGCGTATAAAGTGTAAAATTGTTTATACACGAACATTTAGGTAAGTGCTAATGTTATTCCAGTCATGTTAAAAGAAGCATTCTTTATAATATACAAAGCGTTGATTGTTACAATGTTTTGATGTTAAAATAGTATGATTTGAAAAATCGGTTAATGTACTTTAATTGTTATGATAACGGTCTGCATTTACATTGTGCAGAATGATGGTTTGTTTACAGGTTTGTCTCATCACTTACTTATTGAACTGATGTTTTAACTAAATGATTAATAATGGACTATAAATATGTAAATGTTATAGCTTTATTTTTTTTATAGTTTACGGGACAAGCTGACGTATCGCCGGATGGCAAGCGACTTTCCCCGCCCATGTACACCCGCAACATCAGATGCGTCGCAAGTGCGTTGCCAGCTTTTGGGGGATGGGGAAGGGGTTGGATATGGGCCTCCGGTATCCTCACTCTCTCAGTGAAGTAAAGAGTTAAGCACTGTTTGACACCGGTATTCTATTCATATAAAAAAAACAAAGTTAAGAGAACTGTCGACAGAAATTTAAACTTAAAACTGTAAACAAACAGTTGTTATTTTTGGATATTGAAAGTGATGTGATTATTTGATCTTGAATTAAAATTTATCTATCTTTGTTACGCAGTGACCACACCAATGATTCTGTATATTAGGTCTATACATTCACAGCTGACACGACCATGTCTTTGCCGACTTACATGAATTTACTCTCCACTAAAGCCTGTCTATTGAAGTTTTCACTTAAAGAATAAGCAAAGAATTATTGAAAAAAAACCCCGACAGCGTATATTTTTTTATTTCTTTTTTCTATTATTTTTATGTACCCAGAGTCACTGTCACGACTAATACGAATCTATCGACACCACACACATGAAACACATAAAAAATACGACAAGCCGTTAAGGCTCTAGGGCAAGTCAAATAAATATACATACACTTGAAAAACCCTCCTTCTTTCGAAGTCGGGTAAAAAGGGAACCAACGGTCTCTTTTAAGAGTTCAAAGCAGTTTAGACGATGTGCACCCGATAACAAAATGACACGGAATACCTTAGAACTCAGCAACAAAATCGAAATAACAAACATATACGCTTTCAGTATAGGCAGACGAGTGTACAAATATCCGAATCCTATCATTCGCTAACAGCTTCAGTACACAATAGGTATTTACTCGCTTCAGACACACAGCTGTTGCGTATTTTTATACCAATACTGAAAAGTAAAGTGTATTTCATTTGGCAGAGTGGATGAATAACTGTCAACAGTCGGTTTGTTAACCGTTTTATATTTTATTTATCTATAATATTTTTATATATTTTGGAATTGAACTTTGTAATATGTTAATTTTTTTAGAGTGTTTTGTCACATCACATATTAGCTGCCTTTCACAGTCTATTGCCGGACGTTGGCCTCGCCGATGTATTATAAAATACGATGATACTTTTTAGTAGTTTGTCGAGATTCGTGAATATGGACTGATAATATGAGTGGAATATTTTATATATCACTAATCTTAAGGGAAATAACAGTAATTCAATAACAATATACTGAGTTATTATTAAAATTATAAAGATTACAAAAATAATTAATGACATTAAAAGTAAATTCTGATCTTTAAACTTTATTTTAAGGTGTACTAACTGACCCTTGCAACTTTGTTTGCGTCTCTTTTCAATTATGCTCTGCTCCTATTGATCTAAGCGTGATTATAACTAACCTATCTTAGAGATGCCCGCAAAACACACATTCATTAAAAATAATGTGAAATCTGGTTTGATAGTTTTGGAGTACATAGTGAGCAACAACGTGACACGAGAATCATATATACATATTACTATCTCACACAAGCAACTTCATCTATGACTCTGTTAGATTAATCATGATTGGCTCCCATTGGTATAAGCGTGATGATAACTATCTTCTCTTAGGCAAGCCGTAAAACACATATTAATAATCGGCAAATTACCCTGCTGCCTACTGCGCGAGTCCCCAGTTGCCGTTATCAATATCGAGTCAAATCGAGCAAAAAAATCACGTTTGTTGTATGGCAGCCTTAAATATTAATTTTTTTTTAGTGATTGTTGTTATAGCGGCAACAGAAATACATGTTTCTCTGAAAATTTCAACTGTCTTACTATCACGGTTCATGAGACCTAAGGCAAAGGGACAGACTGACCGCGAAATCTTAGTAAAAAGGGCACGTCTTACCCTTTGATACGGAACCCTAAAAAAATGTGAAAATCGGTTAAATAGTTTCGGAGTTCATGGTGAAAAACAACATGACACGAGAGTTATATATAATAGACATACCTACATGGTTAGCGTAGTTATGATGTGCTATATAACTGGGTCACAGAGAAATGGATTCCCTATTCAACACCCCTCACTGCTATGAGCTGTTGGATATAGATACACTATATTTACGATTTATTTATGTTGTTCTAACGTGATTTGTTTTTTTTAAACATAACCCTCCTTGTTTTTCGAGTGCATGTATGAATGTACATTTCTTAGAGTAGAGCCTAAACGGCTTGTCTTATTTTTATGTAAGTGGTGTCAATAGATTCGTCTTAGTCGTGAGAGTGACACTGGGTGCATCAAAGTAAAAAAAAAATTATTAAAAAAAAATCCTTTTTAGTTCTTTCTATCTTTTCAATTCTTCAAATAATTTTATTAAGATATTGACGCTGTTAGATTTTTATTAAATAATTTTATGGCTGATCCGACTAATGTTTTTGTATATTTATGCAAGGATTGAGGTATTTATATAAATAGGTATATCAAAAAGTTATAATATAATTATCTAACTTCAATAATAAGGTAATTGAAAAAAAAATTAGGGCTCTTATTCCCGAATTTGCCTAAGGACGAAGTCATCGTGTAATACTTATGAAGCTTTTTCATTATCTAACATCATCAGTGTTTTTTAACAAAGATCTGGTAAACTTCTTTTTTTTTTGGAAATACCTCTATCCTAGGGGACTTTATAAACAGACACATACATGAAGCAGAAACAAAGAACACCCATGCTCAGAATAACAATTTGTTGACGAATTTATAATATTATTATTACTGATTTATCTAAGATATTGTCTACTGTAGTGACGATTTAGGTACAATTGTATAGATCGCCGATCAGTATTAACGTAGCTTGCTTAATATTTAACACGTCATAAGTGAAGAATGCACTTTAAAAAAGGGAAATATTTGTTGTTTTGACGATTTCAAATGATTTAACGTCAAAGTGGGTCATGATTCAAGTTTCTCGATAGTACTTACTAGGACGTACAAAATAACTGAGTACTATTTTTTTGTTCATATGACGGATATCAGTTAGAATTAATTACTACATAAACATTCTTATTGTAATGACGGTTATAACAGGAAAAATTCACGATCAGACGTTTCCATTTCCCTTACCACATACAGTAAACGCAATTCCGTTACAAATTAATGGGCAATTCATCGAGCAGCTACCTTCCAATAAGGCCGACAGTCCAATAAAACTGAACGATGCCTGACAGACTGACAGGCAGGCGGCCTAATAAGAAAGGTTTCAATTACATTGTTGATGGATGGATAAGCGGGTGTATGTAACAGCGAAAAAAGCCTTTTATATACCTAAATTGTTTTCAGCTAATTGTTTGAACAAGAAATTACTTTTATTGCTTCTGGCACTCATAAATGTTAAGAGTGGCTTAGTAAAATTGTGTAAGTTTATTTTGGATTTCCTTTTCCTTAGAATGGAATTATTTTTTTTAAGTTTCATTTAATGTTGAAGAATTTAATTATTTATACAAAAATTGGTAAGTTTATATAGGTAAGAATAGAATAAAGTGGTTCTGCCCACGTGTATGCCGGATATCGTGGTAAAGTGTAGACTAAGAAAGAAGAAGTATATTATGTCGTTCCTCAAGAATTAAAATATCCCAATGAAAAAATTAATGAAAATTGGTGTAGAGTTTTAGTCTTGAAAGCCTAACACACAGATAGAATAAATTTCGAATTTATAATAACATAGTATGGATAATATAACTTTATCTATACCCCAATTCATTTATTAAAATAACTATTAAAATTAACAAGAATTATA
>PKRV01001492.1:247150-272094 GCA_003709505.1 Hyphantria cunea | reverse complement strand
GGGGACTTTATAAACAGACACATACATGAAGCAGAAACAAAGAACACCCATGCTCAGAATAACAATTTGTTGACGAATTTATAATATTATTATTACTGATTTATCTAAGATATTGTCTACTGTAGTGACGATTTAGGTACAATTGTATAGATCGCCGATCAGTATTAACGTAGCTTGCTTAATATTTAACACGTCATAAGTGAAGAATGCACTTTAAAAAAGGGAAATATTTGTTGTTTTGACGATTTCAAATGATTTAACGTCAAAGTGGGTCATGATTCAAGTTTCTCGATAGTACTTACTAGGACGTACAAAATAACTGAGTACTATTTTTTTGTTCATATGACGGATATCAGTTAGAATTAATTACTACATAAACATTCTTATTGTAATGACGGTTATAACAGGAAAAATTCACGATCAGACGTTTCCATTTCCCTTACCACATACAGTAAACGCAATTCCGTTACAAATTAATGGGCAATTCATCGAGCAGCTACCTTCCAATAAGGCCGACAGTCCAATAAAACTGAACGATGCCTGACAGACTGACAGGCAGGCGGCCTAATAAGAAAGGTTTCAATTACATTGTTGATGGATGGATAAGCGGGTGTATGTAACAGCGAAAAAAGCCTTTTATATACCTAAATTGTTTTCAGCTAATTGTTTGAACAAGAAATTACTTTTATTGCTTCTGGCACTCATAAATGTTAAGAGTGGCTTAGTAAAATTGTGTAAGTTTATTTTGGATTTCCTTTTCCTTAGAATGGAATTATTTTTTTTAAGTTTCATTTAATGTTGAAGAATTTAATTATTTATACAAAAATTGGTAAGTTTATATAGGTAAGAATAGAATAAAGTGGTTCTGCCCACGTGTATGCCGGATATCGTGGTAAAGTGTAGACTAAGAAAGAAGAAGTATATTATGTCGTTCCTCAAGAATTAAAATATCCCAATGAAAAAATTAATGAAAATTGGTGTAGAGTTTTAGTCTTGAAAGCCTAACACACAGATAGAATAAATTTCGAATTTATAATAACATAGTATGGATAATATAACTTTATCTATACCCCAATTCATTTATTAAAATAACTATTAAAATTAACAAGAATTATAAATATAAGAATTAAAATTATCAGCTAATACATACACAAAAATACGTAAACAATACGAAATGATGGAAAGTTATACATTTTTCGATCGCATATAAGAAAAATATCAAAGATATTTTCTTAGGTACAGGGAGTCGATTTCAGTTATGGCCAAATTATGTTAATATAAGCCGCCCACTACGGTTCTTTTGAAGGTTCGCGTATACGACTATTGACTATGATAAAAACCTGTAAATATATAATAAGTGGTATATAAGCCAACAATATCAGTCTATCGGGTCTTGCTGAATATCTTCCTGTGAATCAAAGACAGAAAATGATATTGAATTTAAGTACACCTAAAACTAGGAAATGAGTTTCGAACTACAGCAATTTTAGGAAATAAAATGAGTAATTTTTCAAGTAAAAACACTACACTACTCGACTACACGGTTGGCCTAGTGGTTTCAGTGGTCACGACACCACTTCCTACTGCGCCCAGTGTTGTGGGTTCAAATCCTACATGGGACAACACTTTGTGTGATTCATAAAATATTTTTCTAAGTCTGGGTGTACTTTGTGTCCGTTTTATGTATGTTTGTAAGGATCCCCGCGACACAGGAATGTATATTCCTAATGCGGGAGTTGTCTTTTAAAAAAAGAAAAAAAGAAAAGAAAGAAAAAAAAATAAAAGTATAATTGTAGGTGTAAGTCCACAAAAATTAAAGTTTAAGTCTAAGTCAACTATCATGTCGGGCTCACCAATATGTAGGTGTTAGTCCTTTATTCGCCGCTGCACAAGGCACTCTTTCCCTTTGTGTGGAAGGGACATGTGTCATAATATTCAATACAAAGGTTCTTTTACAGATAACTACATACCTACATATCCTCTTAGTACTGGTGCTAAGAACTTATAACTGGTGTTAAGATTTCTATTAGCAATTTTTTTGGTTTATTATTTTAAACAATATGCCTCTGAATCTACCACACGTATTTAAATGATTCCTGTTGGATTGGATAGTGTTTTATCTTAGAAGTTTTATAGACTTTAAAATGGCTAGGAGCGATAGGGTATATTACCTTGTACAAAACTGCGAGGGAAGGTTATTTTCAAATATAAATTTTAGGCCAAACTTGGGTGAAGTTTTCAGGATATAGTGGGTATGAATCTGACTATCTGTTGTCCTATGGGTTATTTTTTTTTAAAGAACTGCTTTTTAAAAAAAACTTAATAAGGTTCAGCTCACCTCACCTCTCCCAAATAGAAGGAAAACNTACTTTTACTGCTTCTGGCACTCATAAATGTTAAGAGTGGCTTAGTAAAATTGTGTAAGTTTATTTTGGATTTCCTTTTCCTTAGAATGGAATTATTTTTTTTAAGTTTTATTTAATGTTGAAGAATTTAATTATTTATACAAATTTGGTAAGTTTATATAGGTAAGAATAGAATAAAGTGGTTCTGCCCACGTGTATGCCGGATATCATGGTAAAGTGTCAAGAATTAAAATATCTCAATGAAAAAATTAATGAAAATCGGTGCAGAGTTCGAAATTTATTCTATCTGTGTGTTAGTCTTGAAAGCCTAACACACAGATAGAATAAATTTCGAATTTATAATAACATAGTATGGATAGTATAACTTTATCTATACCCCAATTCATTTATTAAAATAACTATTAAAATTAACAAGAATTATATTTTCGGTACAGAGTTTCGGTACAAGAGCAGATTTTGTTCAAACCTTTTCTATTTTAAATTTTTTTTTGTTTTTTTGTTTTTTTAAAAGGCAACTCCCGCATTAGTAATATACATTCCTGTGTCGCGGGGATCTTTACAAACATACATGAAACGGACACAAAGTACACCCAGACTTAGAACAACAATTTATGGATCTCACAAAGTGTTGTCCCATGTAGGATTTGAACCCACAACACTTGGCGTAGCAGGAAGCGGTGTGGCGACCACTGAAACCACTAGACCAACTGTGTAGTCAAATGTACTATAATAATATATGAACCTCAGCTAATACATACAAAAAATGCATAAACAATACAAAATGATGGGAAGTTATACATTTTTGGATCGCATATAAGAAAAATATCAAAGTTATTTTCTTAGGTACAGGGAGTCGATTTCAGTTATGGCCAAATTATGTTAATATAAGCCGCCCACTACGGTTCTTTTGAAGGTTCGCGTATACGACTATTGACTATGAAAAACCTGTAAATATATAATAAGTGGTATATAAGCCAACAATATCAGTCTATCGGGTCTTGCTGAATATCTTCCTGTGAATCAAAGACAGAAAATGATATTGAATTTAAGTACACTCAAAACTAGGAAATGGGTTTCGAACTACAGCAATTTTATGAAATAATATGAGTAATTTTTCAAGTAAACACACTACACTACTCGACTACACGGTTGGCCTAGTGGTTTCAGTGGTCACGACACCACTTCCTACTGCGCTCAGTGTTGTGGGTTCAAATCCTACATGGGACAACACTTTGTGTGATTCATAAAATGTTTTTCTAAGTCTGGGTGTACTTTGTGTCCGTTTTATGTATGTTTGTAAAGATCCCCGCGACACAGTAATGTATATTCCTAATGCGGGAGTTGTCTTTTAAAAAAAGAAAAAAAAAAGAAAAAAAAACAAAAGTATAATTGTAGGTGTAAGTCCACAAAAATTAAAGTTTAAGTCTAAGTCAACTATCACGTCGGGCTCACCAATATGTAGGTGTTAGTCCTTTATTCGCCGCTGCACAAGGCACTCAGACGCTTTCCCTTTGTGTGGAAGGGACATGTGTCATAATATTCAATACAAAGGTTCTTTTACAGATAACTACATACCTACATATCCTCTTAGTACTGGTGCTAAGAACTTATAACTGGTGTTAAGATTTCTATTAGCAATTTTTTTGGTTTATTATTTTAAACAATATGCCTCTGAATCTACCACACGTATTTAAATGATTCATGTTGGATTGGATAGTGTTTTATCTTAGAAGTTTTATAGACTATAAAATGGCTAGGAGCGATAGGATATATTACCTTGTACAAAACTGCGAGGGTAGGTTATTTTCAAATATAAATTTTAGGCCTAGCTTGGGTGAAGTTTTCAGGATATAGTGGGTATGAATCTGACCATCTGTTGTCCTATGGGTTATTTTTTTTTAAAGAACTGCTTTTAAAAAAAAAACTTAATAAGGTTCAGCTCGCCTCACCTCTCCCAAATAGAAGGAAAATATTTTAATTTGACTTCCAAGATGTGACCTGAACTATAAAAACATTAATAGACAAAATCTTTTGAAAAGTGTTAGCTACCTGCCTATTTCTTCTTCTTTTGATGATATGGCAATCAGCCGGATCAGCTATTTCTGCCAATGTCAAGTATTTCAAGTCTTCAATTCTAAGTCTTCGAGTCTTCAAGTCTTCGTCATGATGGAATTAATGATAAAAAAACATAAAAAATGTGGATGACATGAAATGGGGACCGTCTTTCGCAAAAACAAAAACCGATCTCCTACCTGGCTATTTGACCGTTAAGTATATTCTTGACATAAATAACAAATTGTCATTTACCTATTTCACACATACAACTACGCATATCGTATAACAACTATCAATTGAAACCTAAATTCACATTTCAGACACATGTCTAGATACTTTATTATTTTCAGTTGACATGATACATTTGAACTTTTTAACAATGTAACTGTCGATTAACTCATGTCTTAACGTTTATTTTCGTTTGTAATGGTTAATTGTTGTTCTGACACTAAACTTTGAAGTGAATATGTATCGCTGCAACTTGAAATCAAAAGAATTAATGTGAGAAATTTTGCGATGGTTAAAATCAGCAGAAATCGTGTCTGAACTATATCTTCTCTGTCGTTCTCTGTGCCCCTCCAGTTGCCTATAGAGGCAGTTTAAAGAGCAACGCATAATCTCATGGATGTGGTAGGATATTGAGCGGACAAGTTTTTATGAGTCTTCACTCACTAAGGTCATTAGAATAGTACAACGTCTGATATAAATTGTAACGCTATAATCCCATCCTAGGTGGACGTGGATGATGTGTTTAGAAATTTGTTTGAATAGACTTCTCCTAAGCCCTGTTATGAGAATTTTTAAAAATAAACTACATACCAAATCACCTCTACTAAGTAAACAGCTGGTATAATTATTACCTGTAACGAAGAAATAGAAATGATTTAATACGCATACCATTATAAAATATAATGAGCTTCGTAGGGGTTATTGATACCTGTTTTCCGACGAGCACGCAAAATCGTCGGTCCTGCGCCTGATCTCTCCACGGTTATGTCTGATAACCATTCATCGGATTGTGGGAGTGAGGGAACAGAGAATCTTTTCAACACTTCATCATCATCAGCTTATTGAAGACAACTACTGGACATACGCATCTTTAATTTTTTATATGACTAAGAGGATTGCTAAGAAAATTTCCAGTGTTCTAATGTCCGTGGTTATTCATTTGTACCCAATTATTTATAATCTGTAATAACAAAGTATTGCAATCCCACACACAATATATTCCAATTTATTTTAACATTGAAAAACATTTGATTTATACATTGAACATTAATTAATACAGAAAATAAATAGGTTTTCAGTTAACATAGTTATGTTTGTATACAGGTATTTAAAATAATGCCGTGCTTACGACGGATTAAATTTTCGTGATATATTTTGATATCGAAACTTTTAACAAATCATTTAAATATACATCCCTATGCGATTTAATAAGATTACATATCGTTTCTAGCAAAATTCATTAGCAAAATGTTATGCCTGAGTGACTCCACCCAATTTATTTTTAAAATTATTTCACCAAAACTGATATTAATATAATATTAGGAGGTTGTCTTTAAATATTAATATGATTGATGATCAATTACAGTGCATTTAAATGTCGGAAAAGAATTGTCGGTGGTTTAATTAAAACGAAGTGTAAATAATTGTGTAATGAGTATGAACAGATTTATGTATTTGGATTTATGATTGTATGAACTATTTTACTGAGCGTAGTAGAAATAAAATGATACATGCCTTGCCATGACTGTTATCTTTATGTTATCTTTACATAGATGGAATCTTAAGAGTATAATTATATTCTGTTCAATTATATAATAATTTAAATTAGAATTTGTCTATTTAGCTCTTTAGGAGAGCCACGCTTCGGCATGAATGGGCCGGCTCGACCGGAGTGATACCACGGCCTCACAGAAAACCGGTGTGAAACAGCGCTTACGTTGTGTTTCATCGAGTGAGTGAGAATACCGGAGGCCCATACCCCAATCCAACGCCCCCTGTCCCCCTCACCATCCCCCTTCTCCCCAGGCCGCCATAGTGTGGGTGGTGACCACCACTCTTGGATTCTGCTCATGCTTTTCATCGGGCAGGGCAGAGTCATTTTGGCAGCATAAATATAAAAAAAAAATCATTTACTTGAAATGAACATAAATTACCTGTAAACTGTTTAATTCTCTTTAGGTACATAGTACTTACTCGGCAACGGAATAAATAGAACAAAATATCCTAATATATAGGCTTTATAGATATTAATATTCAAGATTCAATCTATTCCAAAATTACATAATCAATACAAATTTTTCATTCCGACGCAAATGGTATGAAAGTCTCCGGGCATTGATTATTCTCGCTCTCTCCTCCATTAAGGCTTTGATGCCTTAAGTATTTAAGCTCTAATATGTTTGCCAGCTTTAATCCTGTCATAGTTGACAGTCAATGGGTACCGATTCTGTCTAGCTTAGAAGTCCTGAACGAATTATGTTTACTCATAAGTCTGTTTACTCTACTTCGAGTAAGATTCTTCGCACAATTTGACTTCAACAAAAGTATAGGCGCGTTTATATTATACTATTTTCCAAAGATAAATTGAGTTACTTAAGACATTGTATTATAAAAACTATTCTACATTTTATTGCATATTCAATAGTGTATTGTAATACCTACTTTGTAATTTATACTATCGATTGTCAGTACTTGAAGGAAATTGTTAAATTACATTCTAGAATTAATTAAACTTACTTTTACAAATTTCCCCTAATTTAATAAGCTTCAATCCTAACCGCCTGCAACCTATGGCATTATCAAAATATGGAATAACTGAAAGTGAGTTTAATTCATGGAGACGTATGGCATTCACGCTCTCCTGAGAGAAGACCGTGCCCAGCAGTGAGACATTATGGGTTGTTGATGAGTTTAATTATAAAATGTGTGATGCCTACTTTGTTTAAACTGTCATTAGAAAGCAACAGAAAGTTGAAAACTTTGTGAGACTGTGGTGGGTCATGAGTTTTCAATTATTTTGTGTTTCATTTAAATAATTATTACCTTTATGATTACATGATTATTACATGGAAAAAATAACCACATAATTAATCCTATATTATTTAAAAAAATAATGTTTCGTTGATCAAAATTATGTAAATATTCATAAAAAATTTACAAGCTTTTATTTAGTTTCACCTGCCCCATGTTTGTCAGTAATCAAATATTTCAAGGTAAATTTGATCCACTTCCTAATTTCCGATTGAGCTGAAGTTTGAAATGTTCCTTTAGTTATCATGACAATGCAATTATATATAACCGGTATTATTATTAATACAAAATGGCATCCAAAATGGGTATCAAATGAAAGTGATTAAATATATTTTTTCTATTAAGAAACTTGTTTAAAAAACATTTTCAAATAAATCACTTGTTGATAATTTATCTGAAGGGCATTGTAATAAATGTAACACAATCTCAAAGAACAAAATGGCCTCTGGAGTTCCCTCCCTAGGGTTATTAAGTAATTAACTCTTGCGAAACGAACTCTTTAATAAATAATTATACATTCCTTTGGCAAGAACGATCGTAAGCCTAAATGCAGAAGTTTCTTGGAGTTTCATTTCTATAATTGTTATGATTATAGAATAATTCGTAAAGAAATCAGAGTAATATGTTTCGTATTTTAAATACATTTAGTTTTTGCAGAATTAATCAATATATATTTTTAGTGTTATTTTATTTCGAAAGTGATTTTTTTTATTACGCTTCCAAGGCTTAACTACTAAAATGTTAGTTATGTTTTTTTACATGAGCCTACTGAAGTTACTGTACCTGATGGATAGCATTAGTAGAATCCAAGAGTAGTGGTTACCACACCCATTACAAGTACAGACAATGTAGTATGCTGACTCACATCATGGGGGCCTAGTGTGATGCTTCGGTATTATTGGGCCTCCGTTCTCATTAACAAAGGAACACGAACGCTGTCACCTTAGGTTGGTCTTCCGTTTGGTACCGACTGATTGGCAATCCCTACTCACGAGTAAAAATATGATAGAGGGTATTATAGATGTTTTCACACGAGAATATTATTCTGATAGTAAAAAACTTTTTATACTTTTTTATGTTTAAGTATTTCTTTCATTCTTTTGTTAAGGTTAACTGGGAGAGAATGCCTTGGGCATCAAGTCCGCCATTGTACAAAAGTGCATAAAGTTTTAAATAAATAAATAAAAAACATTGAGCGTGGATTTTTCATAATTTTATTAAACAAATTGGAGAGCACCTATGTCCAGCAGTGGACTGCGTTAGGCTGACGATGATGATGATGATGAAATATGTTGTAGATATCAATCAACATTTGTTTTAAATGCTTTTATATTATTTGTAGATTCTATATAAATAGATCTTAATTAAAACTAATGTTTTTTACTTACGTAAAAGCATTTTAATATATGAAATAATTAGGTATGATTTTAAAAACTAATAATATATAACAGATAAATAAATAATAATAACAGATTAATATATATAAGATAACAGTCGTGAAGCTTAGTTGGAGGCCTTCGGGCGGCTTAAAAACATCCAACGCCAAGATTTACGTAGCCACAACGTATTCTTGCCAGTCCCCAACCCGCACTTGGCCAGCGTGGGGATGTATGGCCTTAACCCTCTCCTGAGAGGAGACCCGAGCCCAGCAGTGGGACATTATGGGTTGTTGTTTTGTTTTTTTTTTTTAAACTAAAGAACGATAGCGTTGTTTAGTTTTAGCTGGGATCGATTTAAAATAAAATACCATGAGCATTATTATATATGAGAAAATAAGGTATATACTTAGAATATGCCAAAGGTATTGATCTATTTCTAAGTCAAACTTAAAAAACGAAGTTCAGACGAATCGTAAAAGTCTTAAAACCGAGCAAACTATGATTAGGAAAATAATAATTATAATAATAATAATATGGGGGTTCGGTATCGAGAATCGAGACCATGCATAAACGCTAAGTTTTGCTTTAAAAAAAACATACACGCATATTGACTTAAAATACATTATTATATGCAAGGAAACATTTGGGAAAAATATAAAATACATTTCTTCAATATAAGTTCGAAATATAGATAGAAACTTAAATTGAAAAAGTGTTTTTAACTTTAGTTTATGCCTACGCATGAAAACTCCCAAATATTTACGAAACCATTTTACTATTTCGTGAACATATTTTGCTGCAAACAATGGGTTAAGCCTTGCGGTCTAACTGACCCGAATGTACATTTGTGCCTGACGTGTTTTGACGTCCGTGGCTATTGACGTGAATATTGCCTTGTACACGTAAAAGGTTGACTTTTAAGGTAAATAGGTTCGAGATGGGTTGATTTGATTGGGAAACTAAAATAGTAACATGACTTCTACCTTGCAACGTGACTAAGAATACTTGTCTGTTGCCTTGTATATTATTCATGATTGTTTTTGTACGTCTGGTACATGTTGGGGAGCGAGAGCGCGTGGAACTCTGCCGTCTCTTTCTACGAGCAAGTTATGCTGGCGGAGCGGGAGAGGTTTGGAACTCTTGCCGTCTGCCAGGCCAAGGAGCGGGCCAGGTACCGAAGACGACACGGGTGTCGTAGATCGCTAAACAATCTTCGTCCTTAATAAGCGTAAGCCTGGGGTGACAGGTGAGACCACCAACCACCATAGCAGAAGCAGCTCTATAAACAATATGGCGGCGCGAGCTCTATAAAGTGCTTGCACCCCCTTTCTAAATAGAAAAAGAGCAACAGGGTTCCTATAATATATTCTCAACTAAGAAGTTACCATTACTCCTAATATCAATTAATTCATACCACAAAACTCGATAGTATCTAATCTCAGTTTAGAATAACAGTTCAACAAATAAAGTACATAGTCATAAGGTATATATTTAATTGGCAAAAACATTTAGTTTTGAAAACTTTGTTTTCTGGAATTTTCTGTGTATATTTTGATTTAACAGATTTTTGTAATTTTGTGTGAGAGAAAAATATGTAAAAATAAATAAAAAAAAATAAATAAAAAAGAACTTAGAATAAAAACAAAAAAAAAACATAGATATTTACAAATCTTATCTAGAAGAAGCCGAGAAGGTACTCGACTCGTTAGTTTCAATGACAAACTATGAACTTTGAACCGTCACCATTTATCACCATATAGATCTTGTAAGATAATAAATAAGTGACTGCACGATTTGTCTAGTGGTTTAAGCGGTCGCCACGCCATCGTCACAACTTTTTCTGATCCTCAAATTGTTGTTCTGATTCTAGTTGATCTTTGTGTGCGTATCATGTATGTTTGTAAGATCCCCTNGATCCCTTGCAACAGAGGACACATGTTCCTTATGCAGAAGTTTTTTTTTAAATAGAAACCTATGACGCTCTATTGGTATAGTGGTTAAAAATGTAGACTGGTAAGTTATAGGTCGGTGTGGTATGATTCCCGCCTAGGACAAATAATAATATGGATAAAAACGGTTATTTATACATAGCAGGTGGTACAGCTAGGCTGATTTCAGCACGAACGGTCGGTACTACCCTCGCACAGAAGATCAATGTAAAATGGCATCATTCGTGTTGTCATAATAATAATAAATAATAATAATAATAATAATAAATACTTCAGACATTTTAACACAACGCCATCTAGTCCCAAACTAAGCAGAGCTTGTACTATGGGTACTAGACAACTGATATTAATACTTATTTACTTTTTTTTTGTAAATCCATACATATTATACATAGAAAACACCCAAACTCCGAAACAAATATTTGCAGATCATACAAACATTTGGTACGACTCAGGAATTGAACCCGAGACCTCTAGCACAGCAGTAAATGCCACCATACTTAGATTCTACTTATGTTTGCCACCAGGGACATTAGAGTCACTTTAGCAGGGTCATACATAAAAAATTGATGTTCTCTGTATGGGTATAGTAGGAACGCATTTGTATTGAATTATATTTATTCAACGTACATCGTATGGTTTGTCATCTGTTTTATTAAATATCATACATAGAATCAAATATGAAGACTAATGATCTGAGAATTTCATAACAATCCGATTTGGCACATATATTGTGATGTAGTATGGTAGAGTGTAAGACGACACCGATGTAATTAAAGTGTCATTTGTACCCATCAGTCTGCGCCATTAAAGATGCAATGTCAATGCTCAATTGATAGGGTTGCCACATTTTTTTTAAATATTTCACGGTTTCGGTCAAGTTGGCACCGTCTTTCAACTTATAATAATGTACATGACATATGACATTTAAAGACCTAAAAATATTTCAAATTCGAGAGTAACGTCGGTTCGGCATGAATAGGCCAGCTCGGCCGGAGTGATATCACGGCCTCGCGGAAAATCGGTGTGAAACAACGCGTGCGCTGTGTTTCTCCGAGTGAGTGAGGATACCGGAGAGCCATACCTCAATCTCTCTTCCCCCCATCGCTTTTGGAAGATGAAGATCCCCATCCTCATCTCCCGCAGACTGACAACGCACTTGTGACGCCTCATGTATTGCACCGTCCATGGGCAGCGGTAATCGCTTACCATCAGTCGATACGTATGCTCGTTTGTACTCTAGCTCGCGCGGTATAGTAATCTAAACCTTCCTTTCTAGTAGAAGCATATGTCTACCAGTAGAATATTGATGAAAACATCTGAATGTTTCAACTGAAAGAAAATCTCTTTTTGATATTTAAACAAAAAAATATTTTTGATAAGGCATTTAATCAACAGTGGGCGTGGTTGTCAAACGATGGTAGTTACGGAATTTCCTAAGAGTGTTTGTAGCACAATGGATAAACAATTCTAGTTAAAACATAGCATGCCTATTATATTCCAGTCAATAACATAAAACAGTTGTTTTCTAAAAGTATAAAGCAATTTTATGAAACACTTCAAATATTAAACGCGCAAATATTTTACGAAAACAAATTGTATTTAAAATATTTGATACTTACCATATTTCAAGGAGATATAAACTTACTAGCTGACCCACGTAACTTGGTCTGTGTCTATTTTTAACCATGCTCGGCCTACATTGGTCTAGGCGTGATGGTAACAAGAACACACATTTAAAAAACGAAAAAATCGGTTTGATTGTTTCGAAGTTCATCTTAAGCAACAACGTGACACGGAAACTATAAAATATATTGCAGATTATCTGACACTATTTCAAAGACAGTAAACACAGCTGTAAATATGATATTATAATAACAGTAGAAACAAAGGAGGGAATACTGGCCGCACTAGCGCTTACACACTAAAAATTCTTGTATGATATTGAATGAAATTGTTGTTGCGGATATCCGAGCATATTTGTGCACACTCATATGAATACTGTGCTATTATGATTTGTATTTTAATTCAAATTAAAATATGAATGTTATATTTTAAATACACTATTTTAATGTACATGTTCAACTTTAAAAGAACTTCGTATTGATCTAAACTAGCCAACTAACGGTTTGAAGTTTATTTACATAAGTAAAATGTTATCTATTTCAATATGTACATCTATGTACAATTTACAATTACATTAAAATGAAAGACAGCCCTTAAAGTACATTTTTAGACTAAACGTGGGAACTGTGGTACCTACTTAATTTTTTATTCTAAAGTTCAAAATATTTGCTGTTCTAATAGATGTAATGAGCTCGTTTGTGCTCGTTTTTGTTCTTTGATTAGCTCTTAACAACATTGGATTATTTAGATATAAAGTAAAAGGATATGAAGTCCCACAATATAACTTACTTTATACGCGGAATTTAATCAAACACAGTACCTCGGATTTTTGAAGTATTTCATACATTTTTTCCGACATAGTTTCGGCACCACTTTCTACAGCATTTTTTACGATTCTTATGATAAATTATGTTGATTAATACTGACTGAAAACTATAATCGGCTCGGATAAAATAATAATAATATTCCTGAAATTTGACTCGCAACGCTATCTAGTCGCAAATTAACCAGAGCTTGTACTATTGATACTAATTAACTGACATAATACATAGAAAGTATCCAAATTCCGAAATAAATATCTAACGAAAAATATTACGCATTGATTCGTCAAATATTAGAAAACAAATTTCAAATGAATTGCATTAAAAATTGACATAAGTTGCTTACACTTCGGCAAATCCTTTTTTAATTTTATTTAATATACTATACCATAAAGTAATATTTTATAATCATAAAAGAAATTAAATAAATAATAATTAGACAACCCTAATGTCTTCTACTCGCTCGTTTCTAGCACTTCCGCACCGAGACGCTCGTAAATAGACGGGCCGTCCGTCATACAGAAAAAGACACACCTTTGTAGGAATTTTTCCATATGCCATAAAAATGAAGTATCTAAATATTCTGTCATTCAATCTAGTTTTTACAGTGCAAGCTTTGCTAAGCTTGAAATTAGATAGCGTTGCATATCTGAAGTTCGAAATTACTTTTGTTATTATAAGTTGAGAAAAGTTCTGCTAACTGGTTTATTGTAGGTGTACTGAAGATATTGATATATATGATGACGGGATACGCACTAGACCAGTCAGTTTGAATTTTAAATTGTAGTTCTTTAACACCAGTCCTAATCAATACTTTTATTTCATGCATGTTTTGAATAAATTTATTGCTTAAATCTGTTGGTAAAAGTGACAAAAGTGGATTTATAATTTTAAAACTTGTGTTTGGAAAACTACAGTAGCTTCACTGGTAATATTTATTGATATATTTAGTAATCCAGAAAATTAAAAAAGCGGGTTGTACTCCAGGAGTGTCGGCAGAAGTGAAAGCTTGAATATTAACGTTATGTATTTTTGATATTTTGCAATGGTTTCGGAATAGTTCAGTGGAAAAATACACCATTCATTTATTGCGCTATCATACACATACATGACAATTTATCTACTCTTCTTCCGTCTTACTAATTTTGACCAGAGGCGTGTCCTGACATGAGTTATCCACTACAAAAAGTGCATAGTAAAGAATTTTCGCTTCAAAATAAGCTTTAGTTTTTTAGTTTAGTATTTCGAACTCAACTATATCTTTATATATATCTTTGAGTTATAATACACAATTCGTTCAAAACATATATTCAGGAATGAATAAAGTAAGTAAACGTAGCTAATATTTCATTTTTGTCTGGCTTTTAATATCCCGCCAAAGATAATAGACGTAAAATATTCTTCTATTATAGCAAGTCGGAATTTCTCGCTGCATTCAGAACTTTAGTCTTAAATACTTCGCTTTATTTTGTCTCTCAGCACTTACTACGCTTCGATATTACCTCTAGATTCCTTTAGTAGTTCGTGATTTAAATAAGCGTCGGTAATAATGAAGATAATTTGAATCTTACGAACGCTATTCTCTAGAAGAGCAAAACTGTAAGGTATCCTGGAAAATAGTTTATTAAATTATTGATCTATACTTATAAAAGTCGCTCAGCGTGCTATGGAGAGGGCTATGCTCGGCGTTTCTCTAAGGGATCGCATCAGAAACGAGGTGATCCGACAAAGAACCAGGTTCATCGACGTAGCCCACAGGATTAGCAAGCTGAAGTGGCAGTGGGCTGGCCACATTTGCCGAAGAACCGATAACCGTTGGGGTAAACGAGTTCTTGAGTGGAGACCGCGTCTCGGCAAACGTAGTGTAGGACGTCCACAGGCCAGGTGGAGCGTTGATTTGCGCAAGACGGCTGGCAGGAGCTGGATGCGAGAACCCATAGATAGAACTAAGTGGCGTAAAATTGGAGAGGCCTATGTCCAGCAGTGGACTGCGATAGGCTGATGATGATGATGATGATACTTATACTACATAGACGAAAGATTTGACTGTTAGTTTGATTCAATTGAATAGACTCTGCTAGCCAGATTTGGAAAGTTCTATAGGCTACAAAATATGTTCAAGCAGTTAGGGATCTTTTTTCTACTCGTGCGGAGCAAGGGCGGGCTGCTAGTGTTTAATATAAGAAAAAATTTGTACAGTTACTTGGTGATAACTCGTTATTTACTTCCGACAAAACGTTGACAATTAGTCAGAACGTGGTCATCGATCCTAGTCGCTAAGCCAGAGGTCATGGACCCGTTTCTTAACTCAATGAGCTAGGTCATTCGTTCTGTACTGGGGTGTCATCTGTTATATATAATTATCGAGTCACGTTGTTGCTCTCGATGAACTAAAACTAAGCGATTTTCACGTTAACAAAATCCTTATATTAATAGGAGTTGATGAGTCCTTATAATGTTAGGTGAGTCAGCTAGTTTTTCTATTTTATAGTAGAAGTTAGAAATATATTTTTTTCCGTATATTATCACCAGACTCGTCACTTTGGTTAGACATTTTAGTAAGCCAGCCTTATGAGTAAAATATTACTAAGCTATTACGTTTAGGACTATACATCCATCACACGCTTGGGCGGAGATATGTCACTTATACTCGAACTTTGTACCACAAGTACGTGAAGAAATAGGAATTATTTCCTGAGCGCTCTTGATATAACTAGCAACTGATTAAGAGGCACTTACGTTTTGACGAAAAAGTGGCAGATGCCTTCGTAATATGTTTGTAAGACATTTTAAGAAATATTATTAGCAACTTTCCGGTTAGGGTCATAAGCGAAATTTTGCAGTATACATTTACTTATATTTTCAACTTCAGTTTTACTATAAAATGTTTGACAATAGGAAAGGACCAGGACCTGATATTATTCATAAATAGGTTTTCAAGAACATTACTATCGTTTAAAGTTCATACAACAGAAAATGTTGAATTGATGAGTCTGTGAAGATACTTTTATACATAGTTGGAGACGTGCCAACATTACACCCGTTCATAAAAGTGGGTCTGAACGAAACCAAAAACGATCAACGTACTTTCATTCTGCCGTGGCCATCCAATATCTATATAAGATTTACTTATCAACAATATGGTTGTCTACGAACACTTAAGACCTTAGAGAATTATTCCACAGATTCCTATAACTATAGGATACATAAGACTACCACAAAACTTTTTATTAATAAATTAGTTGTAATTAAGCATTGAAATGAGGTGATCCGGCAGAGAACCAAGGTCATCGACAGAGGATTAGCAAGCTGAAGTGGCAATGGGCTGGTCATATTAGCCACAGAACTGATAGCCGTTGGGGTAATCGGGTTCTTAAGTAGTGACCGCGTTTTGGCAAACGTAGTGTGGAACGTCCACAGGCCAGGTGGAGTGATGATCTGTGGAATATGGTTGGCAGAAGCTGGATGCGAGTAGCCTATAGAACTAAGTGGCGTGAAATTGGAGAGGCCTAAGTCCAACAGTTGCCTACGATAAGTTGATGATGACGATGATGAATTAATCATTCCTTCTATACCCACCTATTAATACTTTATTCACCCACATGAACTTTTCTTGATAGTTATATATATTTTAGATAGTTAAATATATTTTTTATGAGTTGATAATATATTTTACTCAAATAATAATTAACTACGAGGGTTATTCATCAGACGATGCTATCCTTCACGTGATTGGGTATAAAATAAACAAGAAATTAAAATCACCTCGTACTTTGATCTTGATATAAAAGTGTACAATGTTTCTCAACTTTTTTTATTTCTGGTCCTCTTTTACGCATGAAAACGGTGTTTGCGTTGAGGGGGTCTGTAAGAGTGAACCTACTGAAACCTTACGATGTGCCACTCTGCGCCTGAAATAGAAGGAACCCGTGCACAACTGTAACATCCAGACCTTTCAGACACTGTCGTGTTGAGTTGAGTTGAGTTGACAAGTAACTTAAAAGCTTTGATTTTCTTTCAAACGATTCGCTCTTGATTGTAAACATTTTTCGTATTTTTCTACTACCATTGAACATCAAGAGGTTTTCAACCGAAAGGAAACCTTACCTTTTTTGACATAACCTAATTTAAAAACCATAATTCACTACAGTCTCTATGGCCCTCGAATAACGACTGAGGATTTTCCGCGGAAAACTTTGTTAGTCTAAACAATACCCTAACAGTTTTTCAAAGTAATGTCAAAGAGGTGGGTGAAATTATATTTGAAAGCTTGGATCTGGTACATAGTAAATGTCCATACAGAAAAACAATCTCTATTTTCTTTTTTTTTTTAAAGGCAACTCCCGCATTAGGAATATGCATTCCTATGTCACGGGGATCTTTACAAACATACATGAAACGGACACAAAGTACACCCAGACTTAGAGCAACATTTTATGGATCACACAAAATGTTGTCCCGGGCAGGATCCGAACCCACAACACTTGGCGCAGTAGTAAGTGGTGTGACGACCACTGAAACCACTAGGCCAACCGTGCAGTCAAATATTGGAAGGCTGAAGTAGACATTGAAATAAATTCTATATTTAGTATCCATTGAGAAATTTTTTCATCACTTCAAGTCTCGTTAAGTTGTAAAGCATATAAAAAGTAGAGTTATTTAATCAAGTTAAGTAACTTAGTAAATTCTTGTATTGTTATTTTTTACATCTCTACTTTAAAAAGATGTTTTTGTATGAAGTTACGTCAAATTGTAATTTATATATACATATACAAAATTGTAAAGATTTATAGATAAATTAAATCAGATTTTAACTTTGATTTCATTTGTGGCAATGTAGAATTTGTAACAATTGACTTACATGGACAAATTGCACGCCGCTTGGAGAGACCTGCAGCTGTGTGATCCAGCAGTGGACTGCAATAGGCTAATGATTATGACTTTCATGGGTACTGCAGTTATTTTTGTGGTAAAAAGAACATTATATTGTTTGTTCCCCGACTCCGTATAAAAATAATTGGTAAAATCGCTAAGTCATTAGAGCGTAATAAACAAACATACATACGAACTGTTATATCTCTTTTCTTGTCATTTCTGAAGTATCTACCACTAACAACAAAGAACTGAGTATAAAATTCTTAAAAAAATGCCTAAATTTCACAGATTCATTGAATTAAGCATCTGTAATCAAACAAGGCAAAGCCTGTACTTCGGTCGTCAGCACAAACTACAAGTATATTCAAAATACCTACACAACACAAAGAACGTATCACCTGCTACAATATATCGATCGCTATTAACTATTTTATTTTGTCTTCTACATCTCCGGTTATTTAATTAAGAAAAATGTGATATTCGAAACATCATATACATTGAATTGATTTAAACGACGTACACCGAATTAAGTCCTACAATACAGATTGCATCACAATTAATATAGGGTCAAGGGTGGATGTGGGATGATAGCTTAACCCTTGCTTCATAGGGTCAGTCCTATATGTCAGCGTAAAGGGGTCACCGTAACGGCTCGAAGGATTTCAATAAATTTAGAGAGGATGAATATTATCTAACGAGTACTACCTAATACTTGGCCTGACATGTCATGATCCTATTAATGGGTACTTCTGAACAAGTTGCATCTTGAATCAAAGGCAAAAATAAAAAATGTTAGTGATATGCTAATGTTAGTTAAATAGGTAAGTAACATTAAGAAAAAAAGTTCAATAAACTTTTTGTAGGACAATTAAATAGCACTGGGGCATTTTTAAATACAAGCTTTAACTTTTATAGATTGTTTCGTAGTATGAATTTTCATATAATAGTAAGTGTGAAGTTAGGTAAGCGTATATAGTGGCTATCATTATTGGTACTAACCAAAATCTATTCTAATAGTATGTTTGTGAAATAAACAAAAATTTAAAATTAATATTTTAAATTTAAAACATACGTGAAAAATTTAAATAGTTAATTAAGTTTTAGATAACACTTAACTAATTAAAATGAAGGGCTCATCCGTATATGACGTGGATAAACGGACGGACTAGTCTCGACCTCAACAGGACAGCCTCTGCCAAAGACGAACCTCCTTTAATTAAGTAGCGAAGCACCTTACTAGGCCAATGTCGGGTGGTGATTTTAGTTATATATACGTAAGCTATTTAGGTTTAACTGTCGTCAAATTGAAATCCATCTCAAGTTACGGGAACAAAGTCAAAAATAGAAAAATCATAAATTTTGTAGATACCATCAGAAATTGACTTATTTGGTGGATAATGATCTTGCTTATAAAAATAAGTTTAAAAATATTTACAACTAGTTAATATTTCAATCAAATCTGGAAATATGATCATTCATATTACCAGTTTTGATTGAAAGATTCACTAGTTGTAAATATTTTGTTGTGATCTATCTAATATAAAAATCTTCGAAAAATATTATCTGACTTTATACCTATAGATATAAAGTACGAAAAGAAACTTAAATTTATTCATTTTTAGAACATTGACATCATAGAAACTTATAAAAATATATAGACATATTCATGCATACTTACATTTGCATTAAAGTCGCAGTCAAATGCACAATTGTTTCCCCATGAAGGCTTTAAAATCCCTCTTACCTGACAATAGCGCACACGTGAAACCAAACCATCTTAGATAGAAGATTAATTATTTATACACAGTGGTATTAAACCCAAAGTAAACAAACCCAATAGTAGAACAGTCCGTTATGAATGCCACGCGGTTAGTGTCTGGAAAATTTATGATGTATACACCACTTGCCTTTGTTACAGACTTCAACATTTCCATTGTAAAGAGAAAACAGTAAATTAGGCACAAAGTGTTTCAGGTTCGTTTGTGGGAGATAATTAAATGGGGAAAAATAACTAAAAAAGTATAAACGCGACGTAGTGGTAATGATCAGAGCATTTTATAAGTAGGGTAATAATTTTGTTCTTGAAATATTGTGTAAAATACGGGCTGATTTATAGGTAATATTGGACTTTTTGAGTTACTGCAGTTTTGGATGTGTCCTTTATTAGAGTCTTACGGTAGATATCCCATCCTTAGAAACTTCCTTTTTACTAAATTCTTCTTCAACATGCCCAACTCAAGATAGGCGATAGATAGCATAAGCGAAAAATATAGTATTAGGTACATTTTCGTATATTATTAGTTGTTTTATTACGACAACAATTAATAATATACGGCAAATGTTTGATGGTAAACTAAACTCATATTTACATATTTCAAAATTTAATGGATCTGGATTTAATGAATGGACATAAATCTTTATATACTTTGACAAGAAAGTAAGTTACTTCTAGTAAGATGAGAAAACAAATCCGAAAATCTCTTTCAAAATATAAAATTTTAAATATTGTTTTCTTTCTTTTTACATTTTCGCAACTCTTTGCCATGAATGGACATGAACTGTGTGTCGGAAACGAAATGATTTTAATTTATTACTTTATGCACAAATACATGCATCGGCGGTATTAATGTCTAAGGCATTCTCTGTCAGTTGATCGACTGGGCAATGCCTTTTTCAATCATCAAAGTTTGGCTTACCTTAAATTTACATACATGTAATTGGGTCATTTATTTTGGACAAAAGCTCAGCTGTTCAAACCTGTAGATTGCTTTCCAGCTGGTTTTTCATTTGGAACTACTCTAAACTCCTAACTCCTGTATTTAATACTGTACGAATAATAAAGTACATTAAACACAAGCATAACATCAGAAAACTCATTAAGGGACTAGAATAAAACTAAACTAAAGCATTAATCCAAAAGCAGGTCATAAGTTTTTTATAGGTTCAAGCAAATAGCCCGTAAATTTTAGACTAAGTGGACTCTAATAATGGTGTAGGTAGCAGCTGGGTTGTCTAAAAGCCTGTAAATTTTTAATTTTAACAAGCTAAATCCTAAATCCGTTTGAGAACTACGATGCCACAGACAGACACACACACACAGAGTGAGACATCGACGTCAAACTTATAACACCCTTCTTTTTGGGTCGGAGGTTAAAAATGTATTTCTACTTATTTGCGTATTTTTTTAGCTGACCAGAAAATATGTTTCTTCCAAACAATGTTACGATATTAAATAATGTAATGTTTTTGTTAGTTCATAATCTTATTTTTTTGTTATAAGTGCCAATTTATGATGGATCACTTACTATGTTTTTCTACTTCTTTTATCAAGAAGATATTATACTTCAAGGCTCCTCAGGGTTTCTCTTTTCACAAAGAAAAGTTATTCTTATAATATAATTAATGCACAATATTTAAAACAATATATAGTTAGCAATGTGTTTTTGTGATGCAAGCTTATACATTATATTGATAGCAATACCAATAATATAATAAACAATATGACTTACAATGTGTCTTATCAAAGTTTATCACCAATTTACAATTCTTTTCTTGGAACATTATCTAATAAATTGATCACAATCAAATGTATAATCAATTATCAAAGACATTGAAGAAAGTTTCCTAATTCAGGAATAGCAAAATAACATTTAGACAGACGTCAAACAAATTTACGTCAAACCTACTTCAATACGAGCGAGGTCACAGAAAAATGTGGTGTTTAGAATGTCAAGTTTCAATCTTGTAAAACATAATAGAATGTGTTTTGCAAGGTTTAACATTAATTTGATTTCTTCTCGATTGACTTTATAGATTCGAACGTGACAGACATTGTCAAAGGGATTTGAAACACATGTTTTATATTTTGACGTCATCTTTTCTCACCTTATTACACACAACCAGCACAATCGAATACATCACAATTTTCATGTTCTTTGAGATTCTCAGGGCTCCAACAATAGAAGCACGGAACAAACATATGTATTGTATCCTGTTTCAGAAGCATCCAGCGTTTTATAAGTTGCGATTACTTTTATGAACCGGCAGAGATAAAAGAGGTTCCTTTGAGTACGTTTGGGACTTTATTTATTTTGTTCAGTATGTTTTGTCAGGAGCTTTTGTGTTTTTTAAGTAAGCATTACCACGAGCAATATTTTTAATGAAATGTTTTCAAGAAGAGAGATGCTACTTTTTTCTATTGAATTTGAAGTTACGATGATGAAGATTCGTTTTAGAGGATAATTTGAATTTTTTAATTTATTTACCTACGAAAAATAACCTCGGCTCGAATTAATATCGATTTTAATGGTTTTGAATAATTTTGGGTATAATTATCTTTAAATTACATAATGTCGCTGTAATTTTTCTATAGTAAAGTGTTGATTTTAATCATAAAAATTGCAGGTGAAGATCTTTTCACCAGCGCTAATTATAGATATATAGCTTACAGGTATTCGTTTTTTAATAAATAAATATGGTCAAACATTTTAACACACAACGCTATCAAGTCCCAAACTAAGCAGAGCTTGTACTATGGTCACTAGACAACTGATATTAATACTTATACACTTTTTTTTGTAAATACATACATATTATACATAGAATACACCCAAACTCCGAAACAAATATTTGCAGATCATACAAACATTTGGTCCGACTCAGGAATCGAACCCGAGACCTCTTGCACAGCAGTCGCTTTCGCTACCACTGCGCTACAGAGGCAGTCAAAAATAAAAAAATGAACTTAATATAGGTATTGTATGTTTGAAACAACTCGATACTTGTAACTCGACTGAAAAAATACTTTTTCAATTTATTTCTGATCTATTTTAATTAGTCATGGTGTAATAATTTAAAGGAAATTAGATTTTATTCATGGTTTTAGAGCACCCATAAAAACAAAATGATAAACTATTTACATTCTTAAACAATCTTTTCATTTACAATATATTTTTGAAATGTATATTTTCGTCTGTACATGTACAAAATTTATTGTATTTTTTTATAAATTTCTTTGCTAAACGGACTAAAAGTCATTATGTAAAACTATTAAAATTGTATAATATCTTCAAGAAATAACAAGACACATGAAAATATTAGGTATCTTCATCCCCATATTACTTCATAAATCCCCAGATGTGTATCTAGGTGAGGTAACTCATTCAAAACAAATTAATAATACATGAGCTAGGAATCTTAGGATTTAAATCCGATTAAGACTTGAGTTTAATGTTTTAATTAAGCGGCTCCATATAACATTTTGGTTTACGACACTATGGTGACTTTGAAATTTCATGTCTTTTTTTTTGATTATGTGAGCTTGCATCTGTCGATATATATGAGCACCATAAAACTACACAGAATTTACGAGATCGTAAAGTACGACACGCGCTTGGCATCGCTTTGAGCTATCAAGTGAAGCATGCAAGACTGGATCCTGGCATTACTTGACTCGTGTTTAGCGACAGATACGGCGATCGACATAAAAAAAACGGAAATTTCCCTTTTCATATTGTGCACAATGTTTTGAGATTTTTTATAGACCTTAAGATACGATGTGTATTAGGTAATACTCGAATCAAATATTATCCATTGCATTTTAGCAATCTAATACTACTTACATACTAGTAAATACTCGTACACTAGAGCCTTAAATTCCCGAAAGAGTAAGCAGAGGCGTATCAGATACATTTTGTCGACTATACTATTAATCCTACTTAAGTCATTAGCCTTTAATAGTTTACTGCTGGACATAGACCTGTCTTTAGATAGGAGGTTTTGGCCTACTGACCAGACGGATTAGTACAGGGATTGTTGCAAGTTTTCCATCTCTTTCCAGAAGAAATGACCTGTATTTTTGCTGTTTTTAATTGCCTCTTACAACACCCATGAAATTAATAGGAGTACTGACACTCTGTATTCTATATCCGTCACCCATTAACAATATACCCACCTAAGTAGCAGGGAGAAAGTTTAAAGCTGTAATTTACACACTTTAAGAGTCTGATAGGAAAATTGAGTTAAATATGAAAGGAAATGTTTGTAATCACCTAAATCCCTTTCCAACCATAGCTTTCTCAAACTATGGTTGGAAAGGGATTTAGCTGATTTGGATAAATTAGGAAGATGAAACTGCCTGCTTAAAAGTCCAAGTAACTGCTCCAGACTAGTCTAGTCTAGACTAGTCTGACCTCTTTAAAAATTTCGTATGAGTGTCCGAACAAATAATAAGCCCTCTTATTGAGTCTTTTAATCCCGCTTGTAATGAACTGTTAGTAATACTTATTTATTAAAGTATGCTCTATATGTAAGAATAAAAAATCTTTTTTTGTAAATAATCTTCTTCAAAACTGGAATATTTTTGACACAAAAAAACTTGATTTTGACATTAATAAATATGCTAAATCTACCCACAAGCCTATTGTTTCTCCACCTCACTACGAACTCTAAGCTTCTATTGCTATGAATAAACCATTTCTTCTGATTTTATAAGTCCAACGTGATGGAAATGAAGCTATCAGGATTATGTAATATCCGAACACAAACAAGAGCATCCCTCAAAAGCCACGGAAACGGCAAAACAATTTTAAGCAAAAGTTATCCTCATTGTTTACGGAATAAAGGCCTTATTATACAAGCGACCAAATGTCTAAAAACCTACCTAGCGCTTGAAATAACAGCTCTGAAACATGAATTGAAGTCCTTCTAGGATTTAAGTAAAATTCAATTTCCATAGGTAAATATTTTTGTCGAAAGTGTCAGCTATTATTATGAGCAGGACTTATATTTCGAGATCTTAATACAGGACCCAAATAATGTGCTATTTGTTACCAA
>PKRV01001492.1:219752-245979 GCA_003709505.1 Hyphantria cunea | reverse complement strand
TAATTTACACACTTTAAGAGTCTGATAGGAAAATTGAGTTAAATATGAAAGGAAATGTTTGTAATCACCTAAATCCCTTTCCAACCATAGCTTTCTCAAACTATGGTTGGAAAGGGATTTAGCTGATTTGGATAAATTAGGAAGATTAAACTGCCTGCTTAAAAGTCCAAGTAACTGCTCCAGACTAGTCTAGTCTAGACTAGTCTGACCTCTTTAAAAATTTCGTATGAGTGTCCAAACAAATAATAAGCCCTCTTATTGAGTCTTTAAATCCCGCTTGTAATGAACTGTTAGAAATACTTATTTATTAAAGTATGCTCTATATGTAAGAATAAAAAAACTTTTTTTGTAAATAATCTTCTTAAAAACTGGGATATTTTTGACACAAAAACTTGATTTTGACATTAATAAATATGCAAAATCTACCCACAAGCCTATTGTTTCTCCACCTCACTACGAACTCTAAGCTTCTATTGCTATGAATAAACCATTTCTTCTGATTTTATAAGTCCAACGTGATGGAAATGAAGCTATCAGGATTATGTAATATCCGAACACAAACAAGAGCATCCCTCAAAAGCCACGGAAACGGCAAAACAATTTTAAGCAAAAGTTATCCTCATTGTTTACGGAATAAAGGCCTTATTATACAAGCGACTAAATGTCTAAAAACCTACCTAGCGCTTGAAATAACAGCTCTGAAACATGAATTGAAGTCCTTCTAGGATTTAAGTAAAATTCAATTTCCATAGGTAAATATTTTTGTCGAAAGTGGCAGCTATTATTATGAGCAGGACTTATATTTCGAGATCTTAATACAGGACCCAAATAATGTGCTATTTGTTACCAATAATACTTAAAATATTACTTTTCATAGAATATAATATTAGAATTAGGCTGGAGATGATTGATAGAAACAGATATGATTCTATTAATAACAAAACATTTATTACACTTCTAGTTTGTATTGTACAGTATGACATGTAAGCGTTACGATTAATAGATGTTTACATTCATTATATATGTATTATTTTTCTTGCGTTCTTTATTACTTTGTCTCACATATACATATTTAGGCTCTAGTATAAGGTAAGGTTTTTTTTAAATGAAAACTTCTTTAGCCCCGTTGAACACTTTTTTGGTAGGAAAAAAATCTTATTAGTTTGCGTTACCGCGGTACCGCGTTACCGACATGCTGACATCGCGAAATTTTTTTGGCCGCGTTTAGCACTTTTTGGTATGGGGAAATTTTGCGAAACGGATTTTTTTTGGAACCGACATGCTAATGTTCGATGATAATAATATAAATTTAAACATTATAAAATTTCTAATTTTACACATTAATTTTACAAATAACATTCTAAGTTATAAGTTTTCACTTCTATCGGTAGTTCTTCTGACTGCCATTTTATTTAGTATACAGTATAGGTTTGTGTAACCAATTTAAAATGCTTCACATTTTTAAATTTGTTCAGCTTTGGGAAATACGTAGTCGTATAATTGTGATAGGAGGTTAATAAAAAAAAGAATCTTACTGTTTATGCATACATTTATACTGTGTTGCCGCTCTGTTAGAAGAAGTTATGCTTTCTTAAATGTATGCATAAACAGTAACGTGGTAGTTATACCACGTTGATTTTTTAGTTTGATATCCTTGAGGTTAAAGTCAAGATATAGAATGACTTAATGATGCTTCTAAATTTAGATGAAAACACCGTTTTGGAATGCAATAATTGACCGATTTGATGGAAACTTGTTTAAAACATTACACGTAACCAGTGCTGTAACATGTGTATCAGAAAACGTAAGAAAAGTTTATTGAATATTACATTCTTTAAGCTAAGGATACTATTAATACATCAAAAATCATTTACGGTTCAACAGGTAATTTTTGTCAAGCATCATAGTTTCAAGATTAATAAGCCTGCATGAATACCACGAACACGGTATTCATTACTCGCCACAGCAGCTGTTTTAATTTGAAAACAAATTCAAAGCGAATACATATTCTTGTGTTCATGAAGAAGTTTAAAAAACTATAACTCGATTATATAACAAATTAAGATAAAATTAATGTTGCCAATGTCACCTGGGTAATTATTACGAATCTATTGACACCTCATTCTTTGACATAGGTTCAGTACTTAAGAGCCTATAGTGGTACATACAAACATACGCTGTCAAAACTATTACCTCACCTTACGGCTTCGAAGTAGCTGGGTAAAAAGTTGGTTTAAAATTATAAGTAATAATAATATGACACTAAAATAAACGAAAAACCATTGTACAGATTCTTGAAAAAATTGAATTACCAAATAAAATTTACAGATTTATTTCTTGGTAACATTATTATGTTACGCTTTATTTTATTAGAAAGAATTAAGAAATTTACGATGCAAACGCAGTTAAAAAAAGTTTCAAAAAAAAACTATTATATACTACTAATTAAGCTATTCATCAACAACCCATAATGTCCCACTGCTGGGCTCGGGTCTCCTCTCAGGAGAGAGTTAATGCCATATGTTCCCACGCTGGCCAAGTGCGGGTTGGGGGCTGGCAAGACTACGTTGTGGCTACGTAATCTTACCGTTGGATGTTTTTAAGCCGCCCAAAGGCCTCCAACTAATCTTCACGACTGTTATCCTATGATAACAACCGGGACAGACTGCTTAACGTGACCTCCGAATCACGGCGACGCTCATGGTAACATGCCACCAGCTGTCACCCATCCAGGTACTGACCGCGCCGTTGTTTCTTACCCTAGCGATTGTTTCCAATCACCGAGTGCAACTGAGCTATGAGCACCTCTTTTAAACATATATAAGTTTTTCATTGGTGTATTTAATCATTTTTAATTTTAAGCGTACCTTTTTTAAAGTCGTGTATTTTTTACCCTTTTTATCTTAAATCATATAGAAATAAGAAGTTTACGATACACGAGAAAACAAAGTAAGCAATATTTTTATTCTTACCTGGTTAAGTGTTCAAGATGTTCATTAGTTTTAATTACAATAACAGTACAGAAAGTTTACACACCATGAAAAATTACATCCTGTTCTATAAAAATCTCCAACCGCAGTGAACGTCAGCATATTTTATTTATGTTCTCGTCCCCGCTTTCGCTTGCACCATATTGCTGGTATTTCGTTGTAACTCGTCTATTCATATTGTCGGACACAAATAAACGGCCCTAGATCATCACCGGCATTCTTCCAGAAACATTGTTATTTTTAGCACGGCAGTAGATCGGTGAGGATGAAAAATGCGGTGAGTGATTTATCGTTCCAATTACGAAACTAACTACGTGGTTGATTTAAGTGTGTTTTTGCGTTTTCGTTTCGTCTTGTTACCATATTTGAATTTAAAATATTTAAGGGAAACAGAACTGCAGTTTAACGCCATTTTTAATCGAAAGTTTTGATAAGAACAAGAGGTTGACATTTAAAACCTAGATCATTCTTTAATCAGTTAATATATTGTGGTGTAAGTGTGTCAAAAAATTATTATTCTTATGAAACTGAGAGTTAATTTATTTTTTTCTTATGGTACAATTTACAGCACGATAACCTAATTTTACTCGAATAGACTAAAAATACACACTATTCTTTTACCGGTTCTTCTTAAATACTATATATATATATATATCAATATAAACTACAGCTATTACTAAGGCCTCAGGTGTAGGAATCAAATCCCTGTGAAGTCCGGCAGGTTTAGCATCCTATTGAGTAAGGAAACCCCCTTCAATGATTGGGCCCATCACATCAGGGTCTTGTCTCCTATAATAGAGCCGCTTAAAGGACAGGTAGCACAGCCCAAATCTACCATTTCCACAAAAGCCCTGATATTAAGGACTTTGTAATCGGTAATTCAGATCTATACCTACAAAATTACTGGCCCTGACTATCTCATGAACATAAAACCTAAAGCGCTGGAGCGACAAACTTAAAATTTTCGCAGCAGGTGCTTTTATATTGTTAGCACATACTAAGAAATGCTTAATTCCTAAGGGGAGAAAAGAAAGAAAATAAAAATTTATGAGGCAGTTTTTTTATAAAGCCAAATACACGACAAAGAATAATTACACAAGAGAAGCTGGGGACGGTAGCATACAAAATTATACACCCTGACTCACTCATCAACGTACAGCCCAAATTACTGGGGCTTTTTATGTTGTAAATATGTTTAACGAAAGGAAGGCAAGGTCTAAGGAAAGGTTTGAGTCTAAGATGATAAAAAAGTGATGAGAATTTGTAAGGGTGTTTGCGATTTCCAAAATCAAATACACGAATAAGGAATTACCAGCGCAAAGAAGCCGTCGGCAGTAACTAGTTATAAATTTAAAAAACGTCAGCATTTTGTTCGAGATTGGAAGTTTTTTTCCTAATTCACTTATCTTTGTCCTTAGATTAACAAGTACAGGACTATCCCCTAACTTCTTTAACTTTGTTTTTTTGACAACGACTTATATCAATTTACTTTTATTTATTAATGGAATTTTAGCTTAAGTATGTAGGCCAAGCTGAGATTAAAAAAAGAAATATTAGATAATTACGCGTAAGTGATAATTTTTTGACGCTTTGTCTTTGATTGTAATTCAATTATGAATACGGTTATAATAACCATAAATAATTAATTAAAGAAGAACAAGAAAATGTCTTCATCTGCAGTTCAAGTCACCGAGTGAGTGAGGATACCGGAGGCCCATAATCCAACCCTTCCCCTCATCCCCCTTCTCATCCCCCAAGGCCGGCAACGCACTTATGATGCTCTGGTGTTACGGGTGTCCATGGGCGGCGCTAATCGCTTACCATCAGGCGATATGTCTGCTCATTTGCCACCTATTCCATAAAAATAAAAGTAAAAAAAGTAACTACGAAGATCAACTTATAGCAGATACATAAAGTTTATATCATTATCAATACAATTCAATAAGCCACTACAAGACAACTTATGTTTAAACTAGAAAGTGATTGTCCTATGATAATATCATACGAAGCCAGTCGGAACTTAAAGGTATCAAACAGGAGAACGAGCACAAGTGAGTTTAAGTCTAGAACGTATTCTTAGATGATGTTCTCCTAGCCGATTACGGCCACGGCGTCCAGACTCAACGGAGACCAGCTAACGCAGGAGATATTATAGTGCACATGTGTGTGCGTAACACAGGTGCACTCTCTGTTCCCTCACTCTCATATCGATGGGACGGTTAACCCACACGATCAAAGAGAGATCAGGCGCAGGACCGCAGAGTATTCTTAGAAAGGGAGTATGGACCTACTAGATAATATTACTTTTGTCATTTAAAAATCTACAATAGAAATTCGTATGAATTAATTCCTATAAAAAAATATAAAAAATACTGAATATTGTATCTGAACGTCGATGTTATATAATGGAGCAGGTGTCGCAGAAAAGTAGGTTACGCTAGTTAACTAACAATAGATCTTCGCGGGCAAAACATGTTACGGTACTCGCACTTCCGCTGTTTTAGTTTATTTACAACAAAACGTTGCACGGTACACAACAATCATGTCGGATAATTTTCCAAACAACCGACGAAGAGTATTGCGAATGTAAAATTATTTATACAATAAATAACTCATTATATCCCATTTATTTGCAAATTAATTGGTACATTTCTAATTATGGCAACACTCGATATACACAATGTTTTGCTACAAATTAATTACTTTAGCACATCAGTTGTTCTGTTTTTTTCGCTGTGATACGGAGTTTTATTTTTTAGTTTGCCTGCATGAAGATTAGGACGATGTTACATAGTCTGTACAAAGATTGTTTTTAAAAATTAAGTGACATTTTCACTATAACATTTGCGCATTTAGCAAATAAAGAACACACGGAAAAATATTAGAAGTAAGTACCGCCGTTTGATTTAAAATATTTTTACAATAATATACGTTAACTTAATTATGGGCGCTTGTCTTACGAATCTTGTTTTTTAGTAACGTACGTTTGGTACAAAGCGTTCTCCAATACTCTCTTCGTATGAACTTATGAAAGAAGTTTGTAGCTACTTTAGCTATTTAATCACACTGCGATAAATAAGAACTCACCCAAAACATGAATTAGGAATAATAAAATAAATGTTTCTATCAGGAAATTCAATTGGTTTTAGCGAGGTGTAAACACCTGTCAGCATCTAACATCTGGCAACTAGTGGTCTATTCTTAAACTATTACTTTCAATCAACCGTAACCAATAATATCAAACAGCCGATTCGTGATTGAGAAGAATATGTTCTGTTTAAAAATAACACAGTTTATACATGTGTAAATGAAAGTAATATTATTTGATTTTTATACACGTCACGTGTTTATTTTTAAAACATTTCGCTATCAGCATTTTATGCGGTAGCATTCATTTTTTCTTCGTCTTTAAGTGCCTCTTCAATCTTGGAGGTAAATATTTTAGACAGCCAAATAAATAAATATTTAAGATATTTCAGACATCCCTGGATATATTATTTACTTATCCATTAATAAGCGAAAATTTTACTTTTTAATTCTCTATAAGCCAATGGGTTTTCTTTTTTAAAAAATATTTGATGTTGATAAGCGGTATTATTAGTGAATAGCTTCATAAACTTCAAGTAACTTTAAACTATTTAAATTTAAAACAGTATCATATCATAAATTAAATCCAGAATATATGTTTTTACCAACATATATAGGTATTTTAAGGTGACCTTACTAGTGACCTATACCCGAAGGACGATATTTAACCAGCAGTAAAAAAATACGTTAAAATTAGTTATTACCTATATACTTTTTACGCTCTTCTTCGATAGTCAGGCGGTACCTTGCAGATACTACAATTTAATAAATATTTTTAGTTCGTGGAATAAACCAGGAATGACTTTCGAAGTAATAAGGTAGTCAATGCTTTGTTAAAGCCTAGCTATATTTGATTCTTTGGAACAAAAGTACAAATAGAGATTCAAACAGCCAAAGCAATAACAAGAACATGACTATCAAAGCAATGTAGAACAAAAAAAAATGCTGAAAGGAACCGATTTCAGTTGCACGAACTGAAATAACGAATCGAACTTGTTCGTTCAATACATTCATCGTTCACACAAGATCCAGTTTGCAGCACCCGAGTAAAATAACAGTTTTATATCGTAAGAAATTATTATTAGTATGGAGAAATACTTTTCTTTTCAGTTTTCTGTTGCTGAATCTTTATGAGTTAAATAAATATTACGTTGCCATGCTGATATTAGAAACAAACAGTAATATGATATGACAAATACGGTTATATTTTGTGTAAATATTTGCATTATGGGATTTCATACGAAATTTTTAAAAATGAATTGTTGTTAGACAAACAATTCTAATTCTACTAAATTATATCAACTCTCATTCTCTTAAGAGAACTTTTATAGTAAGCATGGATACTTTTCGTCATATTATTTGTTTATTTTAAGGTGTAAATTGTGAACAGGTATAATACTGAACAGTGAACAGGTATAATCTTCATATAACTAGAGATTAACCGTTTACAAAATGTAAAAACCTATTCTCAAGTTTTTAGATGAATATTATTTTTTGACTTTATTCTGAATTGACATTGTCCTTTTAGAGAAATAAAAAACTAAAAAACTGATCTAAATTCTTTATTTGTTATCCAGCTAATTTTAGACTTACTATTAACCAAGGAGAAAGCTAAAAAAAAGTAGAGATATTTATCCTCCTTTTTAATACTATTAATAATGTGGCATATACACTGCTAGTAAAAACATTAGAAGATCTAGCTTCACAGAACTTTCAGATTCGGAACCAGAATAATAAGAAATAAAATGTTGACATTGATACAGGTCATCTAACGTTAAAACCATTGAATATGACTGTGAAAGTAAAAAAAAATGTATTCTTAATATAAACATCTCAAGAAATATCTTATAGCTGTGCTAAAGTTACCAATTACTGCCCTTACCAAAGAAACCTACTCCACTTTTTGTTCATAAATTTGTGACGATTTCCACATACAGCGCAACAACACTATACTACAGCACCATCTACACTATTAATCCTTAATCGCGCAATAGAAGTTCACGCGCCAATTAGCATATATTGGGCAGTGGCCCGCCAGGCATGATCACCTTGCCTACTCCAAGTCCTTTGTGTTGGAGGGACACCATCATCAAAAGTATGTACTCGTATACCCAAAGTTTAAACCGTCTATAGCTATCATCAAAGTTTAAAAACAAGTTTATAATTCTCATACTTCAGCGAGAATACTAAATGGATTACTTATGTGTACTAGCCGCTGCTCATCGCTAATGAACTATTAAAATATTCTGAGTCTATCTCACAAATGGGACAGGTAAGTGGCGTGGCGTAATAGTGGCCCTTGGTCGGAACATGAATATATAACGCAGGGTTTATTATGTGTGGGTTTGACGATAAGTAACAGAATGAAAATATATTATCGTTTTAAGACTTTGATTCAGTATTTTTTTTTATGGAACGGGTATACCCCGTACGATCAGACGTATAACCTAAAGTTAAGCGATTGCCACCGCCAATAGCCTCACAAGGGGGTTGCAATTGGGCTGCCGGCCTTTAGGGGACGGGAGAGGTGTTGGGGTATAGGCCTATCCTCACTCATTCGATGAAAAATAGCGCAAGCACTGTTTCACATCGGTTTACTGTGAGGCTGTGTGGTATCACTCCGGTCGAGCCGCCTCTCCAACGGTGTAGTATATGTTATACGATACGGCAATCGTATACCATATACCATACAGTGTGTTTCTTTATTTGTTCCGCTTTTAGTTTATCCGATGAAAGCAGAACTCTTTCATCAATGGAAATTAGGTGGTAAGCGAGAAAAATAGGCTACTTTATACCGCGATAACTAATATGTACACAGGGGTGAAGCTATGGATCAACCGCTTAAGACTTAGAGGCAGAAAAGAAAATAGAACACTCGCTTAAAAGAACTCATATATTTTGTCATTTTAGAAGCCACTTAAATTTAGTCACAGAGCAATAAAAGGTTATTGTCTTCAGTTATTACGAAGTGTGACGATTTTCTTGATTCTGCCCGTGTGGGTTTCGTGCACCGTGTGATCGTAAGTCATGCCAGATTCAAGCTCACTGTATTCTGACTATCATTAATATCTTGTTGGTCTTTTCACTGTCATAGCACGTATTCAGCTAACTCTATTATTAATTATGTTTATTCACATAATTATTTACGTAAATATATACTTAGTTCGACTACTGACTTTGTTCTAAATGTTCAATTATTTTTACTTCATGTAAAAGTCGAGACTAAAAACAAATCACTGCTAAAGTTGCAAAGCTAAGATGTCTGAAGATTAAAGAAATAACCGAAATTAAAATCAGTCTATAAATCTAGATACTATAAATCACAGACAAACACATCTGCCCATTTTTACTTTTAATAAGGAATTTCTTATATTAGTTACGTTACATAAAATTTCTACAATTTCATTCGGACAAAACTACTTACTCGATTTATATAAATCAGTTCACGAATAGACGCTACCGAGATTCCTCATAAATAAAATTGGAAGAAAAGTTAGAATAAATTGGTGTTTCCATAGACAGGCCATAAATAAAACAAAAGTGGATCGTAGAAAACCAGTAGATTCGATTCCGACGATCAATCTTTATTGTAAGAAAACCACGTTTATTACAGGTTAGCTTCAGTCCTGTATTTCACTTGCGTATTAACTGAGGATTTCATATAAGAATCTTAGTGAAATCTCATATTCTTTTTAAAATTTCTACATAAAAAATTGATAAGTAATTGGAGAATGTGAATCCTTATTAGGAAAAATATCTCTCAAACTCTAAATATTTATAAAAACTTTGTATTGTCTATTCACACGGCTTCTAAAAGTTGACTAACAAAAATATCTACATTGCATGAATGGAATATAGATATTTTTGTTAAATGTTGGCGAGTTTATACACAACTTTATTTGCTTTAAAAATATATTAGTGGAACCGTTAACATTTTTCGAATGTATAAATTTAGCAGGCAATTGTAAATATAAAAGTAGAATATGTCATAAAATGTTAGTTTTAAGTTATGACTCTCCTGGAAGACATCTTGAAACCAGATGTCCGCAGCATGAAGTCCTGATATTAGGATTTATGATCCCAGGATAGCGAGGCGTACAACATTACAAAGGTTTATGTCTTCACTGACGATAGGATGCCTACGTGACAGAATAATTTCAGCTTAAACTATGACGGGAGTTATTTATTTGAGGGGAATAATATAATGTGTTTGTCAGGGTTGCGGGTTGTCGTAAGTGTTGCCCTTTATAAATATGGATAAAGGGACTATGTCATATATCATTGAAATGCGAGTCGCGTGTTGGCTAGCACGCATCGAAACTGAGAGCTGTATGATAATGTGTTTAGCGTTTTTCTTTTGAGAATTTCAGTGATTTCACTATATAAGGTTTAATAATCAATTATTATTTGAATGTTGTAGTGCAATAATGTTTTTTTTAAATTATTTTTCTGTCAATCGTGTTTGTATACCTATGCTTCTTAATTTAATGAAACTCTTTCTTATGTAGTCAGCCTGATGGAAAGCATGAGCAGAATCATAGAATGGTGGCCACCATAATTATTGCAAATGCAGACAATACAATAATGCGGCATAGTAACTTTTTTATGGAATAGGGGGCAAACGCGCAGACGTATCACTTGATGGTAAGCGATCACCGCCGCCCATGAACATCCGTAACACCATAGGCGTCACAAGTGCGTTGCCAGCCTTGGGGAATGGGGAGGGGGATGAGGGTAAGGATTGGATTATGGGCTCACATTATAGCGGCCTATTGAGCCTTTTGATCTTAAATTTCTAATGATAATCTAGAAATTAAGAGGTTACTGGAACTCGAGACGGCTATTGATACAATTTAAGTATTTCAGTGCTCCTAATAACCAGGAACCCTCCAAAACTAAACGTTAGGAAGTTTCTTTTTAGTCGCTATTTAAGCTGATTCTACAATTACCCACATCCTAAAGAATTAATAAATATGGTTCCAGAAAACCTTTTCAATTACTAAAGGCAAAAAGAAAGGGTTTATTCGAATTTGTGTATGAAAGATTAAATAAAGGATCTCGCCCAGAGCCCTTCATGTTTTATTTGAACGTAAATGAAAGGATCATGATTTCGGGATGAAACAGATAAATCTACGTTATGTGATGTGTATGCCCAAGATATTTAGTATTAAATTTTAATTTTATTGTTGTTTTTATCGTACAGTATCGTGATGGAATTGTTTACGTAATGAAAGTCCTCTTGTTGTCCTCTTGTAATACAAGACAGCATAATAGATAAACAGAAAGATACGGCTAGTTTCGAATTTATGATATTAGTATGTAAGTATGGATTGTTACTATTTTACATAAAAAATTTTCGCCTTTCAATTTTACAGAATCAGCGATTTTACTTCTCCAAGAACATTTTAAACTGACAAATTTAAACTCTAAAGCTTTTTTGTTGATCAAGGAACAGGACTAGGGGGCTGACCCGCAAACACTGATACAATTATAGAGGTGTTCGCAAGCATTTCTCGTATTAGTCTTCATCTGGAATGAGAACTACATAACTATATTGTCGGCTAAATAGCGATGCACCTCGTTTTCATGACAATCAAACCACTAAAGTCTTAAGATAGTTACTTATATGTTAATATAACCTTATCTCGTAATTCGCAACACAATCAAGGCATTGGCTTCAAACGGTAGCGATCAGTCCCAAAACAAGAAGCTCATTCCATTCAAATTACCTCTTGTGGTTATCCAAGTCCATTACCTGAGACCTTTATTTGTAAAGCATGTATGTATCCTCTTACTTGTATAAAGCACCTATTTTATGAAGGCAGTAAGGTTGACCTTGTTTGGCCTTTGTGGTGGATAACGTCGGTATTTTATGATTTTTCCTTTTATGCAAGATACCTAAATAGTAAATCTATAAAAACTTTTTACCTTTAGTTGTATGTTAGCACGATTTGAGATTAAGGCAAAAAAGATCGACTATTTTGCTGCTTCCTACTGCTTTGAGTGTTATCATGGAACATGAAAAGAACAACAATTTGTCGATCGCGACAAATGATAGTCCGTTCCATGTTTTTTTATACGGAATAGGGGCACAAAGGAGCAGAGGTATCGCCTAATGGTAAGCGGTTACCGCCGCACATGGACAACTTCAACACCAGAGGCGTCACAAGTGCTGTGGCGGCCTTTGGGACATGGGGGAAAGGGTATGGGCCTCCGGTAACATCACTCACTCGGTGATACACAGCGCATGCACTGTTTCACACTGGTCTTCTGTGAGGTCGTGGAATCAGTCCGGTCGAGCCGGGCCATACATACCGAAGCGTGGCTCTCCCACGGTAGAGTCCATGTATTAGTAAAGTCTCACGCAACACGTGATATTCATATTCCTATTGTAGCAGTTTTTCTTATAATAATTATTAGTTATCACCGTATTGATGCTTTCAATGTAGGTATAAGTTTGAATTCCAATTTGAAACCCAAAAAATACTTTGTAATTTTTTCTCTTGTGAATACTGACAAATTGATTATGCATAGTTAATTATGCATCGGTTATATAGTTTGGAACATCTATATTTTTTTATTGCCGAAAAATACGTAAAGCTCAATATATATAGACAATTAATGACGCACAATTTTCTGAATTTCCAATTTGAGTTTTAAATTTCAAGTAATATTTTCGAAAATATCTGTATTAGCAACAACTAAATTAGAAACCTTAATACGCACGTGAACCCCTTAGTTCGCATTTGGAGCTGAGTTCAGAAGTTAAACTAACGTAGTTTGAGCTAGGTGACTTTGAATGCTCGAACTATCTGTAGACATGTGGTGCGTGAAAATTGCAAATTCATGATGTTTCACACTTGATTCTCTTTCTAGTCATAAGATAAAGATTCAGGATAGGACATAAATGGACCAGTTCGACCTGAGCGATAATACGGCCCCTTAGGAAATCACTGTCGAAGAATTATTTTATTCTTTATGACTGAGCGAGTAAGATTCTGCCAGAGTTTGTGAAAAGTTTAAAAACTGAATCATAGGTTTAAGGTATAAAGATGGCTCCTTAATCAACTTAAACTTAACCGGACCTTTTTAACCCTATGATATTACTTGGCAGGAGGAGCTGGATGCGAGAAGCCGAAAATCGAACCAAGGGGCCTGAAATTCGAGAGGCCTATGTCCAGCCGTGGACTGCGGTAGGCTGATGATGATGATATTACTTGTCATGGCAAAACCTTTAGTTTAAGTTAAATTTTCTGAGTGTATTTTAACAAGTTCTACTAATTGCTGATAATAATCAAGAGTTCAAACTATATGAAGGTAGCTTTAAAATCATTTTATACATTGTTTGCATCATTATTTGTTTTCAATAACATTTTGAAGGATGCACCAATATTTCTAACTGGGACTTTCACAAACATTAATACATAAACCATTTCGTTTCACATCACCACAATAACTCTAGTCCAATATCAAACCTTCGTATACTTATTTAATATATCTTTGTAATGAAAAAAAAATTAAAAATAAATAAAAAGTGGCAGACTTAAAGTATACTTCATTCAACTATAAAAATATTAACTACTTATCAACCCTAAACAAACCTACGTAGAAGGTCTATACGAAAGCTGATACTCTATTTATTATGTGTATATTATCGTAAAGTACTTTCAGTAGCCTTTATTCTCGTACTAAGTTTGATATTAGCGCCCAAAGTTCGGAGTATAAACGTGTTAAGTTTGGTGCTGAGGAGATCAAAAGTTAAATTTGTTCTTACCTAAATGCTGTAGTTACTGTAGCGAAGTTCGGTGGGTTACCTGTAACATACAGTTTATGTATAAAATATAATCGAACAGAATCGAGGTAGGTTTCTATATTTTATTTTCCTTTCTTTTTTTAAAAGGTAACTTTCGTACAAGGAATGTATCATTATATCTTGTTTTGCTGGTAATTTTACAGATATTCCAAATTCAGAGACAGATATCACTAAGATTTAGAACAACAACTTTTGAAATAACACAAAATCTTTTCCTATGTGAGGATTGCATTCTCAACACTCAGGGCAGTGGGAAGCGCTAAAGTATACCTTAAACCATTTGTATTCTCTCTCAGTAGTCCCTTACAAAATAGGTGATATTTTCTTTCTTATTATAACAAAGAATATTCCGACTAGGATCATCAAGAGTCTTTCTCCAATGATAATAATTGGCTTAATTAGCAGCGTGTTGTATTTTACTAAACGACCAACAAATTAAGTATCATGCCAATTTCTGAAACGATTTATTCAGCGAAAACGCGTGTTAAATTACACTCTTCGGCAATCATACGCCGAAACCATTAAATCTACGTAAACGTTGTTACGAACATAAATTGCCGTATATTGTTCCTAGTTTAGTTTTTAGCCGCAAATTTTTATGGTAACATGAATCCAAAATGAAGTACCGATTTAAAAGGCCTGTAAGGTGCATTACGCGGGATAGCCACGCTTCGGCATGAATGAGTAGGCTGGACCAGGGTGATACTACGACTTCTGGGAGGGGTCCGGATGGCATAAGAAAGCGGTTCCCGGATCTCTCCCGTCTCAGGCGCAGAGTGGCACGCCGTGGTGGTTTAGTGGGTAGTCTGGCTGGAGTCAGTCAGGAGTCCCACACTAAGCGAACGCCCCGTCCCCGCGGGGGGGAGCGAAGTGCGTAAAGGCATTCCACAACGTAAAAAAAAAAGAAGGGTGATACTACGACTTCTCAGAAAAAAGGTGTGAAACAGCGCTTGCGCTGTGTTTCACAAGTGAGTAAGGATACCTGAGGGCTATATCCAAACCCCTACCCCCATCCCACTAAGGCTTGCAACGTACTTGTGACGCCTTGTGTTGTGGCTGTCCTGTGGCTGGGTGGAGGTAATTGCTTACCATCAGACGATACGTCTGCTCGCTTGCCCACTATTTTGTAAAAAAAGGATTAAAAGGCGTTATTTTTCCAGTATGATGGCCCGAGCTGCCAATATACGGGGTAATGAAATTGAAATTCGCAAGCAAAATATCACAATCTATAAAATAATATATTTTAATACTCTCTACTAAAATGACTGTACTGTATGTCAAATATAACAAAATAAATGTAAAAGTTTGCCAGTTTATCATAAGGTTAAAAACTATTAATATCTTATCATTGGTTTTTCAATATGCTTAAGTATAAACAAATACAAGCACGCCTATAACACACATTCATGATGTGAGTAGGTAAGTAACAAGCAACATGTATTAATTATCATTCGGTCAAAGGTTAAGTGGGCTCAAAGAGTCTTGAGATATGTATACGAAAATGGCTCATTGGTTTCATATTATTGATGAATATTAGTGTTGCGATCATACTTATTTATTGATTGACTAGTTTTTGCGCGCTGCTATGTGCATGTTGGTTTTCGCTGTTAAGAGTAGTCTATGCTCTTCTTCAAGAATTAAAGTATTTTCATGCCGAATTTCATTGAAATCAATGCAGTGGTTTAGCCATGAAAGTATAACAGATAGACAAAAAGGGTTACTTTAGAATTTATAATATTCGTGTGTAGTACTGCGGCGCTCATAGCCCAGTTACACTAGGTGATTAGAAACAATCATTGAGGGTAAGCAACGACAGCGCGGTCAGTAGCTGGATGGGTGACCGCTGGTGGCATGTTACTATGAGCGTCTCCGTGATTTGGAGGTCACGTTAAGCAGTCGGTCCTGGTTGTTATCATAGGATAACAGTCGTGAAGCTAAGTTGGAAGCTTTTGGGCAGCTTAAAAACATCCAACGGCAAGATTACGTAGCCACAACGTAGTCTTGCCAAGTCCCCAACGCGTACTTGTCCAGCGTGGGGACGTATGGTCTTAACCCACTCCTGAGAGGAGACCCAAACCCAACAGAGTGGGACATTATGGGTTGTTGATTGTGTGTTATACTGTAACTTATAATTATAGCATTTTTCAGACGAAACTGATCTGAAAGAACGCCATTTTATTTCATACTAAGCCGAGCTTGTAGTAGTAAAGCTAAATATATGTTTTTTTATTTATTTACACACTTTGACACAATACTAATAACTAACTAAGGCTGAAAAAAAAAATCTTGAAACTAGATCTGGCCAACTTGGATAAATGTGATCTGAAATAATCTGAGGATATAGTCTGAAAGATGGTATAAATCATAGAACTCATTAATAAAGAACTAAGCTCGATCAGCTCTAATAAATTCGTATTGAGATATTGATTTGGTTTTGAAATTATGATAGATATTTTACCGTTTTTAAATTTTGATTATTGCGTTTCGTTTAAGCTTTTGTATATTTTCTACATTGCTTGCTGATTAGACTTTCCCAAGAAAATAATAAATTATTTGTGTTCTCGATATATCTAATGTTTCAAAATAATTGTTATGTTTAAACGAGAATTAATAACCGCGGTTTGAGCCCCAAAAGCCCCACTCCGTAACGGTTGGATGACAAAGCTAAAAAGTGGATATTTAAAATTATATAGAATTGTGCTAATTAAATAAAAAATCATTTTTTTCTAAGTAGTTACTTTATTAATCACTTCAAATATGCCTGACTCTAGTACCAGGTTTATAAGTATTATTGCTTGTATTTCATCTTAAAATATTAAGCCTCAGAAATTGAGGAGTTGCCGATTAATTTAAGTTTTGTTCAACAAACTCGAAGTAAACATTACACTTCTATACCATTAGTCGTTTTTAAAATTTCAAAGTTTTTATTCGAAGCGTGCTATAAAGAAAAACAACAACAAAACAGTGTACCCGCCATTTTATACAAAGACAAAATATTTTGTTTCTTTTTTCAAGAATTTTTATTGCATACCGTATAACAATAGCTAATGTGCATTATTCTTTTATATTTACTCAAAAGAATCAATTTTAATTTAAAAAAGCAGATCTTAAATTTATTTTATTTTATATACCTTTTTGTATGTATGGGTCTACCAAAGAGACTGTGCTTTGCCTGATGGAAAGAATAAGCAGAATCCAAGAGTGGTGGTCCATACTCGTTGCAAATGCAACAGTGCAGCATGGTGACCCACACCATGGTGTTCTAGTGATGTTTCTGCATCATCGGGCCTGCCTACCTATGTAGAGTATGTAAAATACCCACAGATTAATTTACTATGGATTTTCAACGTGACTATCAAGTCCATCCATGCATCAGTGATGGATTTAGAATACGAAGCATCACCACCCGTACCCACTCCATGGAAGGAAGGAAAACTAAGTCTTCATTTTAGAAGGCTGTGTGTTTCAAAACACAAACACCGACTAGTTTCTGAGGTCCCCGCACCAATTTTACATCTTAAAATATATTTTCAGTTTACTTTAATATATTCTCGTACTATCAGCTGACAAAGTTAAACATTATTAATCGCTTTGTGCTCAGAAATTATCAGAAAAAAAACACGAATGTTAAGTGAATTCTAAGAAATTTGTATCGCAAATATGTTTTTGTTGATAAAGAATGAATGAAAAAGTTGAGAATAACAAAAGATGAAATCTAAAGCTGATTATGTTTGAGCCAGATTTTCGGCCATAAACCACTTCTTAATTTAATTTATTGTATTATGTTTTCTTTTTCAAGAGAATCTTTATTTTCATAATATAAATATCTAAAAATCTGTCTAACAAGTCTCACTTTAAAAAGATTACTGTCATCATCATCATCAACAACCCATATTGTCCCACTGCTGGGTTCGGGTCTCCTCTCAGGATAGGGTTTAAGGCCATACGTACCCACGCTGGCCAAGTGCGGGTTGGGGACTGGCAAGAATGCGTTGTGGCTACGTATCTTGCCGTTGTATGTTTTCAAGCCGCCCGAAGGCCTCCAAGTAAGCTTTACGATTGGTATCGTACACAACAACCGGCCAACAACCGGGACCGATGCTTCTACCCATCCAGGTACTGACCACGCCTTAGTTGCTTACCATCGGTGATTGTTTCTAATCACCGATTACTGAATTGGGCACAAGTCTGAAATTGAATATAGTTATGGTACAAGAGTCAATATTAAAGAAATCTTTTAGTTGTATTAAAGAATCTGTATCTGAAACGACGTAGAGCCTAAATCACCTTGGCTCCAAACTAATCACTGGTAAGATGGTAAAATAAGAGATGAATATGCGGCTAAGCCAAAGATTGTCATTTTCAAAGTTAGAAATACGTAATAAGAAACAGTAAGTATTTAAACGGTCGAATTGAGAAACCCCTTGTATTTTTTCTAAGTTGGTTAAAAAGACAGCGATTGTAAAGCTCAAAAAAGCTTGTATGAAAAAAGTGAAAACAGTTTATCAGTGTATTTTTCCACAACTTTCTTGTATGATGATTTTTTTTTTAATTTTATGTACTCTAGATCTCGTCAAAAAAGTATTGCGGTGGATGCTGTGGAGGTTGCTGCGATGGCTGTTGCTCCTGCATAACCATCTACACCTGTTGCACCAAGATCTGTAAACATCAAAAATTGCTCTAGGGGATGGCTGAACTTCTCTGGCAAGCCAAGCTTTGAAGTGTTTTAAGATAGGTCGACGGTCTCTGTTTTTTATGTGGCTCTTTTCCTTGCTGTTTTATGGAAATTTGCTTTATAAACAGTCAGAAGAACGGCGCCGCGAGAAATGGTTAGTGAAGTGTAGGCATACTTGTGAATCGTTAGTGAAGTGTAGGCATACTTGTGGAAATCGAGAATGCAACAACTGGTAAATAGATATCAGAACTCATCAACAGAATGTGAATCAAGATGGCAAAGAACAACTACTACGTATTTAAATAAATATGCACGACATATTAATATATAATCTATACAAATAAATCAAATTAGAGCGTTTGTTTATATGGCGAAGCCATAGTATTATAATAGTTTAGATCTGTACGCGGCCACGTGCTACATATATTGTCAATATAGCAATTTAAGTAACCTACGTGAAAAATAGTTAATATTGCAAGGAAGCATAAATAATATATTGTCAATTTAGCAATTTAAGTAAACAATAGTTCCATGTTACCCCACCTAAACCTGTCCATATTACATATATAAGAGTCAGTGTAAAAATCATTTATAATAATAAAATATTATTACAATCAACGTGTCGTCTATTTGGCTCCCTGGGTAAACACGCAATAGTTTACAATTTTAAAATAAATGTTTTTAACTAAATGCATATGTTCACTGTACATATACGTATGCATTTAGTTAAACACGGTTCAAAAAATATTTTTTTTACAATATTAGTCTGTCCGTTTGTTCCGGTCAATCTCTGGAACGGCTGGACCGTTCTTGTTGGGACTTTCACTAGCAGATAGCTGATGATATGAGCAGTAACGCAGACTTCCTTTTTTCAGGCTTACTTCGCCCCACGGCGTTATCTCGTTATTGTTTTACCATGGGTAACACCGTGGGAAGCAGCTAGTTGTTAGTACCTTCCTATAATCATTTTTTTGTTAACTTTTATTTTTTTCCGGCATATACAACTAATGTCATGGATCGTAACAGTAACATAAGTCAAATAATTAATTGTTCTAAAAAAAATATGACATTCAATAAACTCAATAATGTGAACACATTTTACATTCGATCAATTTAGTATGGTAAGGTTTAGTAGCTTATACAGTAATGTATAATGCTTCTCCTCGGCGCTTTATAATACTCTTTTATCATCTAATCTGATGTAATCTGTTTAACTATGACAGGTCTACTTTCCAAGAAAGCCTGTTCCTCAAGTTAGACTAATTAATTTATGGAAATTCTAACCTAACTATAATGAAATCAACATCTAAAGGTACTTGTTTTGTCTTTGAGATAGCAGTATATTTAGGCCTTCAAAATAAGAGGGAAGTTATTGGTAAATCTTTGTTATATTATTTTAATATTTTTGTTTCTATAAATGTCATTATTTCGGTTCCTGACATTTTTTACACACTAAATTAAGATTTTTTTAAAGTTGCAAACGCTCTTTTGTACTCAAAGTCTTACCACTTATTAAGTTTTTAGTTACCTAAGTAAAAACAATCACAAGAGTTCATCGCAAGTGTATACAGAGAGGTATATTAAATCAAAACGATAAAAAAGCACTGATTTATTGGATAGATTTAAGCAAAAAGAATATATTTGCCGCAGAACTGATAACCGTTAGGGTAAACGGGTTCTTGAGTGGAGATCACGTCTTGGCAAACGTAGTGTGGGACATCTACAGGCCAGGTGGAGTGAGTGATCGGCGTAGGACGGCTGGCACGAGCTGAATGCGAGAAGCCGAGGATCGAACTAAGTGACGTGAAATTGGAGAGGCCTATGTCCAGCAGTGGACTGCGATAGGCTGATGATGATGGTGAAGCAAAAAGAGAAAAGGTAACATACCAATCTTGTATGGGTTTATACGATACAAGCAAAGCAACATTACTAACAAGTAAGAACTTAGAAGAACAGGAAACTTGAAAGCTTCTACGTAATGCATGCAACTTTGTTCGACAGTAATAATACTGGTTGTATAACGTTTTGCTGTCCAGTAGCGATGTTAGAAAAGCACTAGGTTTAATGGTCATTGTTACCGTAAAACTTGCCTTTCTAGTTTTATAAACGGGCATTATAGCGTATGGCTTTATTTACACTATAAAATAATTTAATCACGAAAAAAACATTTTCTTTGATAAAAGTTTGAGTACACACATGACTATATATCCCCTTAATAGCTTTATGCACTCATGTACATCATTCGACTAATTACCTCGTGTATTGTCAATCAGCCTACATTTGGGTGGTATAGAAATCTTGTAAGGTAGATGCACTGAGGTTATAGTTCTGATCATTGTCTTTGACTTTTTATTATTCATTCATTCCTTTTATAAATATATAACATGAACTTATGTAATATACAATTACACACACATTCATAAATTTGAATATTTCTGAAATGGCAAGCAGAAACGTATTAAAGTATCTGCAATTGTTATGTTTATGTTTGTCTTTCGATAGTGTAGATAAGCTTGGAAAACTTACAATTCGACGATGGTAAAGCAAAGCTTCGGCTCGTTAAATGGGTAGGCCTGACGAGTTGAATGTGTTATTAGGTAGGAAATAAATATTATTTTTATAAAAAATACAGTGGCTAAACTCAAGGATCATAGTCATCTGATACACAGGGCTTTGTCCATGAACATGACATCGAGGTAAAATTACGCTATTTTCTTCAAGGTTTGAAGTTCGTAGCCCGCCTGTTAGTCTAAACAACTATTTGTAGATCTTCCCAAAATACAAGCGATGGTAAATGCGAACTGAATCTACATTTCTACACGACGTCTAAGGTCAAGCCGATGTGAGACATCCTAGCAATCAACGATTTGAGTCACTCTTGAAGTTAAGAGTGGCTTACGCACGAATAAATAAATAAATAAATAAATAAATATGTTCAGACATTTTAACACACAACGCCATCTAGTCCCAAACTAAGCAGAGCTTGTACTATGGGTACTAGACAACTGATATTAATACTTATATACTTTTTTTTTGTAAATACATACATATTATACATAGAAAACACCCAAACTCCGAAACAAACATTTGCAGATCATACAAACATTTGGTCCGACTCAGGAATCGAACCCGAGACCTCTTGCACAGCAGTCGCATTCGCTACCACTACGCCACAGAGGCAGTCAAAATGGTGTTGTGGTTTCTTTTTTCTTATATCTAAGCTGCCAAAATGACTCTGCCCTGCCTGATGGAAAGCATGAGCAGAATCCAAGAGTGGTGGTCACCATCCTCAATGCGAAAAAGAACAATGCAGCATGGTNTATTATACATAGAAAACACCCAAACTCCGAAACAAACATTTGCAGATCATACAAACATTTGGTCCGACTCAGGAATCGAACCCGAGACCTCTTGCACAGCAGTCGCATTCGCTACCACTACGCCACAGAGGCAGTCAAAATGGTGTTGTGGTTTCTTTTTTCTTATATCTAAGCTGCCAAAATGACTCTGCCCTGCCTGATGGAAAGCATGAGCAGAATCCAAGAGTGGTGGTCACCATCCTCAATGCGAAAAAGAATAATGCAGCATGGTGACCCACACTATGGCGGCCTGGGGGGAAGGGGGTTGGTGAGGGGGATAGGGGGCGTTGGATTGGGATATGGGCCTCCGGTATCCTCACTCACTCGATGAAACACAGCGTAAGCGCTGTTTCACACCGGTTTTCTGTGAGGCCGTGGTATCACTCCGGTCGAGCCGGTCCATTCGTGTCGAAGCGTGGCTCTCCCACGGTTGAAGTCTAACCTCGCAGGTTTCTACTGCGTTGAGTGTTATAGATTAAAACCTTACATAGCACAACACATTGCGTAATTAACTGATTGTTGTTTTGAGTCTAGACACACTCAGAAATTTTCCTACCACGGGAAGTCTTGTAATATAACAAAAATAAAAACAACATAAGTCAAGTATTTTTTTATGGAATAGGGGGCAAACGAGCACACTGCCCCTTATCCGTACAAGTGCGTTGCCGGCCTTAGGGGGATGAAGAAGAGGATGGGATGGTGGGGAGAGTGATGAGGTAGGAGATGGTTTTCTATTAGGCCGTGGTATCACTCCGGTCGAGCCAGCCCACTCATACATAAGCATGGCTCTCCCACGGTATTTCAGTTGTGTAAAATAAATATATTCTATTGGGTCAGTGATACGTAACAATTCTAAAGCCTCACACATATCACAGATTAAACCTATGTTCATGCCTAGGGCTAGAATTAACAATAATTCGATTTAGTTGTTGACACCGCTGGCAGGTGTAATTGTATTACGACCGCCAATTAACCAGCGAGATAATCGACTGTGGCAATTTCCTACCACACTACTAATTTGCGCTACGAAAATAACGTGACCCCGTTGGTCGAGCGAATTTGCTTCTAGCATGACTGTTATATATCTTTTATTCATTGACATTCTATGAAATTTAAATGTAACCTTCAAAAATCTAATAATATTCTGATCACTACGTGAAAAGTCTCTTTTATATTGCACCCGTTGATATCTCGTTCTTGTCTTGCACTTACATTTATTAAATTATTGTTATTAATGTATATAATACATTAGTAGTTTATAGACCGAGATGGTTGGCGTTCTTTTGGGAAGGTGTTTGTAGAGCAATGGACGTCAATACACTGAGGTACAATATTTTATTAGCTGCCTAGCGTAGTATATAGTTTCTTTTCTATATGAGCCTGCCAAAGTACTTTATTTGCCTGATGGAAAGTATGAGAAGAATCCAAGAGTAGTATCGACTATATTCATTGCGAACGCCGACAATGCAACAATGTAGGTTGGTGACCCGGCAAATGAAGTCCTATTAAGATGATTCTGTGTAATTGAGCCTACGGTCTCGCACTTACCAACGAAATACGACAACACGAAAGCTTTCATTTTAGATTGGTCTTCGGTGAGAGAGCAGTACCCGGTCGAGCAAGTCCGTTTGCGCTAAAAGCTTTACCACATTGAGTTTCAAATAAGAAGACCGTGTATGTGTGTATGCGTGTATACGTGTCCCAAATTTTTTTAAATATTATTAAATATTTATACCTGACAAGTATATATTAACCTTTTTCTACTTTTGTACTATATAGTAACAAACATTGCATGCGTACATTTGAATATATTATGCCTCTTTTCACACTGTTAAAGATTTTATCTTATCCTCAGTTTGATTTTATCCTTACATATTTTACAGTTGTTGTACCAATATTTGATGTTTACATACTAAGGAGGCCCCGCATATTCAATATAAAATGTAATTTACTTACATCAACAATGTTTAAAATGAAATAATGGCTAATATCTAGAAAAAGTTAAGCTGTGTATAAACGAAGAAATTGCGGTAGAAGCAAACTGCAACGTTATGAACAAATATTATAAAAAGTCAAAATAAAAATTTAAAATGAGTAAGATAAATATAATAAAGGGTTTAAAAAATAGTCTTTAACGTTTTTTAATTACGAATCCGAAGATCCGAATTTATAAGATAATTAGTCCAAAGTTTATTCAAACTATAAATATTCAATACTGATTATTAAAACTTATAAATATTGGTGTTATACAATTTGGAAGTTCAGGCAAGGGGTGGTACAAAATGGCTGAACATATTTACAGCCATATTACAGGTGGTAGGTATAGCGTATTTCTACCGAAATTGAAACTCCTAGACGGATAGAGGTTTCAACCAACTGAATTTATTCAATTTACACAGTAGTGTAATTCAGCTGGTGACTTAGGCTGTCTTCGTCTGATATTGGTATAAATTTATTAGACCCTAGTAAGTACTAACCTGGTTTATTTTCAGTGCAGGAAAAGTTTTTCTATGCCAATTTCGAAGGTCTTACGAGTACGACATTTTATGGATTTCAGACCCTAAAGAGTAGTATACTAAAATATATGGTAGAGGATTACCCAAGAACGGGATAGTTGGCGTTCCTTTGGGAGACCTTAATTCGACTGTAGACGGCAATATGTTGATTTGACATTCGACAGAAAACTACAGATATTTACTTATCTGAAAAGAAAGTAACCAGGGATTTTAAATGTGTGGAGTATTATTAATATAGTTTTATTAGCGACATGTTTCTACACCTCTTGAGCACTTGATATGCCATTTTATCTGCTTACATAGAGCAACATAGCGGGGAATAGCCATACTCAGGCCTTCGCCTTTGTCAAGGTGAGCCCAAATGGGTTTCTGCGTTTTACTGTTTTAGTAAAATATAAAATGTATTTTATGTGTGCATGAAAATCTGAATGTTTTTGTTTTAATTGTTATATGTGAATTCGTAGTTACATTAAATTTTTTTGTATGTGAGTCTAAAATGTGTATGTATGAAGATTTCTCCACGTACAAAATGACAGATTGTTTTGGATCGGAAAATGACGATATGCCTGTTTACCTAGGTTCAGTAGCCCGTTTTGCTCAATGATCTATTTATAGCAGAATTGATCGTGTAAAATTTCAGTTGTATTGTAATTAGTCATTATTATTTCATAAGAGTAACTACGATATTCATCCATTCAGAGATATGTACACAAAATGGCAATAAACTGTCTAATACAGATCAAAGTAGTAAGCGACAGTAATTATACAAGGTTTTATTGCCAACCTCGCTAAATTAATTTAATTTAATGAAGCTCTCATTATGGATTCAAGAGTGCTTGATTAAAACGACGATCAAAAGGAATGTTTCATAATGTAATATGTAAATGTTTTAAATAAGGTCATGGGTAATTAGTGCGCGCATTCTGATGTTAAGAGACTATTTAACTTTAAAGAGGGAGCAGAGTTAAATTTTCTCGATATATTAATACGCGAAGATACGTTATTTGTGCGACCATGGCAAGCATATTTTTAGATCGAGAAATATTGAGTGAGTGTATGCTAGTTTTTGCGTTAAAAGGAACATGTTGTTCAGCAACGTCCGAAGTATATTTATGATTTTTTTTATTTGGGTTACAAATATGGTGTAGCCGTAAAAGCATCATAGCCGTAACACCATCAGAGTTAGTCGCAATTATAATAATAGTTGAGATCTAAAATTTATTTCTTGAAATAGTTAAAATAAAAATATCGCCAAGCTACAAGAATGTACTCACCGTGAGTCCTAGTATAGAGAATATAATAACTCATAATGTTTTAAAAAGTGTATTTAATAAGTAAGTTGCATTAATACTGGAAATGAATTGCTTGCTTTTTTAATCTAGAATTTGTTTAATGTTTTGTCTTTCTCATTTACAGTTTGTTTACGGTACATGTTTATTCATCATCATCAACAACCCATAATGTCCCACTGCTGGGCTTGGGTCTCCTCTCAGGAGAGGGTTAAGGCCATACGTCCCCACGCTGGCCAAGTGCGGGTTGGGGACTGGCAAGACTACGTTGTGACTACGTAAATCTTGCTGTTGGATGTTTTTAAGCGGCCCAAAGGCCTCCAACTAAGCTTCACGACTGTTATCCTATGATAACAACCGGGACCCACTGCTTAACGTGACCTCCGAATCACGGAGACGCTCAAGGTAACATGCCACAAGCGGTCACCCATCCAGGTACTGACCGCGCCGTCGTTGCTTACCGTCGGTGGTTGTTTCTAATCACATGTTTATTGTTTC
>PKRV01001492.1:165766-216321 GCA_003709505.1 Hyphantria cunea | reverse complement strand
GCTAGCATTACGAATCTATTTCATCATTAAAATCGCTTCAGTAGATCACGGTGCTCCATACAAATGTAGGTAGAATGCCAAACCTTTTGATTTCGTCGTAGTCGGGTTAAAAAGTAATAACTTGATAAATTTTAGTGAAGTTACACTAATAATTTAATTCTAAGTATATGATATTTTTTTTATTCTATTACCTTGTCTGCAAAACATTATGAACTTTATTGCCTAATGAATAAGTATACTCTTTCCATCGTTTGCGAGTAAAGACGACTTTTTATAAGAAACATTTTCAATGTAATGTCAGTAGAAGAAACTTATGAGTGATCGCCATTTTTTATAGCCTTAATATAAAGCGTCTTTGCTGATAATAGCCGAAAGAAATTGATAGCAAATGGCATCAATTTCTTTGTTATAGGTTTTTAGGTAGGTGTTATTTTGTTCAATTGTTTGTTTGAGTTCGTTCACCTTTCTATTATATGATTTGATGTCGTAAAATTAGATGAACATTCAAAACTGTGATGGGCCATTTGAGTTTCTTGATTTTTTTATTACATTTTAAAAATGAAAATATTCTTATTACATTTAAAAACTCCTTGAGCAATGCTTTTTAATTGTGTCGCAATGTTTTATTCTTAATTTACAGTGGAAGAGCCATACCATGAAGCTGCCAACAATTTTACTTTGCTTTTAAGCGAGTAAGTAAAGAGCTTAAACTTCCTATTCACCTAATTACAGAAATCAAAATAACAGTTTTTAGTATATTTTTTACCTGTGTATTTGTACACATTTTTGTTATCAGCGACCTAACAGGTTCGGATGTGGTTTTCACAGATGTATTATATTAAACTTCACTTAATATTTATTGTATATTTTATTTCAATAGGTTGTTAAATAAAAAATTAAAATCAGTTTAAAGAATCATCGCGGTATCCGATATATACGCGTAGACGTAGGCAACAGCTAGATCTTTAATTATGTAGTATTACAATGTATTATTATAATCTTATACCCAGTTTACTGTAATATATTTTCCAATCTTCATTCATTAATATTTATGACCGGAAACTACTACATAGAGTAACATATATCATGGAGTAAATTTGACGTGGGGGCTAATTTGGGAAATGACGTTAAGTATGAGAATAGCGTAGTGAATTGTTTATAAATGGTTTTGTAGGTCCATTCTCAAATGAATATGCCTATTATCTTTGAAAACCAATAAAAAGATTGGGAATTGTATTATGCTTTGTAACTGATGTTTAATTGGTATCGGGTCATTATGATGTTGTGAAGTGAGATTGCCGATTTTTAAATTAAACTCTTGTAATATTCAGGAGCAAAATGATAGTGGGCTAAAAAGAACTATGCCAATAAAAGATTAGGTTTTCCATTTTAACCTTCCTGGTATAACATAATCTTACATTTAAGTATTATGTATATTACTGATTACTTCAAAGTCCCATTATGACGTAAAAATAATCTGATTAAGATCTTTTTTGGGAGATCGTTTTTTGTTCTTGCGAAAAACGGTCCCCATTTCATGTCATCCGCATTTTTTTTATTTTTGTCATTAATTTCATCACGATGAAAACTTAAGCATTGGCAAAAATAGCTGATCCAGCCGGTTGACATCTCACTAAAAAAAGATCTTTGTTATTTGTAGATTAAGATACTTTATTATTTGAAAGTAGAAGAGAACTGACAAATATATTTAAATTTCAAACATAATTTAAAAAACACCTATTGAAATGACATTCTTGTGTAACTTGGATATGGTATAATTGTTATAATTCTTAGGATACCTGATGTTTATGTCACGGATTAAGACAACGGAGTGTAACCACCGCTATTCATCCCATGTGTGGAAAACTTCAAACAAACCCTATACCAACTGTCTGTTCTACGAAAAGGCCTAAGTCCAGCAGCGAACTTGATGATAATGATGATAAAAATAGCTTGTGTACGCTAAAATGCTCTCTATTAAATTTTAACACGAGATAACAACACTAAAATGATTTTCATATATTTTATGACGTCACTTTTATTTCTTATATGCCCCAGTAGATAGAGTACAATCCTACTAAACTCAAAACTTTGTATGGATGAATGTTTGTTACTCTTTCACGAAAAAACTACTCAACAGATTTGGATGAAACTTTACATGTACTATAGCTTATACATCAGAATAACACCTAGACTACTATTTGCCGCAATAACCGATATATACGCGGGCGAAGCCGTCAGCATAAACTAGTAAATAGTATATAAAAAAAATAGCACAATGACACTCCGCAATGTTTTTTATACTGTTATTTTTAAATTTGACGTTTTAATGCTATAAATAGACACAAGTTAAGAAAACCAAAGGTAATTTTTCACTCAGCAGGTGTTCTGATACTTGATTAATTGTATAATTTACCATATAATAAATTGAGATCGTAAATATCGACGCAAAAAATATAATTTACCGATAAATTAATTTATACGATTTATGTATATGATTAATTTCCTAGATTCATTGAGATGTATGTACCGTATCAACAGTACAGAAGATTATTCATTACGGTAGTTCTAGACGATTCTTTGATTAACAGTAAATTCTGGAGGATTTCAACGCTAAAGAACGAGTTCCAAAAAAAAATTTACAACTAAACGTCATCGCAATATTGAAATTGATGTACCCTGTGAACTAGATTTATACAAACTTCACAGGCATTTTTTTTCTATACCAATAAAAAATGCTGGTAGAAGTGAAAACTTATTAAAATGTTGTTTATAAAATGTATGTGTAAAATAAGAAATTTTATAATGTTTAAATTAAAATATCAACATTAAACATTAGCATGTCGGTGACGTAAACCCATAAGATTTTCCCGTACAAAAAGTGCTCAACGAGGCCAAAGAAATTTTGTAACGTCAACATGTAGTTGACCCGGTAACGCGAACTCATAAGATTTTCTTCTACGAAAAGTTCACAACGCAGCTTAAAAAGCTTTCACGTTAAAAATGACCACGGAAAATTGAATATCCAGATGTAAACTAATAAAAAAACATGCTGATTGTCCCGTTTCATTCATTACTGTCAAGTTGAATGGCAGTGTTGTAGCTTGTGTTAAAACCACCAGCCACGACCATCGCCCAGTTCTTTGAGTAGTTCTTAATAAATAGACCAAACATTCTGACCCTTATTCGTACCCCGTATTCGACATAGCTTAAAAATATAATTAAATATTTCCAGACATTTTAACACCCAACGCCATCTAGTCCCAAACTAAGCAGAACTTGTTCTATGGGTATTAGACAACATATATTAAAACATATATACTTTTTTTGTAAATACATACATATTATAAATAGCAAACGCGCAAACTCCGAAACAAATATTTGGCGATCATACAAAAATTTGGTCCTACTGAGGAATCAAACCCGAGATCTATAGCATAGCTGTCGCATACGCTATCACTGCGCCACCGAGGCAGTCATAAAAGCATAGGTAACATAAATAATGATTTAATTCGAACACTTATGTTATTAAGAAATTCAACAAATCTGAAAACATAAATTGTAGGTGGTTTTAAAAACACAGCAGTCAAGAAATCGCTTAGCACACTAGCGAAAATTATTTTACCGGATCTAAAGGCGGTGTATTTGTAATGGTTACCACTAAAATTTAGGTCAAATCCATCAACGTGGCCGGCTACCGTGTCATAAGATTTTGATTGATAGTTCTTGATGACAAAGCACTTTTGCTGTATTTAGGCAAAAAGGGCAAAAAGGTGAAATTGTGTATAGCTTGTTTTAAATATATATTAATATAAATGTTACGTATACGCTTTAAAATTCAAAAGTTTTGTACCTTAAGGAGGTACCCTAAGGAGCTTAAATTTTGACCCAAGTTGTATATACTATTTTACTATACTTACACCAAATACGTTTATATTCATTTTTACTTGACTAAGGCGAAGCCAAAAGAAAGGGTAAATTTTTTAGCAGTCTATGTATTTTCCCCCGTAGGTACCTATGTTCATCCATTTGTATGTTCCACCGCAGCGCCTTAACGACTGAACCGTTTTTAGTGAGCGTTCAATAAACATGTAATAATAGCCCAGGTAACAAAGACCAAATAAATTCAACAAAGTTTTAACGTACTCAGGTTTTAGATTTTTATAACTTTTTCTTGTTTGTTTTAGTTTTCTTCCTAATTTCTCAATGCAATACAAAACTTCTACACCTGAACATGCTAAGGTACAGGCAGGTGTCGATAGCAAAAATGTATAAAAATAATAAGCTAATAATAATTTATTACGTGCAAAAGTGGTTGGATCAACAGGGTGTTAAATATTTATATTAAAATAAATTGTGGAAAATTGGCACATTTGAATATTACGCATTACATCTGATTTGCCCTAACAGATAAATAAGAATTTAAAATCTCATCAGAATAAGTTTAAATGAGCAAAAGTGGGAAAAACTAACCATCAAGTTCTTTGAGGAAATGCTTGTGGTAACAAAAAATTATAGTGTCCAATTGAAAAAGAAGAAAGTAACTGTCTATATTATATAAATTACGCACAATAATTTTACATGAATTGATCTGAGTGTTATCTCAGACAGAACTTAGTGTGTGCATTTGATATTTGTAAAAAATGAGAGATTTAGACACTTTTATATTAAGGTAAAATTTCTTATTGCTAGAAAATCAGAGTTAAGTTTTAATAGGAACTAATTAAAATCTGTAGGATTGAATGGTCTATCAGAAATAAGAACACACAGTAGTGTGGTTAATTTTAACAACAATACACAAGCTTAATGGCATAACGTTTTATTTTAGTATTTAGTTTAATAGCTTTAATCACGTGAAGTAAATTTATTCATATTCATTAACTATATTATCTTAATAACTAATTAGGTTTAACAGTGTAAGCAACTTAATCAATATTAAATAATTAAAATTACAAAGAATTCGCTTATATACACCAAAAAAATAGTTGCTTTGAGACAGTTCCTGGTGAGACCCGATAAAAACAACAACTTTTGAGGAACCTCGATATTACCCAATACAAAACACTTAAATTTTATCGGGTACTAGCCCTTTCTTCTGCCAATATAATTTCCCTCGACCGAGAAAAGATTTTATCGCAAATACTAAAGCCTATTATAAGTTCGGGTAAAATATCTTCTTGTAAGGAAGTCAGACCTTTATTTATAATCGGATATAATTTTTAAAGAAAAAATCAAATTGGCAGAGTGAAATTGAAAATCGGTAACAAGAAATATGATGGGTAATTTTGGGTTTTAAAGTAATTTTTTTTTTAATTTTTATGAGTAATGTGTTTCATTTGTCATGATTTCACAGCTCATACAGCAAATAGTAATGAAAATGTCATAAAACTGAAAGCAAAAACGTGGAACACTTAAAAAATATTGAGTAGGTTTATTTATAATAAGCGTGTTTTAATTTCGTCTTCGTTGTCAATTTCGATTAAGTAAGCGTGAATACAAACGCCTATCCCAATATTGAAAAAAATTATAGTTCTAAAATTTGGCCTGATAATATTGTTATTTTTTTAACTTTTCGAGCATAGGAAATCGTAATAAAAAACTGCGTATTGTATTAAATTTGACTAAAACTTAATATACAACGAGTATATGAAGATTTTCCGGGTACTTTTGCAGCACTTGTTATTTAACTTCTGAATTCCCGGCCCTATACTCATGACATAGAACTCTCTGAACCCTACTCACTCTAAATTAGTAAATCTCATAAGTTTGGTGATATATATTCAATAAGTCAAACATAAGTAAGATCTCCGGCAGGCCCAAATTTATTAAAGCGACTATAGAATTCTGACCATTAAGTTTCAATCTATATAAATTAGATTTGTTTTTGGTATTTGTAAAGTCAATATCTTTTATTTTGACTTGAATGTAGACCTTTTTAATAAACTAGATCGTCTTCTCAATAACTGCAATCGATTCGTTTTTAATCTTCGCAAGTATGATCATGTGTCTGCTTGACGTCCCCAATTGCAATGGCTCCTAATTCCGCAGCGCCGCAGTTTATGAGCACTGACTTCTCTATTTTCTTTCCTCAACTCTCCATCGTTACCTGAATACGTTGCTCCTCACTTTCGTTTCTAATGCTCCAAGAACGACCGAAATATTTGTTCCACAAATGATATACTCCTTTAATGTCCCCTTACACCTCTGACTTTATCCATTTTTCCTTCTATGTGCAGTCTTCTCTGGAATGCGCTCCCTGCTGATCTCAAGATGTCTCCAAGCCATATTACATTCAAGTCGAAAGTACGTGAGCTTCCTTGGAATGAGTTACGGGGAGCACTGACACAACTCTAGCCTGACTGTATATCATATACCTATGTATATACCATAAATGGGTATGTAATATGTCTGGGTATAAATCAAACATGCATTATTTATTAATATGTATTGTGCATTGATTAACTTAATATATGTAGCGGTAAACTTATGTATATAATTTATATTTAATGTTGTTTTATATCACTTATTACAAAATTCAATCTCTTTGTACTTACCAGATCTATTTTTAACATCACCTAAAGGTCAACTGGGAGAGAATGCCCCAAGGCATTCATTCCACTTTTTTTCAATTCGTGCTGTAATTATTAAATAAATAAATATCACAGCTTCGAGGAACAAGCGGTAGGACTTAAGAAAAACATTATAAAACCACTGCCTAAAATTTGAGTTTGAAAGTTAAAATACACTTGCATTCAAACATTCGTACGACCATTTTCTGTCTTTCTTCTAATAGAATTCTTTACGTCTAATAGAGAGCACCAGAATCTTTAAAGCATTGGAAAATGATCGAGTAGTTGAAATTTCCAACCCCACCGATGAAAGGCGAGGGGGCGAGGACATTGACTTTTGCGATATGCAAGTTCCTTAAACTCAAAGATTGTAGAAATATGTGTAAGTCATAACTATAAGTAAAAAAAAGAAATTTATCAGTTTAATAGCTTTTCGAAAAGCGATTTGAGCGATCGAGCGTCGTAATAAAATTGAATGGACCTTTTACAAATCAGCTTTCCAGTTGGTTTTTCTTTGCACAAAGAAAAAAAATATTTCTAAAATTGTATCTGTTTGTTGAAGTTAGAGTACAGTTTTAATGTAAACTTAACTAAACAATATATAATAAATAACTATAAATAAATAATAATAATAAAAAATAAATCAACTAACTAACAGATATATCAACATAGACTAAAAGACTTCGTGCCTTTAGCACAATTTTTTGACACCTATAAAACAAAAATGTCAAAACGTTCAAGGTCGTTTCGGTACTTTGTTATGAAACCCATATGGTATTTAAAAGGGTGTATTTCAGGGTTACCCGGCTACTTTCGTGTCTCCAACCATTTAAATAGAGGTACAGCGATATGTCATATCGTCGCGTCGGTGTGCGGAATAATACATAAAGAGACATGACACGAAACACACACAGGCAATTGAAGTTGAATACTAGACAACAAGTTTAAAAGTCTATTTCTTTCTAATTTACATTTTATTATGTTAGTTTAAAAGTTATAAAGCCACTCGCTTTTCGAGAGGAATGGAATTGACGTATAAGGAAATTATAGAGGGGTATATCAAGGTGTAATTTTAGGTAAACTATTACCATATTCAACAGATAAAAGGCAAATACATTTTTTCTAATATATGTTTTATATATGGTATTCAATTTAAAGTGTTTGAAAATAGCTATCTTGTACATATCATTGTGAATAAACCCAAACAGATTGCAGTTTTGACGGACTTTTAGTACTATTTTTTTATAGAAATGGGAGCAAACGGGCAGACGTTTCGCCTGATAGTAAGCGATTACTGCCGCCCATGGACAACCGTAACACTAAAGGCGTAACAAGTACGTTACCGGTCTTTGGGGGATGGGGAGGGTATGGGAATGAGGATGGCTCCGGTATCCTCATTCACTCGGTGAAACACAGCACTGTTTCACACAGGAATGGTTTTCTGTGATGCCGTGTGTGTTTTCTTACCGAGTAAGAAACTAAAATATCAATTCATGTAAAGCACATACGATTGTTTTTGTTCGAAAACTAGTTGTACGAGCTACAATTTACTTAGCCAACAGCTTTTTATAGTCGACTGGTGGTCATGGACTTTTCCGTAAGACAACTACTACTTTGGCCTACTATACCGCACACCCAAGAAGGGTTGGTTTGAATCAAGTTTGCCTTTTCTTACGTAGTTTAATCACTTAGCTCTTACGACATCCACAGGATGAATAAGAATTATGACACAATATTCTTAATCTATCACCATAGGGGAATCTGCTGATTTTTGGGATGCCTATTTCATCTTGGACCCAACAGGGCTCTTATTCAAGCAGTGAAGCGTCCGACCATCACGGCGAATGACGTGGACACTAAGTCGGGCCTCACCAAAATACATGAGTAAAACCGTATTTCTTTAATAAAATATACTACTGTCTTAACTGATATAAACTTTCAGTATGTTTACTTTAAATAGTTCCCAAGTTTGTTCGTGTTTTATGTACATATGTCACGGAATGTTTTTTATCAAGAGAACACGCGAACTCACTTGTGTTCAGAAACTTCATACCTACTTGGGATTTTCATCTCTCACTTTTAGATTGAGTTTGTGATGCTAATACTGTTGTTTTTATCCGACGGCGAAAGAAGAAGGGTTATATTTTTCCAGTGTATTTGTGTGTAGATATGTATAAATGTATATTTCCTTGGCACGCCCTAAAGCCTAAATTATTTTTATGTGAGTAATCTTTGTTGTGAGACTGACACAGGGGACATCAAAATTAAAAAAAGAAATGTAATAAAAAAATATACGCTGTCGGTTTTTTAAATAATTCATTACATATTGAAGATATAAATTAATTTCCTTGTAACGCATTCTAATGTTTTTTTCGTATTTAGTTATTTTTTTGTCTTACTAAACCAGGTGCCTATTTAACTTTGTCGGAGGAAGCTAAACTTTATCTTTCAATTGCCTGAGCGGGTATCGTTATCGTGTACAAGTAAAACCAGGGAGCCCGGTCTGTTGCTATTTGTATCCAGTCGCTGCCAGCCCTCCTATTCAAGTTGTCCCGCCATCTGGCTAGGACCGTCCCATACTACGTTTGCCAAGACGCTGTCTCCACTTCAGAACGCGCTTACTCCAGCGGTTTTCAGTTCTACAGCATATGTGACCAACCCATTTCTACATCAACCTAATTTACTTTACTACTTACCTACTTTCTGAGCTATGGCGGGCACCTTGGTTTTCTGACGAATTTAAATAGTTAATATTTTAATGTAGTTCAACCATAATTAATTTAATTTTGTTTTAGCTGGTCTCTAGTCTGTTCTCCCCTTCCATATAAACTTTAACTGTGCCAAATTTCACACTCCTCCGTTCGCATAATTTTCATAAAAGGAGCAATGTTTTTGCTTTACATATTAAAATAATGGAACTAGAAATGAAAAATAGACGGCAAGAGAAGATCTCAAGAGGCAGCCATGACCTGCCTGATGATAAGGTTTGTTGTTCAAACTGAGAGAGACACTGTAACCGTACAGTATTCATAAAAAAAAGCTTGAATATTAGAGTTAACGTAGATTTTTATATAATTTTTCTACCTTAATAACTATCCCTCGAAAATTGTACCTTTTTTATTGGAAGAATAATAGTACTTTTCTGTAAATAAAATAACGTAATTAAATAAATGTATATTTAAATTTCAGGATAAGATAGAATATGAAAATAAAACGTTTTGTTTTACTTTCATATTTTATCAACAAACGTTCTAATTCATAGTTTAGTTTTGGGTTTTAATTTATTAAGTACCTAATTTTTTGGTTATTATTAGAGAAAGGCGCTAGCGAGTTTTCTAGTAGAAATTGACTATTACTGCTCATGAACGAATCACCCACACACGCGTTTCGTATCGACTTGGAAATACTGGAAATTAAAATTACTCCCAAACGGTTTCGAGAGAGTTATTTAAATTATTAATAATAATAATTATTATGTTTAGGACAGGTCTCTTAAATAAAGTTTGAGACAGTTTATATATATTTTAAAGTCGGCCTGATTTAACCATTTGACATACAAAAGTGATTCGACTGTAAAGGTATTTCAAACACGCACAGGTATTTCAAACGCATATGGATATGGATGGAAATAAAAACTTTTGGTAATATTTAGGTATCTTAGCCAATGCCGCCTGAGTTATTATTAGGAATCTATTGACACCTCATTTATTGAAATCAGTTCAGTATATAAGGCCTTACTGTGGAACATACAAACGTACACAGAGAACCGAAACTGTAATTCCCTTGGTTTCTCTGTGGTCGGGTCAAAATACGGTCCGTTGTGGTAAATAATATATATATATATATATATATATATATGTATGTTTATATATGTATTTATTCTTTGTAATATATTATATGTATGTATAAGCTTTTTTGTGTAAAGCTTCTTTCTATTGATAATGTTACCATTTTCCTACATTTTACAATTAGCATATTAACTCGTACTCTTGTATTCCATCAGGCATGCAGGCAGCATTGATGTTTTCCATCAATCAAAGTAGAAAGAGACATTTTGGCTGTCGATATATTTATATCACTTTATCCCATTTTCTTTATAGATTTATAAAAAAAAATAAGCCTTTAAACCATTACCAATAACTACTAGACGAGATGGATGCGTGATAATTCATAGCATAATTCAGATCCATTTCTATTCCGACCGGCTACTCATTGTCAAATGTTGTTCATAAAAATGAATGTCATCCACTCTAGCGTATACACAACACGTAACGAATTGCATAACATAATGTAAACGTGTTTCCTCTGCCTGACGCGTGAACATTTCCTTCTCAACTTTGACCTTGTTGTCGTAACCTGCACCAAAGATATTCATGTTACAACTTTTTTTAGTAGTTTTCACATTAATTTTGATGGTTTTTCTTATGGGTTATTTGTTGGAAATGAAGTTAAAATGTGTTTCGAAGCCATTAGTTTTTAATCGCTGATTTAAAAGGTACATAAAAAGGGATACTAAAATATACAAAGTCTTAAGTTATAAAAGGATCATTACGGATTACGGTATATAAATTGTTGTAAATATATATATATATATTTGGAGGAACGGGTGTGATGTTTCTCCAACACAAAGGGAGGATCCTCCGACCATGCGAGGTGATCATGCCTGGCGGGCCACTGCCCGACGCTAGTTGGGAAGTTGTATTTATGTTCATCGCCGCGAGAACATTTATTGCGCGATGCAGGATTGGTAACTTCTTCGTCCACTACTTTACTCCGTGATTCAGTGTATCGTCGGTAGATGGTGTTGTAATATATTTTTGTTGCCGCTGTATGTGGAAGTTGCCACATCTAATATCACACCAATAATACAATAGTTCCAACCTTTTAAAAAAGCTATATACATCGCAGACATTCATCTGATCTCAGATTAGGCAGGCACTGTGCTGTGCGGTTTCACCTGAATTTAAATTTACATGGAGCGACTGGCATCGGACCTCCGCTTCTAAGGGTGAACTGAATTCAAAACTTGAACTAGTTGTCAGTATGTTTGAGGGCGCTGACTTCCCAATAACGATTGCCATAGATGTTTGTGACAACCGGGACCGAAGGCTTAACGTGCTCTACTAGGCACGGGCGGGAAACACCGCCATCTTCTATACTCTGGGCTGAAATTAAGAATTTCTTCTAAGAAAAACCCAACAGCAGTCTGACCCTGGAATCGAACCCGAGACCTCTTGATCTGCAGTCGCTTACGCTAACCAATGAACCAACGAGGCAGAACCAGACTGCTTACAATAAATGTATAATTATAAATAGATAAATATTATTTCTAACACAATTATTTATTTTGGAAAACAATCTAATCTTGCTCAGACTATAAGACTAATTGTACATTATTACATTCAAAATTTAATATTGTAGATATTAAATTCTACTTGCAAGAAGCAAAAAATTACTAAATCACAGTAGTTCTATTTTATATTTCACGATTAGAATTGTTTTGGTATTAAGCCACCGTACTAAGCTTTACTTACATATGAATACTAACTTTTGCTCACGGCTCCGCCAGCGTATATGTTGGTTATCGCAGTTATGAGTAGTGGTTGAGGAAGGACTCCTTTCTCAAGGATGGAAGCATCTTTAGTCCAAATTTTATTGAAATCGGTGCAGCGGCTTAGCAATGAAAGCATATCAGACAGACAGACAGAAAGTATCGAATATAATTATAATTGACTATCGTAAATTATGCTCAAGTTGTGTAAAAACCTGCTTGAAATTATTTTAATATTTAGTCCATGTTTTCACTATAAATATAGCTACATTGCTCGTGGCTCTGCAACTATCAAATATCAGTTCTGGCAAGGGATTATTTAATTCGGTATGTATTGAAATTTTATCTTAAGTATTGGTTCTATATCCATAAAGATAAATAAAAAAAATCTTACTTTTTATTTTAATGGGCTGAGGCTCAGAACTGACGAATCTGCAGGTTAACCTCCGAAGTTCCTAGAACAAATTAGTAAAAACATATTACTAAAGATTTCTTCCCTTTAAGTTTATTAGTTTACGTTATTATTCTGTTTAGTGTGTCATTATAAGGTTTAGTCGACATTTAAACTTCCACGAATTACTAACCCAGACTAAAATTCAAAGGTGTGTGATGAAAAAGTGTCAATAATTCTAAACTTATAAAATAAAAGATTTACTAAAATAAAAGTGGACTGTTCTCGTGTGAAAATTATACTTCAGTTCGTTTCATAGCTATTTCTACATTTATGCTTTAAAAGTTGTTGAACATAAAATTATAAATAATACAATAATTTTTTCAATATATATTATGTCAGTGAAATGTCAAACCCTACACTTCACTATCGTATGAGTGTTAGAATCACATACAACCAAGAAAGTTCTTCTGTAGGGACAAGATCCTATCTCCATTAAGAACTACCTATTCCAACTAATAGGACAGCTAAATTGATACTCATAGAGACCTATTCAACAATTTTAAGACTCCCGCAACTCAATCCTAGTAAATCTCCAGCGATAAAAAAAGACTGGTTTTATAAATTCGCCCCAAGTTCAAAGTTAGAATCTTAGTCTTAAATATAAGAGAAGTATCGTGAATGTAAAATAAGCAGCTCACCATCTTGTAAATTAAACTATGAGACCTTTATGTGACTCTTAGACTTATTTAATAGGACCAAAATTATACCACCTCTAATTAAGGTCAGAAACTGAATAATATATTCTGTATTACTGATTACGAGTCCAGAGACACATTCCTAATTAAGAATTACAGTGTCAGTGATTAAAAGGCCCTTGCTTAGTAAATACAAGATGAAAGCAAATGATGTTCATGATGACACTAAACATACGGTTTCATATTAGAAAAACAAAGATAGATAAAATATAAGATAGGTATAAATATTGTTTCGGTTTTGTATTATGAAAAAAAAGAGCAACTATGCCATTCTCTACGTGTAATTTGCTTTAAATAGCTATATTTTGATGATATTACTATAAATACTACTATTAACTTGTGTTTTATTCTTGAAAAGTTCATAATGGAGTTTGCGAATAAAAAACTATACTCGTAAGTATAGTTTACTCACTAAATGCATTATTTCTTAAATGCATTTATCTTTTATAAGTTGTCAATAGAAATGTATACTGTTATCTTATCGTACTTATACCTAATAACTTTGTTAACTCTGATGTACTTTTAGCTATTTAGGTATCTTTCATTTGTTCTTTCTTTTTTAAAGTATTTTTTTCAATTTAATACATTCTACTTAGGATAGGTTCATCATCTATTTTAAGTTGTTATATTTATTTTTATTATTTTTGCTTCGTGTGATACATTACACACACATCACACATCATGCTACACTTGCACATTATAGTAACTACAACCACACATTCAGGTGTAGTTGTAGCATAGGTTATTCTTAATAAATTAATCACTGCCTGTTATTACTTTGACATTAAAAAGATCTATTTCTCTCATCAACATCATCATTAACCCATAATGTCCCACTGCTGGGCTTGGGTCTCCTCTCAGGAGAGGGTTAAGGCCATACGTCCCCACGCTGGTCAAGTGCGGGTTGGGGACTGGCAAGACAACGTTGTGGCTACGTTTTCTTACCGTCGGATGTTTTTAGGCCGCCCGAAGGCCTCCAACTAAGCTTCACGACTGTTATCCTATGATAACAACCGGGACCGACTGCTTAACGTGACCTCCGAATCACGGAGACGCTCATGGTAACATGCCACCAGCGGTCACCCATCCAGGTACTAACCGCGCCGTCTTTGCTTGCCCTCGCTGATTGTTTCTAATCACCGAGTGCAACTGGGCTATGAGCGCCTCTATGTGTGTACGCACATGATTTGTTAGATTACTCTTTGCTGAGAATTTTTTACTACATGTATTAAATTACAATGGTTTTTCACCGGTGTGTGTATGTATATGCACAAATAAATGCTCCTTTTGCCTGAATTGTTTCTGATTTCTATTTCTCTACTGTGAATAAAAATATTTAATTCTCTGTTATAATATTCCTTTCCTGCAGTCTATGAGAACAATTTTATAATAAGGGAGGAGTTGTATAACAGGTTAATTTGACCAGAGAGAGCGAATGATGTAAGAGTTGGCTGTTAGATAGTAGAGGTTAAGTGATATATCACCATAATCAAATAAGGTCGCTCGCTTTTTTCGTATCGTAAACCAACGATTTTCGAATAATTATTGAAAACAAATAAAGCAAACCTTCAAGATATAAAAAGTTAAATAAATACCCCACAAATCTCGTTATTTATTGACCAATACATGAAAAGCGTCCTTGCCGATAAAATGGTGGCCACGCCCAATCGACATTGACCTTGAGACATAAACATTGTTACATGTCTAGGAAACCTTTAAATCTGATTTGCACAACCCTATAAGGTCCTTTATTTTACACTTTCACACACTACATTATGTCTATTACCACTTAATGTGTAGCTAACGATAATACTCGATAATATCGCCGGGTTTGTTACTTTGCTCGTAAATTAACCGCCAAAATCATTTAATGTGGTATTATATTTTGATAAAATATTTTCAAGCTCTTGATAAGGTAAGTTGATAATAAATATCTTGTTTTATTACTTTATAACATATTAACGTCTATGCATACCCTTTGAAAAGATAATAATATAGACACTTGACATCCGCCCGTCGAATACTAACTTAGGCATAACACGTCTATAAACTACTAATTATGATACTGAAGTGTAATGTGCATAGTTCACCTTCAAGTTGACAAGTAAATACAAAGAATATAGGTAAATAATATACAACTTTGCAAATTAGGATTATTATTAACATGATAACATATTAATACTTATATTAAAAACTAGTTGACACGGCATACATTGTTTTGCTTTAAATAAAAAAATAGTAAAAAAATGTGTTATCTTATCATTTAGGGATATGAAAAATAGACGTTGTCTGATTCTCGACCATTTCCTCATTTTGATCCATTTTCTTCAAGTCGTATTTTATTATTGTTTAAGTCGCTAATGTATTGACATGACCTATTAGACTGAAATTAACCTTGATGAAAAACATAGAAATAATGTTTAAGGGAATACGTGTTTGTTACTTTACTATACCAATATATTTTTTCTTCAAGATAATGGGTTGTAAAAGAGATAATTCAATTTTAAATATTCATAATAAAATAAATAAAAATAAGATTAGATTCAGACATTTTAAAACACAACACCATCTAGTCCCAAACTAAGCAGAGCTTGTACTATGGGTACTAGACAACTGATATTAATACTTATATACTTTTTTTTGTAAATACACACATATTATACATAGAAAACACCCAAACTCCGAAACAAATATAAATATGATAGCGTTAAATTAACTAGATATTTGTTTCTGAGAACCTTTAAAGCTGTCATCGTCTACCTGCGCCTTTTACAGGTAGGCACAATTTGCTATTGACTAATCTAATTTCTAATCATTCTCTTCGATTATTCAATTTGCTAATAGAGTAATAGATCGTAGCTTTGAAATTACTTGATTAAATCAAAATGTCATTTACATTACTACTAAGTACAATAAAGCTGCCTCGAGTATTAACAGTCAAAAGCCAAAGATATAACAATCTTATATTGAGTTCGTCGCAGAAAATACTATATTCTATGTAATTAATGAATGTTGTCGATATCTTTCACATCGCAAGATTTATATACATTTATATAAATTAAAAGAAACAGGGGAAGACAAGCTAAGAGATGGGAAGATGATATCAGGAAAAATGCGGGTCCAACATGGACTCGAATGGCTAGGGATAGATGTGGATGGCGATCTTTAGAGGAGGCCTTTGTCGGAAGACAAGTTAAGGAGTAACTACCGTTTGCCAAATTATAACAAAACAAAACATAGTTAAACATGAACAATAATAAATAATAAAACAGTTTATATAGCACATTAGTTAGTGGATTTTGATAATAGTAATAAGGTTTTAGGCATACATACAAAACTTTTGTCATTTAAAAATGGGATCAACAATAAAGGCTTTTTATTTTTATTTTTATTTATTTATATAAATCAAAACTCGTTCTGCGATTATCAGATTTTGCTTGTGGTGCTCATGTTACGTTTTATACATTCGGCTCCGAAGGTAATTTTAAACTGCTCTGGTCTAAGTTAAAGAAAAATTAAATGTATGATCAACATCATCAACAACCCATAATGTCCCACTGCTGGGCTCGGGTCTCCTCTCAGGAGAGGGTTAAGGCCATACGTCCCCATGCTGGCCAAGTGCGGGATGGGGACTGCCAAGACATGTGGCTACGAAATCTTACCGTTAAATGTTTGCGAGCCGCCTAAAGGCCTCCAACTAAGCTTCACGACTGTTATCTTATGATAACAACCGGTACCGACTGATTAACGTGACCTCCGAATCACGGAGACGCTCATGGTAACTTGCCACTAGCAGTCACCCATCCAGGTACTAACCGCGCCGTCGTTGCTTACCCTCGGTCATTGTTTCTAATCACCGAGTGCTACTGGGCTATGAGCGCCTCCGCGTAAATGTATAGATTCAAAGAATTTTTATTAACTGTCCATGTTTATTTTTATGTAGTTGTACATCAGAACTGTATTCCATCAAAATCAATCGATCAAATAGATTTTCAAGAGCCTTGATTTGTAATATTATACAGTTGGAGTTCTCGCCATCTTGTACACTTAAATATTATTTTCATATCTATATGTATATAATACATATGTAAACTCGGGGAGGCATAATACTGTATAAATTAATAAATACACTTGTATTGTTATCTCTTTAATAAATAATTACCGGTAGCAGGGATCATGTTATTGGCATATCGTTTAGATAACGAGTCTGATAAAGTATATCGAGTATTTTATCGATATCGATAACACGAGTAGGTTTATCTCTATGGTGGTTTTATTCCGTTAGGTTGGCGATATTTGAAGTGACTGTATGAAGATTTTTCAACTTAAGTAGAATAACTAGAAAATAATTAGAGATGCAACCTAGCTAGCGATTAATATATACTTGAAAACGTTTGTCATATTTCATTAAAAACTCGACTTGACTTGTGTTACTACAAATGAAAAAATGATAAGGACCTTGTAAAAGTTTTTCGTTTATTGTTTTAAAGTTCTATAACGTTTACCCTCAGCATTTCCTTTGACAGCAGGGTAAATTATAAGGGTTAGGTTTTTCGATCAAACGTTATATCTGACAGATCACGCCATCTACCCTAAACTAACTAGAGCTTATACTATGGTATGGTACTAGAAAACTTTTTTGTAAATACATATATACATATATTATTCACAGAAATCTCGTTTTTAACGTGTCTCATTTGTGCCGTTTTTATGTTCCATTGTCTAAATGGTGCACTATTTAATTTAACATCTATATAGCCAAGACAGCGAAAAAGATATTCCTAAATGCCTAAATTAACTTTGATGCCAGACGAACTATATAAAAAGCTAATCCTTAATCCAAACTAACAAATACACTATACAACTTGACAGTATTAGCATAGTTCAGTAAACCAATTAATAAGTCTGGAAATAGAGGGGCGAACGTAGGTGCAGTCGTTTTGAAGGCAGTTCAGGCAAAATATGAGTTCATTCAGAAAATAGCCTTCTTAGAATTCAGTGAAAATATTCTATCTCAGTTATTTGAACCCTCAGATACAACTTACATCGATGAATATAAATATATTTCAGAGACTTCGAAGGCGGCTTGGTTCTTTTAATATATTTTTGTTTGTTGCTTTTGATCTATAATATACTGAGATTTTGCAAGCTATATTTTTAGGCTCGCATCTTAGCATGTTGGCCACTATTTCTTTTTTTATTTAATAAAACTACTAAAGTGAGCCGGTATAAACCTCTATTGATTTATTTTTATTACTGTTACTATTTTCATTTTGTTTTTCTTTTTCTCTTATTTTTTTCCTTTTTTATTTTTAAATTCTTATTGTAATGATTGTATTAATCGTGTGTACTACTAAAAATCATACATAACAATCTGATGTCCATGATGGTTGTCTGGAAGAGATCGCCGTGAGCGATAAGACCGCCAATTGTTGTAGTAATCCTTTTTGTCATTCATTTTATTTAGTATTTTTGTAATATGTACGCAATGAAGATAAATAAATTAAATAAAATGATTCTACCCTGCCTGGTGGAAAGCATGAGGAAAATTCAAGAGTGGTGATCACCATACTAATTGCGAATGCAGATAATTCAGCAACGTATGTAAGGTTTATGTATTAGTGTGCATCATAGTGTATGTATATAAAGTTTATATATTACCGTGTGTATATATTTATTTATATTTTATGTATATATCGTAACTTCACGAATATATTTTTTTTTTTTTCCCACCACAATGCATCTACCCCACAAAATTTCTACACCATCCAAAGGTTGGCTGGTAGAGAATGCCTTGGGCATTAAGCCCGCCGTTGTACATGTGTGCATGAAGTTTTAAAATAAAATAAAATAAAAAAATAAATATAGCATGGTGATCCGCACTATGACATACTATTGAAATTCTTCTGAATCATTGGGCTTCCGATTTTGCACTCACCAACGAAGCACAAAATCATGAATGTTGGCATTTTAGTTTGGTCTTCTAAGAGAGGGTAACTCCCGTTTATCCTGAAATCGGCATAGCTGTAGAACAACGCTGACTTCAGCACGAACGGACCTTGCATGATATTTAAGATATGTTCTGTATTTGTTCAATATCGAGAATCAGTCTACTTCTAAGAACATTAGGTCCGCTGTTGGTGGTAATTTTGTATTGTCATGTCTAAACTAAAATTCATTAAAATTTGTTGTTGGATTATATACTTTAATTTTATCAACTGACAGTCCTTTTTTGGATATGACAAATCTCAGTTATCACTTTATTTAATTCAGTACCAACTAATTATTGATCAGAAATACACGCTGGCCTATTAGTAAAAAAACTAAACTAAATTCTAATTGTAAAAAAAAATTAAGAAATAATTACGTAAGCAATTTAGTCGGCATGTATTTAGAAGACGTCTAGCTTTAGTGCGACCTGTCACATTTTAAGTCACATGTTACACATTTTAAACTTTTAACACAAGAATAAATAAATAAATAAATAAATATTTCAGACATCTAACACACAACGCCATCTAGTCCCGAACTAAGCAGAGCTTGTATTATGGGTACTAAACAACTGATATAAATACATATATACTTTTTTTTGTAAATACATACCTATCAAACATAGAAAATACCTAAACTTCGAAACAAACATTTTTGTAGATCATACAAATATTTGATCCGACCCGGGAATCGAACCCGAGACCTCAAGAACAGCATTCGCATACGCTACCGCTGCGCCACCGAGGCAGTCATTAACTTTAGAATGGCAAAGAAAAGTGGCTAAGTTGAGTAATTTAACTAATTTTAATTATGCCAAAATAAATTTTGATTTTTCAAGTAATAAATAAGCGTGTGTAATTGATTAACATTGATATGGTACTGATGTAAACACAGTGACAGCCAAGATGTTAGACATCAAAAAATAGGTAAATTTGACAATGAAATGGTTTAGTGATGACAACAACAGAATTACCACCATTGTCTTTAATGACAATTTAAATCGGCATTTATCGTCATAATGCATTCGAAATAATTAATCGCATTGGCTTAAGATTTTCATATCTGAAACATTGGAAAATTCTAAGCCTCTTAAATATATATTAAGCTCCATTGTTCTAAGAATCCATACTACATCTTTGAAGATTCATTTTAATTTAAGGAGCGAAGTGGTTAGTTTTGCCTTTTAATATTTAATACATTCAGTATTAAACTTCAGTAATAAAAGTAAAATCGATAGCAACCTTAAACATTGTATCTAACAATGGACACTAAAACCAGGTGAGTGTAAAAGTCACAAAGTAACACAATAAAATACTAGCTTTCATTCAGCCCATCTCCTGTCCTGTTCAACTTTAACGACATTTTCCTTTTGAAATTTACGATTTTGCGAGATGAAGAGCAGCTGACGTCCTTTATACTTCTACTTGAGAATTAATGAAACCGTGGATTAAGATAGTAAAAACAAGATTTTCTTTTGAAAAATACTCTTAACGCATTTAGTTGCATTTGCAGAACGTTGTACTAAGTGCACTTAGTCGTTAGCAAATACCATTTACATCTGAGTGCTGGCGGCTAAATCAAGAATTCATTTCAATTTTCTTTTACTTACTACCAAGCTGTGTAATTGTTAGTCAGTGGTTACCGGTAACTCAGTTTGGTATTCTCTAAATTATTACACAACAATATTATTCCACAATGCTATCCACTCAAAAAACGTTATTTTTTTCTAAAAAAATATTTGTGATGATAAAATAAAGCTGTATACCTCACTACGCAAAACCTTTTAGCAAAATTTCTATAACCCATGTTACCCGGGCCGTTATTGTGAATTTTTGACGTCTCAAAATTAAAAACAATTTAGTGGCTTAGTCGCTACGTTGAAACATACTAACTACCTTTTGGCTTCGTCGTAGTCGGGTAAAAATCACGCGGATGAAGTTAGGAGACCGTCGGAAAAATTGGGGTCAACTTTAGTCTACAACTTTCCTGTCAACGTCGGATTTGCATATATAACAGAATAGATTGGCACACAAACCAGTATTAAAGTTGTTCGGTTTGTTGTGGTCGTTTCGTAGCGCGTTACTTCCCACGTCTCTATCTATCGGCAAGGCTGAAATACATTTTGTGTATTGCCAATTTAAACGAAGCTGAACTATTTTGGACATTGAAGGTCATATGCTTAACATATTCGATATAGTTAGAACAGTTTTAAAATAAGTATTAGACCGTTAATTAAAAAAAACCGTAAAATTTATTCACTTTCTAAATACTTCGATATTTCGAGTTACATTTCCACAAAATTTCAAATTAATTCCACTACTAACAAAACCTTCCCCAAGGAAGGCTATGTTAGTAATGGAATTAATTTAGTTGAGATGACCATGATGAGAGTTCACCCTTGAAACGAATAAAATATTACTTTCTAATATGATTTTTCAACACAATTTTTACAAACTTGTAAAACTAATTTTCTGTACTTATAGTTTGTGTTGGAATAGGTAACTGAATTGTGTTTTAATTTATTATTTCGGTTTTCTTTTTGTTTACTATATTTATACAGAAAGTTCAAAATTAAATATAGTTTGTATTTTAATTCCTCTCAGTAACAAATGAAATTAGACTTAGGTATTTCTTTCTATACAACTTAGTAACAAGAGTGACGAAAACACTTTAAACAAACCGGCTGAGCCTCAGTTTTTACTTTAGCAGACTTGTCGAGGGCATTGCCGTGCCCCCAAAAACGATTATAACCTCTGACGTTCGTATACCTTATTGACGTACATATTATATATGTATAACATTATTCATAATAATCACTTCACTTATTAATTCATTTTATCGTTTCTTTTGTAGGAGATCTGTATTTTATTGATTTATAAGTTCAATCGCATTGCAACATAAAGTTTGTATAAAAAACTATATGTGCTTATTTCATACTTAATTAAAATGTAATTATTGGAATATAACGTAAATTTGATGATAATAGTCAATCCGAGAAGTAGTCTTGTGAACCAATTTGATTTCACAGAACTGAGTGATGATTTGCGCAAGAGGGCTAGCTGGATGTGAGGTACCGAGGATCGAACCCAGTGACGTACTTTCGAGGAGTTAAATATGTCTAATAAAGTCAGGCGATCCCTGATCCCAAAGCCTTGAGGCATAATTAGAATTTACGTGATTCGCTTTATTTAGAAAGCATGGCATTGAATTCTAAAATCTAATTAAATCAGTTTGATACGCAAAATTTTCTTAAAGAAGTATACCCATCAACCAAACAAACATATATACTCAATGTGAAGTGATGTTCATTTATTATTTCGACTTTTGTATCTCGAATCGTATAGGAATAAAAATTCAGTTGACAAGATAAAAATATTTATATTTATAAATCTTCTGTGGGCGTGTATATGATAAACACCTTCTAAACGGCTGAACCGATTTTAATGAAAAATTTTGTGTCTATGCCTGAGGATTTGAGAATAGTTTATTTATAAATATAAATAAATAAATTTGTTCAGACATTTCAACACACAACGCCATCTAGTCCCAAACTAAGCATATCTTGTACTATGGGTACTAGATAACTGATATTAATACTTGTATACTTTTTTTGTAAATACATACATAGAAAACACCCAAACTCCGAAACAAATATTTGCAGATCAAACAAACATTTGGTCCGACCCAGGAATCGAACTCGAGACCTCTTGCACAGCAGTCGCATTCGCTACCACTACGCCACAGAGGCAGTGTTAAAAAAAAGGAAATTGATTCGACCCGTGCACATACGTGTATAGTTTTATTTTTTACATAAAAGTATCTACTGGAGATTTATACAATACAAAATAGATTAGATAAGACAGGAATAAAAAGTAACTAACGAAATAAGAGTCGCAACAGTACTTGTAGATAGTATAAATTACAATTACAAATGTAAAAGCCTCTGTTTTGGGTACAATGAGTCCCCAGAGTGCTATAGGTAAAGGACAATATAAGTATTATAAAAGTCCGAGCAACCATTATGGCTTACATTGTGATAGCTCTACAAATACATTATTTTTTGTTAGCACACTAAAAGAGAGAGGTCTTACTGAGTACGTAATTTATTTTTCTTACCGCAATTGACCTTTTCTTGGTTTCCAAACGATGGCCTGCTTATAATTGTGGTCGACAGTAAAATTACTTTCGTCTGTGCATCGATATACGTTTAGTTTTCACATTATGATTAAACTCATTGAATAAATTGATAAAGATACGTATCCTTGTTTTAAAATTGTCAGATTATAGAGGTGTAGTCAAGGGACCCTTGGTTGTACCTCTTGGGTTTCTCCGATAATAAAAATAATGTTTGACCTTTATAATGCACTACTGCAGTTCCATACTAATGTTTTTAGTACCCAGTTCTGTACCGATAGTAAAAATAAGTTTATTTCAAAAAATTTAGATTATGAACAGCTTATAAAAATAACTGCGCAGAAAAATTAAATAATGTTTACATTACTGGTTTTCAAGCTCAGCAAGGACTGTGTTTACTGTCCGAGCAGCCATTATGGCTTACATTGTGATAGCTCTACGTTATTTTTTGTTAGCACACTAAAATAGAGAGGTACTTACTGAGTACGTAATTTATTTTTCTTACCGCAATTGACCTTTTCTTGGTTTTCAAACGATGGCCTGCTTATAATCGTGGTAGACAGTAACATGACTTTCGTCTGTCGACATACATTTAATAAACTTGTCTTAGTGATAACTATGTACAATAACGTTAAAAATCTTTACAATTCAAATTTAAAACTTTAAGGTATATTTTTGGAATAGGGACAAACGAGACTATGTATCGCCTGATTGTAAGCGATTACTGCCGCCCATGGACATCCGCAATAACAGAGGCGTCACAAGTGCGTTGCCGGACTTTGGTGTATGGGGATAGGGATGGGGGGAGGAGTTGGGGTTTGGGGTTTCTCCGTTATCCTCACTCGCTTGGTGAAACACAGCGTAGGCGCTGTTTCACACTGGGTTTCTGTGAGGGCGTGGTATCACTCCGGTCGAGACGGCTCAGTCATGCCGAAGCGTGGTTCTCGAAGAGAAAGCAACAGATGATTTTTTAGTGTTCCGTACCCAAAGGGTAATACGTGACCCTATTACTAAGACTTCGCTGTCCATCTGTGCGGCCGTCTTTCACAAGGCTGTATCTCATGAACTGTGATAGTTAAGAGTTAAAATTTTCAGAAATAATGTATTGCTGTTGCCGCTATAACAGCAAATACTAACAAACAGAATAAAACATATACTTAAGGGGCTCCGATACAACAAACGTGATATTTTTGGCTCGTTTTTACTTGATATTGATAACGGCAACAGGCAGATGCTTGAAATGTGATAATGGTACAGAACCCTTCCTGCGCGAGTTCGATTCGCACTTGGCTGATTTTTAATTTTTATGTTATAAAAGGCAAACAAGATGGGTCATTTAATGTTAGGTAACTGACATTGCTCAGGGTCTCCCAACTTCTCAAGAGTTGGTAGACTTGAGTGTCAGATTATCTCGTTCACTCGGTGAAGTGCAAAGAAAAAAATTATTACCGCCGATTTTTGAACCTATCAAACTGCCACATGCGATGAAGCACGCCACACACATAATTATTGAACTCATCGTACAAACTACATCATAAATTGATAAAAATACGTATCCTTGATTTAAAATTGACAGATTACAGAGGTGTAGTCAAGAGTGGTTGTACCTCTATAATGCATAAGTGCAGTTTCATACTAACGTCTTTAGTACCTATTTCTGTACCGATAATAAAAATAATGTTTATTTCAAAAAACTTAGATTATGAAAAGATTATAAAAATAACTGCGCAGAAAAATTAAGTAATGTTGACATTACTGGTTCTCAAGCTCAGCAAGGACTGTGTTATCTTTGCGTGTACGATGAATTGATGCAGACACATATTAAAAACAGAATCAGAATGTGTGTGCATTGAAACATTACATAGGTATATAGGAATATATATAAAACTAGTACGTAAACTAGAACATCACGATGAGATTACACTTATGGCCCTTGGGTGCACCTTAAAACGAAGCAAACAACCGTTCTTTTCTTAGACATTTTTCTGTTTCCTAAAATAAATGGCGCCTGCTTGCTTTGATAATATACATAAAATCGTTAAAAATATTTTGATATAATCTTATAACAATTATTGTAAACAATTATTATCAGGTGTGTACCTACAATAAAATGTGATAACGTAGCTGATTATTGTTTTAATTATCTCAGTGGCAAAGATAATTTTAAATGTAAAGTTTGCAGGCAACGTGCGATATTCATTACAGAATAATCGATATTCCAAGTAGTGCTATACTCTGTTCAGGGATTATACCAATTAAGATAAATGTAACAGTATTTTTGTTGATATTTTTGGTAGTCATTTGAATATTGGTCGTCATTACTGCAAATATGTGCATCAACTTAATGGAAAATAATCCAACAGGATTAATTATTTTTTAAATTTATTCACATAATGAACGCCTCCTGTATCAACTGCCTGTGACTTCAAGCATTTATGTCCATTATATGGACTCAGGAAACATATAGATTCCGAACAAAAAATAATGGATTACACAAAATGTTGTTACACGTGATGATCAAAACCCACAATAATCAAGGCAGTAGAAAGTGGTGAGGTAAATGCCTAAAGTATCACAACATTTGTGCAGTCACGATTAGTCAGTCGTGACTGTACTGCAAAAAATATGTATGTATTATTGATAAAATATAAGTTAACCGACCCTTTCTCAATAGAAAGAACTGATTGACTTATACTATATTAATAATACATATTTCATGATACAATGACTTTATCTTGATTGATTGAGTGAGGATACCGGTGGCCCAAACTCCAACATCCCCAAAAGACCGGCAACGCACTTGTGACGCCTCTGGTGTTGCGGGTGTTCATGGGCGGCAGTAATCGCTTACCATCAGGCGAGAAATACGCTAGTTTCGATTTATTTAACCCTTTGTTTAAATTTAATAGTAAAATAGTTTAATTTATAATCATCTGAATAAAGAATATTTATCCGGATCCTTTAGAATATTCTATTCTTTGGAAGATTATTATTAATAACTAATTAATGAAAAGGGCTTAACCAATGTTGGTACAGCTTGAAAATTACGATGAGTGGTTCGGCTATTTTCGTCCCTATTTAAGTAAAATTTAATATTATAATTTAATCTCTACGTAAAACAAGACCACTTATATTAAAAATATATCTTCTGAAGGTATCTGAAGTACTTCTTCTTCTTTAAATTTCCAATCTAAAATTGGTAATCTCTTTTTAATTGGAAAGTATCGATTTGTTTATTATTTTGTTTTAAAGGTATTCTTCCGAATATTCTTGGAAGGTATGCAATGTCTTGAATACTTTTGTGGTTTAACGCTTCGTTACTAATTATAATTATATAGAACATTGTACAAACTTGTTTCTATTGGAATAGAGAATACCCTAAATGGTATATAAATTTGTTTGAATTACAGTAATTTACTGAAGGTGAAACGTTTTTTGGCCGTGCTGTCCGGACAATATACTGCAAGGTTGACCCAGTGGTTTAAGCGGTTTCGGCTCTGACCGCCCAGAATAAGTGGTGCCTCTGGCGCTCTCAGAGGGTATTGACCGTCAGAGCCATACGCGGATACCGCACGGTGTCGACCGAGGCAGCGTGCGCCTTGGCCGGTACACCCCCGTGGGATTTGGAGGCGGAAGTGCTCGCTGAAGTTTATCGACAGGTGGCTGAATTCCGGGCGCAGAGTGGTATGCGCCCTCCACTCGAAGAGGTACGCGAGTGGCCTCGCCGCCCGCAAGGATGGCTTGTTGGTCTTCGCGGCTGGAGACTTCACGTGCTGGCTTCACCACCGTGGAGGCCCTTCAGTCGGTCATCCTCGAGTGGGCAAGGCGGCAGCACGGGACCCTTTCCTTCCGATTGACGCAGGTGCTTTCCGGGCACGGTTGCTTCGGGAAGTACCTGCACTCGGTCACCAGGAGGGAATTGAGTCCCGCCTGCCACCACTGCGACTGCAGTGAGGACTCGGCCCAGCACACGCTGGCGGTGTGCCCCGCAGCGTTGGGCCCTCATTGCAGTCACCGGAGGAGATCTCTCGCTGCCGGCTGTCGTACGCTCCATGGCCGGCGGCGAGAGCAGTTTTACCGCGGTCGCGACCTTCTGCGAGGAAGTCATCTCGCAGATGGAGGCGGCGGAGAAGGCCTGGGAGGACGATCTCCACTNCCGCAGCGTTGGCCCCTCACTGCAGTCACCGGAGGAGATCTCTCGCTGCCGGCTGTCGTACGCTCCATGGCCGGCGGCGAGAGCAGTTTTACCGCGGTCGCGACCTTCTGCGAGGAAGTCATCTCGCAGATGGAGGCGGCGGAGAAGGCCTGGGAGGACGATCTCCACTCAGACCCGATCCGCCGCTGGCAAACCGGGCGGCGGAGGCGCGCCTACCAGCGCTTCGTGCCGCCCTGAGTGTGTGTGCGTATGGGCGGGACAGGTTTTCACCACCATCCACTTCACAGTCCAGCCGCGAGGGGGTGACGTTACGCGTGTGCCGTACGTCGCCTAAATTGAGACGATTTAACATCTAGAGACGGTGCTTCATTGCGGGCAAGCGCTGGGAGGGGTTTGGATGGCGTAAGAAAGCGGTTCCCGGATCTCTGCCGTCTCAAGCGCAGAGTGGCATACCGTGTGGTTTTAGTCGGTTCGGTTCCAACACACCGCCCAGCCGCAAGCTTCGGTGCGATGACGACCCGTGGAGCTTAAAAAAAAATGTTTTAAGTGATTACGCATTAGAAAACGGCGTGGTCACTCAACGCTGTTTCCTAATGCACCAGGTGTTCAAATTCCACATGTGGAAAACTTTGTGTGATCCGAAAATCGGTGTTCTGAGACTGGTATCCCATTTGTCCGTTTCATATATGTTTAAAAAATCACTTCAACATATACATGTCACTAAAGCGAAAGTTGTTTTTTTTTTAATATAGAAGACAAAAAGAGCGTGATGTAAAACTTGTAACCAATAGTTTTATTACTGACACATGTTCCTTACATGTAATAACTTAAGTTTAATTATGACTTTCTAACATGCTGTATTTTTAAGCATCATCATAAACAGAAATTTTAAGGGAATATTGCCGTCGGTATAATGGAAACTAAATTTTAGCTTTTATTACTTACAAAACTGCTAAAGTAAAATAATAAAGAATATATGTACCTGAGCAAATATTAAGCAGTCACAAAAATTACTTAGAAACAAAAAAGTACGTAACATTTAAACAAAGAACATAAATAAAATTAAGCATGTTCTGATTAATTCTACCATACAAAAAGAATATAAATAAGCATGTTCTGATTAATTCTACCATACAACAATATTTTATCTTTTAAATCCATATCGTCATAACCACTTGACAGCCACTATCGCAGTGTGACGTCTTTTTCGACATGAAACAGCTAATTCAGTAGCAAAATGCTATGACACAATATTTATGGGTATTTGCACAAAAAGCTTTCGTCCTGACACTCCATTTCTTTCACAAAATAACTCAATAATTTGCATGAATTTGTGTGATAGCAAGCTAAACTTAAAAAAATAATAAACCTCCTAAGCAAGCACTTTCTCGTGTAATCATACGCCAAAAATGCCTTACATTATTTTTGAAAGGAGCTGATACTCTTACACTTCAGGATCAATATTAACCAAACATAGCTAAGAATCAGCGCAAGAAAACTAGGTTTCAAATAAAAAAAGCCACATATTCTATCCGGGTCATTATTGGGAATCTATTGACAACTTAATTATTAAAGTCAGTTCAGTAGATTGGGCGTTATGATTGTACATAGATAGATTGTCTTTTTATCTTTGTCGTAGTCGGGTACAAACAATATCAGGTATAATCAAATAACACAAAGACATGAAAATGTGTTTTTTTTTTGCAAAATTTCTAATACTATCAATTTTCATTACCTATATCTAAATGGTTCAATGTCTAATGGATTGATTGGGCGAATACTCAATTTCGATATTTTACCTTAAGGAGTGGTACAAATATTGTATGTCTTTACAGAACAACATATAAGAAAAATAAATATTAAGGACGAAGATTCACCGAATAATGTGTTTAGATTCCAATATTATTGTTATTTACTTATTTTATTATTATTATTTGTGTTTTCAGGATTGCAGAGGTCTGATGCCAGTCGTTCCTTGGAAAAACTGTTGATAAAACCGCTTCAAATAGTAGACGATCCCCGATAATCTTGGGCATTATGAAGGCTAGGAAGATGTTGATTCATATCGTTTCCAATAGGTAGTTATTATGTTTTATTAATACACCGAGGTTGATAGAAAATATAAAACGTAATGATGGTGTACAAAGGTTTCCAGGTAACGTTAGAATTAACTGCCATTATATTAAATAAATGGATAAATTTACAGACGATTAAGAAAACACATTAATGACTATAACTCACAACCATGTCATGTTTCGTGAGGGTGGTATGATGTCTTCTGGAATATGGTTTATAATATTGAAATAATAATGATTCAACTCTCAAACAAACGTCAAAATCCCAACTAACTGTTAAAATTTTGCTAGTGATAAATATAATGTTGACTAGGTCCAAATTTTGTTGTATTAAAATAGATTTTAGATTACGAATAAAAGGCATTTTATTTTTAAGAATAAGAAAAAACTAGTTAGCGATCATGTAAATCTTTGATGACATAATGATGAAGTATTCGATATAAGCGTCAATCAAAGTGTCTTTGATAAAAACACAATCGTTCTGATAATATTCCCGTTTATCATACACAAAAGGTAAATGACATGTGGGCAACACCAAAATATATGAGCAATGTTACCAAAAAAATCTGGAAAGAATAGAAATAAATGAGTACATTATTTTTAAGTACATCGTAACAGTCTTATTCAAGTGAAGTAAGTGAATAGTTGTTATTTTTACTAGAACCAGTCACTATCTAATTCAAAGAATAATATATTTTCTAAATATTTAAGGGCTTTTTCTGGTATCCCATTCATAGAATTACACTTCTAGATGTGTGTTTCATTGTCGCCATGTTAATTTTTGCGATGAAATTGGAGCGCTTTCACAGACTGCAAAGTTCTAACGCTTAGGAAATACACATAATGTTAAATATGTATGTAGTACATGTTTACAAAATATAATTACTTCTGCCGCTAATATATATTCTAATTTCTGATAACACTAATATTTAACTTTAAATGTAATTCTTAAAAGGTTTTTGAACTGGTTTACTAGAAGTTAAGGTAGCTTTTATAAAACGAGCAAGTTCAAAACCCTTTCTCAAACACAAACTTTGACTGAAACTTTGTAATTGCATTTATACCCGGATAGGCCAACATCACTAGCCAGCCACTGATCCATCATGCAATCCGAAACGCAATCACTTTAAGTCCAATTTCAGTGGATCCCTGGGTATATTAAATGTACAGGGTCCTTCATCTTATAAATCCGTGGTTGTAAATTTGATTCGCTGAGCCGTCGTAGTTTCGATTTACAGGCAAATTGAAATTACAGATTTAAATATTACCGTATTATATGAAAGTATTAATATCAAGATATAGTAATAATGTTATACGATTTTAAATATGACCATGTAGTATACAAACATTGAGACTTGTGACCCCGAAGGAAAGGAGGCAAAATTGTATTAAATGCACACATTTTACCAATTTTCTCTAACATTATCTTTATAATGTTAGAGAAATATAATATGTCAGTTTTCTGAAGAGTTTGTTTTGTCGAGTGCTTACCTCGGCAACTACTGTTTTAAATTGAAAAAACATTTTTGTTCTCGCTAGCTCTTTTATGTAGATATGGTATTAGCTATATAACATCACGCTACAACTGATAGGAGTTTCGGGTTTTATTAAATAATAAAACAAAACGGGCTTTTGAAAAATGCAATCGAAGTGTTAGATAGTAATATTTAGTAAGCCTAGCCTATAACTGACATCTTAAGAATTAGTTCGAAATATCTATACATCTATACAAATAAATAAAATTAAAGGGTCTGTTTGTAACATTAAAATAATCGCTTTTTACTAAATGCATATGTATGTATGTATGTATAATAACATTTTTTACTATTTTTGTCTGTACGTCTGTCTGTATATTTGTTCCAGCTTATCTTTGAAACGGCTGGACCGATTTTAACTGGACTTTCACACCCTGATAGCAAATGATATAGGGAGTAACTTAGGCTTATTTCATCTTTATGTCTTATCTTTATGCTATATTCTAAGACAGTTGATGAACTACGGGTGTTATACACCCGAGGTTCATCAACTGTCTTAGAAATTAAGTAACTTAAATATCCAAAAGTATTCAAATTATAAAATAATCAAAGAAAATTGACAGTGTCTCTCGCTGCAGATGTCTATTGGTGGTGATAATCAGTTACCATCAAGCGAACTATGTGCTTGCTTGTCCCCTATATAATAAAAAACTGCCTCCTAGTGATCATTCGTAATGGTTCAGCTAAAACATATTCCAAATCAAACTAATTCCGAAATCAAACAAAAGTGAAGTGACAAGTGAAGCAAATCTACACTGACTAAGTTGATCATTTTTCTGAAGCAAAGTTGAAGTGAAACTCCCGGAAGAATTTAATTTAGCAGCGGAAAAACTGAGATTGCAATAATTATGTATGGCAGCAGTCTCAATGAAATCGGTGATACTTTTTAGCTTTTGTTTTAAGCTTCCTTTAGTGGAAAACGGATTTTGCCTGTAATTCAATTGATATCGTTCGAGAATTGCATCGAAGTAAGCTTTTATTTGAAATTATGCTTTAGAGTTATATAAATAAGAACGAAAATTCCAGAGTCGTTTATTGATATGCCCTCCACTATGTAGTTTGTATTTTTTAACCTGATTTTAGGCCATTAAACTATTCTATACATCACAGTATTTAGCTTTCTTATTGAGAAATGCAATGATTTCAAAAATATTAATCTTACTAAATGATAAATGTTAATAAAAATAACACACCCGCTTCCATTTTATGTATAAAAATACTTTCTAGATTAATTTTACTGTCAAGAAGAGTAATTTCAGAAATAGCGCTGCTACAAGTGAGAACATGTAGATAGTTAATAATTTTGGTAGCTTAGAAATGGGTTAGTTTAAATACATTTTAACAGAGCGAAATAAAAAGATTCTACCTTCGTCAAGATTTTAGTTATTCGAAGATAGTCAGCTAAGATGTTTTTATTTCTTATTTCTTTTTGTTTAGTTTTTCTTATTGTCCCTAGGCCAGGAACAGATTTAGGATTTCTTAAAAAACATTATGTGTTATGTGCATTTGTAAAGTGAAGTGCTGATTCTTATAGTGCAGTGGAATTGACAAAGTATTAATTACTATTATAAAATAGTGTATTTATGATCATAAAAAATAATAGTGTTGTTCTTTCTACAAATAGAAATCCTGACTCAATTCGTAGGGCTAGCTCACGACTCGGAACCCCTCTGGTTTTGGCATGTTCGTCCGTCCATCCTTGACTTACCTTCCAAACGGTTAGTGCTAGGAAGACAAAACTTTACATGGATATATGTTTTATCACGTTGTGTAAGTGGTAAAACTTACCACAAAAAAATTTTTAGGGGTAAGTTTTACCTGTGTGGGGTAAGTTTGGGGGGTTTTATTGGTACCTCCTCTGCACCTTAAGTAGGGAAGACTCTGTTTCTTGGGTTTACCCCATCGTATTTGATATCATTAGGTAGGTTTTTTAAAAAACATTAAGCGGTTGCTAAGACTATTTTTGATTTAAGTATCCATTTTTATGGAATAGGGGGCAAACTAGCAAACTCATCGCCTGGTTGTAAGCGGTTACCGCCTCTCCTGGTTACCCGCAACACCAGAGGCGTCACAAGTGCGGGACGCCTCTGGTGATGAAAACGGGGGATGGAAAAATAGCGCAAGTGCTGTTTCGTAGCGGTTATCTGTGAAGCCATGGTTTCACTCCGGTCGAGCTGGCCCATTCATGCCGTAGCGTGGGTCTCCCGTGGGCAATTACGCGATATTCATTATAAAGCGTATTTTTTTTATTGAATTAGGGCGTATTCACCTCTAAAAGATGATGGTAGTCCATGTAATGAACTTCAAAGGAAAACTATAAGGGGTTAGATGACTTTCTTAGATCAGGACGTATAGAAAGAAGCCTAGCTTTTAAAATGCGCTTACTTGAAAAACTTCGCACTAAAATATCAAAGGAAGGAAAAGTAATCATTATTCATAGTTATAAGTACTAATCCCACCTTCTAAATCCACGTGCCATTATGAGGGACTACGGAACCCTATTCTATGCATAACCTGACACACACGTGATCGATTCAATATATTACTATCTTTCGATTGGTTCATCTGCGTTGTCGATAATCCAAAACTATTGTTCAGGCTTAAAGGTACCCAAGTGCTATTTCTGACTATCACATATTTCTACACTAAATTACTATTCCTTTTTGATTCATTTGATATAGTATACAGTGAGATATTGTTCCATGGAAAGCAACATACGACGTTAGCCCCCGAAATCTCTATGCACAAGTTCTAAAGTTGCACAGATTTGTCTAGTGAACGAACTGAAAGATAATGTAATTAGATCTAATAACAAACGTAGAGTTTATTAACAAGATAAATGAACAAAAAATAAAAGCTAAAGAAACCGACTTTTCTAGTAATTTCTGTTACTAGTAACACGCAGATGGCGGTTGTAAAAACAGCTGTGTTTTGTACTTATTTAAATAAGGTTTTACAAGGACTATATTACAATATATTCTTAATTAGTAAAAAGTAGGAAATTAAAATAGTGATGTGAGACTTAAGTCAGGAAAACTGAAACAAATAATTATTGTGCATGTTAAACACACCATGACAATCAATCAACGCTAGATATTTTATTTCTACATAAATATTTTAGTAGTTATAAATTATATCTCTTTTTTAAGTCAGTATATAAACTAGTAAAGTTATGAATAAATTCTCCGGATTTCTTCGTTTATAAGTTTATTTTATAATATACAAATTCAAATTAATCGAGCAAAAACCCCACATCCTCCAATCGTATCAACACAGATAAATTTTAATGAAAAGAAAAATTGAATTGATTTTCATTATGAAATACAAAGAATATACTCACTATAACTATATTAGTTGGAAAGTTATGTAAAACACAACACGTAGTTTCTCGGATGTAGCTTACACAAAAATATATTGTTTTACGATTAATACTACACCTAAAAGGAAACTGTGTAATCTACTTAAACGGAAATCATATTAATTTAGAAGAATTTTCCGTTATAAATATACCTTTTATTTAACAATCTTCTTTTTTTTTTTTATATTTAAGCTGCCAAAATGACTCTGCCCTGCCTGATGGAAAGCATGAGTAGAATCCAAGAGTGGTGGTCACCATCCTCAATGCGAATGCAGCATGGTGACCCACACTATGGCGGCCTGGGGGGAAGGGGGATGGTGAGGGGGATAGGGGGCGTTGGATTGGGGTATGGGCCTCCGGTATCCTTACACACTCGATGAAACACAGCGTAAGCGCTGTTTCACACCGGTTTTCTGTGAGGCCGTGGTATCACTCCGGTCGAGCCGGCCCATTCATGCCGAAGCGTGGCTCTCCCACGGTAAGCGTGGCTCTTATTTAACATCAAAACATATATAAAAGTTTGGTGCAGTAATTTATAATGTTATCGTTGCAGGAAAAACATTTTTAAAATCATAAAAATTGACGACTTCATTTCAACACCCACGGGTTAACCGATTTACAGGAAAAGAGCTACGGAAGGAGACACCTTTTAAAAATGAAAACAACACAATGTAAGCATTATTGCCGTTCCTTCGTGTGGGGCCGAGCCGAGCATCGCCATTTATGAGTTGAGCCTTCGTCAAAATCGTTGAAACCTTTGAAATATTCCGCATTGTGTTGATATAAAAAGGACTCTTAGGAGATATATATTTTCACTTTAGGGTCGGCTGTTGTATTTATGCTAAAGGTTCGTTCCTAAAATCAGAAAACTTGTATTATATATACAGTGCGTATTTTTGTGGATGATGTTTATATAAAAAGAAACTCCTTTACGATTCATACCGAACTCTACGATAAACATGTGAAGTATAGTAAAACTCAAATCACGGATAGCGTCTATTCAATCTATATACACTATATATATAATAATATATCTAGTTTTTATCATAAATGAATATAAGTGTTTGGCAAATTCACTGTCTGGATGTTAAAATATAAAAACAATACATTCTCCTCCACTCTTTTTTAAAAATATACTAGTTATTCTGCATAACACATACTGCACAATAGGAGCTTTATTCTCTTAAATAAACAAGTGAATAAAGGGTTAAGTGATTCTTTTATTAAAAAATACTCAAATGCTATTGTTTTCTTGACAGTTGTGGTTGCAATTAAGTAATTTTGTTAGTTTCTTTTTTTAACAGCTTCCAACTCCATTGAATAATAAAATAACAACTAAACCACTTACGTTCGAGGTTAGTAGAATAAAGCAGAACAATAATTATTCGTTAATCAATACTAAACCGTTTAAGTAACTTGAAGTCCCTCAAAGTAGATTTACAGGCATATTTAGAATAGTTATAAAAGTTGATGATGGCTTCGTAAGTTAACCCTTTTATGTAATGTACAGTTTGAAATATTTTAAATATTCGTAGTATCAGTAAAAATATTCTATAAGGGTATGTCATGATTTACAAATAATTTAATTGCAATCGGAAAATTCATGTAATGGCTATAGAATATTGATATAATTTCTTTTTTCAAAGGAGAGTTCCGTACTAGAACTATTTCATTGTCACGTGGGACTTTATCCGTACTTAGAACAACAATTCGTGAAAAAAGCGACAACGCAACTGCTTAAGCCATTATGCACTGTTTCTTTTCCAATTCCATTCAAGACATGAGTATTTAGATCACAATATTGATTGACTGCAGATGGTGATATTAATAGTATTTGTAAAAATAGATTACATAATTTATATTTCTTATAATAAAAACAAGCAAAGTTTAAAAAACTATGGCAACAATTGTATAAAATTTATGCAGCCTAAATATGTCAAAACGGTTCAGACCTTTAGCTTCGCCGTAGTCCCGTAATTAAACATGAAGGATACAGCAAAAAACAATAAACATTTCAGTTTATTCAAACCTGTGAATTCTATATTTTCAAACTTCAGCACTTTACTAAATTAGCACCAAAACTTTTTTATAATAAGTACAGTAAATAATTTTAATACCTGAATTAAATATTAATACTCTCGAGTCAGTCTTGATAAATCGTTTAACTTACTTCATGTAATCAAGCATGCCGAATTTAACTAAGCTACGGCTGAGAAGTTATGAAGGTTTTCAATTATTGATTACTTTTAATTTTACGACCAAGGACATTCAAAGAAACTTCGGGAAGTTTAAAGACAGTTACACGTGTTGAGTTATTATTTTCTTGTGTTTTCTATTGTCACGTAATCGTGTAACGTATTTGGAACGGTAGCTGCCTGTATCTAACGACTTCCCACACCCAAGTTTCAAGTCGGACCACCTTGTGAGAGCCTACCAATGCAAGTTACCCATCTATAATGGTGTATAGCTGCATCAAAATGGTCCTAATCCCTAAGAAAAGAACGTTTTCACAACTTTAAAGCTGGCAATCTACTTTTATGTCGTTTATCGCGGTAAATAGTAGCCTATGTCCTTCTTCATTGAAGTCGTTGCAGCGGTTTAGCAGTGAAAGCGTTACATATAGACTAAGTTACTTTTGAATTTGTGATGTTAGTAAAGATGTATTGAAAATATAATTAGTATTTTTTCTAGCTTGGTATTCATAGGACATACTATTACTCAACGAATTTTATAGAACATAAACTAAATTTTAAGCAACTTTAATTGTATTTACAAAAGTTAACCTTGATTATAGTATTTACAGTTCAAACTCGCAATACTCAATATTGCAACACCATTACGAAAATATCTTAAATACCAGTCACCACTTTAAATAAGTGGCGTACCGAAAAAAAGTGAGTTGAAAAACTGCCGGTAATTAATAACTGTTCGGCAATTGGCAACACGGTCTTTGTTTACGTCACAACTTTACTTTTTTCTATTTCTATAAGGGAGATTGATGGATTATTTTATTATTTAAAAAGAGCGTTTGGGTTTCATGAGAGTTTTAATCTCTAGTATGTATATATAATTAGTTGGACATCTAACACACAACGCCATCTAGTTCCAAGCTAAACAGAGCTTAGATAGTTTTTTTTTTTGTAAAAAAATACATATGATTTTTACATAGAAAATACCCAAACTCCGAAACTAATATTTGCAGATCATACAACTGTTAAGCTCGACCCGGGTATCGAGCTCGAGACTTCAAGCACAGCAGTCTCATACCAGAGCCAAGCTGATATCAACACGAACGGGCCAACTTGACCGAAGCTGTACTACCTTCTCGCAGAAAACCAACCTGAAACGACATTCATGTGTTTCGTTGGTGAAAGCGAGATCGGAGGCCCAACGATGCGGAAGTATTTCTATAAGCCACCTATAGTTTATCACCATGCTGCATTCTCTGCATTTGATTTCCATCAAGCAGAGTAGAGTCACTTTAAAAGTCTCATATATTAAAGAAAATGGCCAAGTGCGAGTCGGACTCTCGCGCCGAGGATTCCATACAAACCTGTAGGTATAATATATTAACAAACAACAACCCATAATGTCCCACTGCTGGGCTCGGGTCTCCTCTCCGGAGAGGGTTAAGGCCATACGTCCCCACGCTGGCCAAGTGCAGGTTGGGGACTGGCAAGAATTCGTTGTGGCTACGTAAATCTTGCCGTTGGATGTTTTTAAGCCGCCCGAAGGCCTCCAACTAAGCTTCACGACTGTTATCGTATGATAACAACCGGGACCGACTGCTTAACGTGACCTCCGAATCACGGAGACGCTCATGGTAACATGCCACCAGCGGTCACCCATCCAGGTACTGACCGCGCCATCGTTGCTTACCCTCGATGATTGTTTCTAATCACCGATTGCAACTGGGCTATGAGCGCCACATAATATATAATGTAACTAAAAATGTATGCCTTTCGCAATTTTTCCTTTATTTGTGCTTCAGGTTTTGATTCCCTTGCGAGTGTCGATAATTTGCAGCATAAACAGCAGTATCTTCTGATACGTTGGCTTAGAAGTTTGATTTTTTACAGCTCTAAGGGACAGTATATCTGAGTATTTGATATGAATTCCAATTTCCACGTGTTCCTGCGAAAAAGGGTCTTGACAGACAGACAGACGGACAACAAAGTGATCCCATAAGGGTCCCGTTTTTTTTTGTTTTAAAGAGGAATATCTGCATTGAATGGTTTGGAATAAAACTTAAGGCTATAATGGGACACACACACAACCTTTGAAGTTGATTGTAAATCTCGTCAATTTTTGAGTCCAAATGGAACAGAAATGTTTAGTTTTTGAATCGTACAAATCACCAATAAGGGGGTTAGTAACTTACTTTTATGTGTAATCTGAAGTATTCTTCTGTTGTGGCAGTATTTGTATCCATAGATAATGAATACACACATTGAAACTGCCTCTTTGGCGCAGTGATAACGTGAGCGACTGTTGTGCCTGAGGTTTCGGGTTCGATGCCCGTTTCGGACCAAATGTTTGTTGTTTTATAAGTACTGTATGAATATATTTATTACAAATAAACGTATTATACTAATAACAGCTGACTAGTACCTATAACACCAGCTCTGCTTATTTTGGGACTAGATAGCGTTGCGTGTTAGATGTCCGAAAATATTTAAACAATTTTTATCTCAGTTATATAAATACATTAATACTGTTGTTATAAAAATAATTTTTATCATTTGGAAACGTTAATAATAAAGTGTTAGAAATTGACATCCACGATTTTTTGCTTAATTCGTTAGTTATGAGTGAAGGCAATAAAACAGTGTAAAAATAGAATAGGTATTAAATTTATTATTTCAATTATTGAAGTTTTTTTTTACTGAATACCGCCGCTCATGGCCACCTACAAGACCGCGGCGTCATAAGTGCGTTGCCGGCCTTTTATCAAGGAGTACACTCTTTTCTTAAAGTTTGAGTGTTTGTGGATGTTTTCAAATTTGATAACATTAATTCTTGAAGATGAGCAAAATATACGGAATTGATTTAATAAGATCTTTTCATCTTATAAAATATTATTATTATACACAGGACTTTTACGTAAAATTAAAGTATTTTGCTGCCGTGTTTCTTTGGTGAGTGCGAGACCGGAGGCCCAAAGATGCAAAAGCATCACTAGGCCACCACAGTATGGGTCACCATGCTACATTGTTGTATTCGCAATGAGTATGGTGACCACCACTCTTGGATTCTGCTTTTGCTTTCTATCAGGCAGAGTAGAGTCACTTTGGCAGACTTTTTACATAAACAAAATATTTTGTGTAAGAAAATTTTATTTTCACAGCTTGTTACAGCCGTTCCTTAGTAATAACATTATTATGCAGAAACTCTATCCGCATCAAGTTAAACATAATAATAGCTGATTAAACATTTACTGTTTACAATGTAAACATTTTCAGTCGCGTGCGGTTAATAAGATGCGAACACACAGATGACGAACCAATATTTAATAATATTAATACCTACTTATAGATCACTTAGCGTTAGTAAATTTAAAAAGCATAACCAACTTAAAATATTTCTTTCTTCCAGGTTTCTTTCCAGGAGGAAAGACACTCAAGGGTCGAACACTTGTATTCGGCCCTTGAGTGTCATAAGAGGTGACTAAAGACACAAACTACGAAAAACAACAGAATTGTAAAGAAAACTAAAACCAGCCAATGTGATATAGGTAGTAAGCCAAACCCAATTCCTAAGGAGAGACCTATGTCCAATGGACAACAACAATTAGAGGTCATTGATGATCTAGTGGAAGTTCCTTATAGTTTGTCTTCGCTCTTTAAAAGGGTTTCCCGAGATATTACCAACTAAAAACTGTCCTGATGCTGCGCTGCTTACGGTGGATTGCTTTATGATTGACGGATCAAGGTTAACGGTCCTAAATTATAGCATTCAAGTTTTTCATTAGGTGTTTTTAAATCCGTTGGCTTATTATTAAACCTTCATTAAATTTGTAATAAGATTTTTCTCATTAAAAGGAATTTTCTCAGTAAAAATAATTTCATTATGTGGTTATAATCTGTCTAAAGACTCAATAATACTAAAAAATATGTTCTACCGACTAAATCTTAACATCGGGTGAGAGTGATGTAAAATGCTTGTGAAAAGCAAGTTCTTACTTAGACAGGTTGCCCTAGAAATCTATATTATACGGTACTCTCTTCAGCCTACTGTAGTCTATTGCTGAACAAAGGCTTCCCTGAAGAGCGCCAACCATCCCGGTCTTGAGCAGTCGCATCCATTTGTTACCAGCTTTTTTCTTAAATTCTTCAGTCCATCGTGCTTCGTCATTGCTAATGTATACAGCATTCGAGATAATACTAGCCAGTGTAAAGCAATTACTTTGATCTTACTGAGTGTAACAAATATCTCCTTAGGGAAGGGGGTTGGGAACACCCTAAAAGGCAATAAAGCAGTTGCATTTCTCAAACGGAATATATTCGTGGATCTTTGAAACATATTTTAATATCTACAAACAATTTCACTTTAAACTAATGAATTCATTCTGTTATTTCTTCAATTAATATAAACACATTACTGTCTATCAGCTGTAAACCCATCAAGCATTTCAACCTTATAACTTTTCTCACTTTCAAATAGATACTCAATTTCTCGTTGCATGAGGTAATATCCAAAACTGCACCCAATTTATTATCTGCTCAGCATTTTTGGCGCTCAATTCATTTTATCTGTCTGCATAGTTGAGCGTTTGGTTTGTTCTCCATTCAAGTGCATCTAAACAGTTATTGTTAACATACAATACAAGTGTTATAGAAATAGTCTTTAAACACATAAAATTCACCACGTCATTCATATTCCTTAACCATTTTCTAATTAAATTCAAATTAAAAATCATTTACGCAATTAAGTGGGATTTGTGAACGTGAAAAAGAAGCCACAGTTAAAAATCTAAAATCGACACAAACTGACCCTGCAGCGTGTGCTGCATTTACTGCCTGTTTGCGTTGATTTATAATTTCCAGTTTCCAAAATGCATAGAGCCATGTGGGAAGAAACCTGGCATAGGAACTCATGGCTACTCTATTTAAAAGTCAGATATTCAGGTAAAATAGTGTCAGTAACATGAAAGGTATACATTATGCAAGCTGTTGCCACCTGAATTTCATTTTCTTGAAATGCTCCAAAAGCTAACATACCAATAAAAAAATACTCAGTGATACCGTTTGAAGGTTTGAGCCGATTATATTTTCGTGGAGTGCCATGCTTCGGCATGACAGGGCCGGCTCGACCGTAGGGATGCCACGGCCCAACAGAAAACCAGTGTGAAACAGCGCTTAAGCTGTGTTTCACCAAGTGACTGCAGATACCGGAGGCCATACCTAAATCCCTCCCCTAGCTTGCCATCATGTGACTAGTTTGCCACCTATTACATTTAAAAAAATAATCATTGTAATTATTCAACTTGCACATCTACTTACATTCTGTTGCAAAGTCAACTGTTAAAAAATGTCCATGACTGGATTAAGAAGCTAGAGTTATAGTTAGTTAGTAGAACCAAAATAATAGTGAAGGCTAAAGTACCGCTAACTTGATGAACCAGTCACAATAAACAGCACCTGTTTACGAGTATCACGCATGGACCAGCCTTCATCTCTTTCGACATATGAGAGGCAAAGAAACGACCCGCTCTATGACGACCAATGACATTTTAGTGAGAATAACTAAGCATAGTCGAGATACTGATAAAAATTACAACTAATAATAATAGAACAGATAGTTGATGATATACAGAGTAACGAGCCTCGCGGTTTCTTTTTGTAAAAGTTGAAAAGGTGCAAAAACAATAAAACAAAACAACCGCGGTACAGCGGGCAACACCGCTAGGCTAATCTATTTTTTACTAACTTTACTCGCTAAAGATCATGTTTAGCTTTTTGGATTTGCGATTTGTATAAGTTCAAGCAAGTATGTTCCAAGTTCAAATTTGCACATCTTTGATCAAAGAGAAAGCCTCAAAGTTAATCAAAAGTCGATATTAAACACTTCGAATAAGACAACCACAAGTTCGAACACACTAATTAAATTTGTTCTCTGCCTAATCGATCATATAATTCGATTGGTGTTTTAATCATGCTAACATTTACTTCGTAAGAACTATGTTTTAGTCTATAACTCGATCGGAATTTAGTCGGGGTTTTAAACCATTATTATAACAACTTTGATGTTGCAAAAGGGTTTGATGGTAACGCAATTTAAAGTAAAGTAATATAGCTGAAGTTTTTGAGTATTTATTGGTTTCTAACACGCTAAACTCTAACGCTATCAGTCCGACATTGGAACCTTCCAGAATAGTATTATTAACTCTTTAATGAGGGATATTGAATTATAATATAAAAGAAGGGTAATTTATTTAGACCATGGTGATCACAGTTAAGAGAACGGGAGTGAATGGTAAGATGCTAAGCAGTATTACATTTACTAAGTAATTATAAAGAATCTGTCATGGTAAGTACAATGTAGAATATTTTTAAAGTAATAGTTTAGCCTTGTTAAGCACTTTTGGTAGGAGAAAATCTTAGGAGCTTGCATCACCGACATGCTGACGTCATAAAAATGCTGACATGATAATTTCGAAGTGAAAATTTCTTAGGCCGCGTTGAACACTTTTTGGTAGAGGAAAATCTAAGGGGTTCGCGTCAAAACACGCTAAGGTTTGATGTTGATAATTTTAAAACATTATGTAATTGCTAATTTTACACAATAAATTTACAAATAACATTCCAAGTTATGTGTTTTCTCTTATACCGGCAGTCCTTATGATTGTCATTATTTTATATATGGTCTCGCCATAGTATCTCTACTTTGCCTGATAGAAATCATAAACAGAACCTAACTGTGGTGGTCTCCATAATCATTGCGAATGCAGACGCTGCAACAATGTAGCATGTTGACCCACACCATGGCAGTCTAGAGATGCTTCTGCATCATTTGCCTCCGGTATGGCACTCATCAACGAAATATGTTTCATGCATGCATCATTTCACTTTGATCTTCTGTGAGAGTAGTAGATCCTCGGTCGAGCCAGCCCGCTTGTGCTGAAGTCAGCGTGGCTCCACTACCTCCTGTAAGTATAAAAGAGTCGCAAAAAACATATTTTTAAGTATTTAAAGACGGGTTCATTGCTCTCGTAGTTAGTGACCCTGACTGCTAACCTAGAGGTCGTAGCTTCGGACCCACCCAGGATCAATTTATGTGTAATAAAAGTGATCATTTATTCTGTATCTGGGTATCAACAATATGTATGTGTTTAGAAATAAATATGTATGTAGTAAGTTTTGTCTCTTACTTGCCTTACGCAATTCTTATATTTTAACATGGATTTTATATAAGAGAGGTATCGTAAGTACTTCCTAAATTTCATTTAAATTAAATAAATATCCGTGTAGATTCTTAGTTTTAATACTTTCCATAATTTAAACACTCTTTATACCCTACAAGGTAGAATGTAGGTACTACTACTTGGTAGAAGTAAAATTTAAGAATCTTCAAATACTTGTCTTGGTTAAAGAAAACCTTAATAAAAATTTACGAATATTATTTGATGAAATTCACGATGTTTACATTTCCTTTAAATAAACTGTACCTGAGGGTTACAATATGTAATCAGATATTAAATAATAGTTTAAAAGAACACGCTTTTATAAATAAACTAAACTAAAAATAGATTTTTTTAATCATTCAAATTAAGAAATTTCAGAAAGCACCCTACGCTTTTTCACATTTATATAATTTCTTTCATTTATCACTCTATCCTTAATTTGGATTATTAAAAAAAACATTTTCTACTTTTTAGTTGAGTTCAATTCTGTTCAACGTTCTGAGTCTGGGTATTCTTTGCGTCCGTTTCATTTATCTCAGGCGACACTGGAATTTACTTACCAAGAGCAGAAGTGGTCTAGTTTAAAAATTTGGAAACAAATTATTTAAAAATAAATATAATGAAAAATGCGTTGCAGTATTTAGTAAGGGGTCCCTAATAAGATCAGCGAAAAGGAAAATTCGAGAATAATCTCAAAGTTTGAGTAACGATTTAATTCAGTTCTCCCAATCAATTATTGCATGTCTTAGATGACATAATACTCGCACAACCTTATAAACACATGGCGAGTCACACTATTATGTGTATATCGATACTTCAAGTTCTTGTGTTAACCTATTATTGGCGTAAAGCCTTGACCCGGTGATAGTATCGAATTTACTTTGATATTTTCAGTTTCATGAAAATCCTATACCGATTTGGGTACAACGAACACAATTGTAATTTGGTTTCAAATTGCCGTGGAAACCATCTATCAATCAATATGCTGGAAATAAAGATGTTAGTAAACCGTACATTTAAGTAAATTAGTAGAATATAGTACATAGACAAATAAACACACAGACAAACAAAGCTTGTTTGTTTGTGTTAATTTAATAATAAAATATTAAAATTTTTTATATGTATGTGGCAACTTCTACAAATAGCGCAACAGAAATATACTACAACGCCATCTATCGCAGGTAGAAGAGTACTACGCAAAGAAACCACCAATCCTGCATCGCGCAATAGAAAATACCCGCGCCGATTAACATACTCGTATACAACTGCCCAACATCAATCGTTGGGCAGTAGCCCGCCAGGCGTGATCACTTTGTCTGGCGGTAGGATCCTCCATTTGTGTTGGAGGGACATGATACCCGTTTCTCCTAATATAAGTAAACAATGATATTTCAATATACCTCAGATATAAGTATCAATTTTTAACTATAACAATAAGTATAGTTAATGCGATTTTATTGAAATGAATGCAGTTAATGCAGTCTGCACAAAAAAAACACGGTGATGACATGAAATATACATTAATATAAATAGAAATTGCTCCTTTAGAAAAGCAAGGAACATTTTTGAAATTTTTTTTTAATAGAACTAACTGATCCGACACACGGTGTTTTGCCATAATAATATAAATAAATATTTAGGGGTGCGTCATTTCTGCCGTTTCTTTCTGCGAGCAAGTTATGCATGCCAAGGAGGCGGCGGAGCGGGACCGGGAGAGATTTAGAACTCTCCCAGTCCGCCAGGCCCCGGATCGGGCAGATGTGGCCATCTGTCACCCAAGCAAAAGCAGGCTCGGGTGGGGATGCGTGCGCTTCGCAGCTCTCGCGCCCCACTTTTTAGGGCAGTAACAGAAACATCGGGGTTTACACATAGGAGGGGGTCATCTAGAAACCGTAGGTATGAAATATAGATGTTGACCGATTTTCAGACCTACCCGATATACACGCAAAATTGTATAAAAATTAGTACAGCCGTTTCGGAGGAGTTTGGTAACGCACACAGTGACTCGAGAATTCTATACGAGTATAGTACATTTTAATACGATAGCTCTATTCACATGTTAAAACTACTTGATATGCACTATATTTACCAACATTATTTTTTTATTTCTATTATATTTTCCTCCATTAATTGACGAACATCGTATTTTATCGATTCATGAATTTCGTATAAAGTTTTTTGTACAGACCAATTGATCAGTATTTTGCTACCACCTCGAAATGTCTACCAAATTTAAGTACTTCATAATATTATACAACAGCAGATTCAAAAGAAAAAAAACCTCTTTTGTTCAGTCACAATAAAGATTTTTGTATTTTTCATTAATTTTTCACAAGTGGTTTTAAAAGTGAGGTCAAAATATTTCACCCGCGAGGCTCGAGATGTTCAGTTGGATACCTTTTAATAATAATGAGAGGTACTTGAAGGCATAAAAGTACCTTAGATGTTGAACAAAATCCATGAATTTATTATTTATTTTACAGGTTAGAATATATTTTAAATACAACAGGAAAATGTCAAGGTATTTTCAATGTACCTGACTGAAGCTATAATTTCGTTTCAGCGTAATGACGTCAACGGGTAAGTGCTGCTTACCCATTGATCGGGACATGAGAACCAGGCTAGTATAATTACTTAAAGAAAAAACACGATGTTCATACACCGACAAAGTTCTCGATCTGAAAGTATTTTATGACATTCAGACAAGTATTACTTAATACTAAAAGCCATGACTGATGGTCGCGTTAACGAAATTTATTAATAATAATAATACTATGAAAAGATAACAATCGATACTCACAAATATTCAGTGATAATATTAATATAAATTCATATTTTTTCATTTTGCAAGACGACAATTAATATTAAATTTAATTTGTTACTGACAATGGAACATCATCAATTAATGAATTATATTTAAATTAATAAATTAAAATTAAGAAAAATGTAATCATTAAATCGATAACTTACTTTTTAAACACTCATGTGTAAAATATAAGATGATTTGTAAAACTTAGATTTTTTTACGAATCTTGTTTACATAATGCCATATATCATACATAACAGCTTCGGAAACTTCTGTGTTCACTCATAAGCGATAAACCGACGTAATATAATATGATGAATAGCGTACTACTGAAATAGCCTGTTCGTGAGAGTTCACTTTAAGCAGTTATTGACGTAGATTCGTTTCGTTCAACAACTGTTAAATCATCTTTGGTTTATAAGCATTTAAGTATTTTCCAAATGGCCGTGTCATGATAGAATCTTGTCATCGGAAATTACATGGATCAACACGGTAGTTAGTGGCTATACGCAGGCTTTCAGCTCTGTCAATATATAAGCCCAAATGGGCCTAAACACTACACTATTATGAGACAGAATGTATTTATGTGTGGGTGAAATACTGAATGTTTTGTTTTAATTCTTATGCGAGATGAGAGTCTTAAATGCGCATGTTTATTACCTCCCGCAATAAATGACAGACACAAAACAGTAGTATCGGATAAAGATGCTATAGCTACTTCCCTCTGTTGAGTGACCAGTGTTGGTCTATGAGTAAATATAATAGTTAACTGAGATCTTAACTCACGAGCAGATAACATAAATTATGAGAATTCATCTATTGCTGTACAAAATTAGTGTAGGTAGGAATATCTCTCATCATCATCAGCCTGTTACAGTCCGCTGCTAAGCATATACCTTTTCCAAGGAACATCACAGAGCCCGATTTGCTGATTTTAACAGTCCAATGCTGCCTTGAGAAACGTATTATTGCCCATAGCCCTGTAGCCAAATAGCAGGACGATTGGCATAATAGGGCTGGCGGCGACAGAAAATATTTTTAATAAATCTATTTCATATTAATATATCGAGATAAATATATTAAGGTATATTAGGGTATTCACACGATATTTTTGAAATGTGAAGGTAAATCTGTTGGCTATAGTTTCAGGCTTAAATCGGTTAATCGAGTTTATCAATTTTTAAAGATAAAAACGACACCATGAGTGAGGTCATGGACATCACTTAGGAATCAGCAGTAAACATTACAAATTCAATACGTACTTACTATACGTTTAACATAGTTATATGACGTAAACCAAGAGCGTGTCAAAACGTATAATTGGTAAATAAACGACATGAGCACTATCACGTGTTTTTACTTTGGTTCATAGTGTGAATATATTTTCATTTATTTAAATATGTAATAGTAGTTAATATGTTATTCACCTAGCTGTCGAAATTTTACCAGAATTCGTCCAATTTCTCTTCAAGATTATGCTGAATTCTTTTTACAAAATAGATTAATGTTACAGATTTCATACTTATTAACAGTTTATTGAGAAAAATATAGACACATTTCTAATTTCATTTTCATTTTAAATAATAAGATTACCATATTTTTTAAAGTATTCGTTATTACTAAATTAAGTATGTCAAACTATATGCATAGTTTCATGTGAGCCAGATATCTAGTCTTAATATAGGTTTAATCAATCAATTTTCCTTTTAAACTAAAACTTCCGCCTTTAAAATTACATATTTTCCTAATATCATTACAACTTTTGGTTATTCAAGGGTCTATATGACTCTAAGTATTTTTAACAACTTGAATAAATTTTTATTTGCAATTAAAACAGAACTAAGAAACATCATTTGTATCCTTTAATAATNTTAATAACGAAATTACTCTACTAACAAGTATTCATTTAAATTTTAACAATTCAAAGTAAGTATTTGCGCAATATGTATCGGAAAAAGTTTATTGTATTTAAATTCCTTCGTACCTCGTGGTAGTGACTTCAATTCTACCACACAATCTCCATATGAGAACGATTGCTTTGTGTGTATGAGTGAATAAAATTATGAGAATTATTTACGTAAATGTATATTGAAATGCAAATGGAATTGCCCGGGACAGAAATGTAAAGAAATAAATGGATGCCACCCCACTCTTTACGGAGCACTTTTATTCTAAAATATATTTTGGAGCGTTTCATCAAACATGTATAACCACTCTTATAACGATTGCAGCAGTTAATATTATTGTACGTGTAGCATATTGGAGTGAATTCGAGAAGGGGTAAGCTGTTGTTTATTTTGCGATTAAGACACAGTACAAACTGCTGCTACTAATCTTCGAGAAATATAATTATGTTCACCTTTGATGAATGTTGAAAAAATGAATTTTTTTAGCTATAATTATTTTATTTGTATAACTTTCTATGACCGGTACACTAACAGAGCGAACTGCGATTTACCTAGATGGATTTATCGCCCCTGAGAACTAAATTTCATGAAAATCTTTGAAGCCGTTATAGCGTATAAAGCAAATACTTTGAAACTACAGTATCCGAACGAAGTCTTAATGTGCACAGATATAATGTATGTACTTATGTATATAAGTTTTAGCGAATGATAAATTTGTAATGTTTATTTGAAATATTTCAAAACTACTTCCTACTTTCTCTACATAACCTAAAGGTTGTTTGGCAGCAAAAACCTTAATTCGTCATATAAAATAAAGGAGTAATTATTAATAAGTATAATGCGCCGAGTCCTTGCAGAATTTTATAATATTAAATATAAAACATACTTGCATATTAAACTTACTTGCGTTTTGATTTGATAACGTGATAATTGAATCCAATAGAAAATTTACGGGTGTCTTCAATTATCTGTAAGAAGAAAAAAAATGCAATTAAAGTATTTTACTCACATTATTTACGCAAGAAGCAATTTTATATCAAGTTTTACTGCATCTTCTAGGAAATTCTATGTAGTTTTCATAATATAAGTACTTTATTAACACGCTTTTGATAGTCTCATATGTGAGTATGTTTATAAACGACTTATTTCCCGACTACGACGAAGCCAAAAGGCTGATCATTTTGGCCGTATGTATATATGTTCCACCATAGCATCTGTCCTAATAAACCTATTGCAATGAATGAAGTATCAATAGATTCGTAATAATACCCTGAATCACATAGTTTATATAAATTTTACCAGTCGGTAATAGTTTTTAAATTTTTGCTTGTGAACTAAACTAGTTTAGTTTAGACTACTTTTTTAATTTATATTGTTTTTATGACTTTTTTCTTTAATGTCAAAATACAAACAAATATTGATATTTCTACTAAGCATCTGATATAACAATATTATTTTATATGCATACATTGCAAATTGAAGTAGACATATCTGAACTTGCATGACACTCAGTAGTATAAATTATATAATGGATGTTCTCCTAGCCGATTTCAGCCACGGCGGCCAGTCTCAACGGAGACCATCTAACTACACAGGAGATTTTATAGTACACTAGTGTGTGTGCAAACACAGGTGCACTCTCTGTTCCTTCTCTCTCATAATCCAATGGGACGGTTAACCGACACGACCGGCGAGAGATCAGGCACCGGGCCGACAGTTTTATGTGCTCTCCGAGGCATGGGGGTTCAGACCCCAACTTCCAAACTCCGAGCTGTTATTAAGTATTTTTATAATCAGAAAAAGACAATAACACTTTTGGCCTGACCCAGGATTCAAATCCGAGACCTCTTGATTGGCAGTCACATACATCAACCGCTAGACCAATGAGGCAATTATATAATTGTGCGTTATAGATTTGACC
>PKRV01001492.1:127910-164843 GCA_003709505.1 Hyphantria cunea | reverse complement strand
TTCCAAAAAAGAGCAATATGTGTATTAATATCAACTGTCTAGAATTCGAAACACTGGGCCTGGGACTAGAGGGCGTGTGTGTTAGCTGTCCGAAATATTGTTTTTTCCAATCTGATTTTTCACTTATTGTACTAAGGTTCATAGTACACAGTTTTCGTTTTAATAGTCAGTTCACTGATCGTATTTGAACCTAATCCTCGATCAAATTGAAATCTCGGCAACACCATCATCACACAAGGTTTCTACACCCTATAAGTGATGTAGAAGTTTTATAATCAAACCGACTCAATTATACGTAACATACTACCAGAGAAATACTAGTAAATTTTGTGTATTATTTTCCACATTTAAGTTTTAAGCCATATGACAAGTAAAAACTTATCTAGTGTCCAAGTTGTTTGAAAAGTAAAAGATAGATTTCTCTTCCGTGTTATTTGAGATACGAGTATCTAGTTGCCTTTCATGCTGTGAAGTTAGATAAAGGTTTTAGTTGGCACAAAAAATCAACTCAGAAAGCTTAGAAGAAAAATCTCTATGATTGGTACGTTTCATCCGAAACTGTTCTTAATGTTAAGATTATCATGTAGAGGGTATATCATAGTAATTATTATAATATTCTAGCTTTTGCTCAAGGCATTTTGGTTATGGTAGTAAAAAGAGGCCCGTGTCCTTCTTAAGAATTGAACAGACAGATAAAAAGAGTACTTTTTGTGTTTATAATATTGATATAGGTATAATATGTTTTTATAAGACGATCGTGTCACAAACACCACAATTTCTTTATTGAATATTTGCGCTGTAGTTCTTTTTATAAAGTTGTCTTTAAGCTATAAGTTTAATTTCTTAGGCTCACCCAAAAATGACTGAGATTTTTTTCTTTTTTTTTGCACCTCAATATATGTACTGTTTAACAGAATAATTATATCAAATTATAACTAATGTATTTTCAATATATGTAACTGTGTTTATGAATTGCGCAATTGTGTCGACCATATGGATTTAACTTACATATTGTGTATGCAAAAAAGAATGTGCGAGATCACAAGATAGCGAATGCGATCGTTTAATTAGTCACGCATTTATTTTTTTCGTCTTGCCCTTGCATTACAAGCGAGATTTTATAAAGTAGATATGTTGTATTTTAATCGTTTTCATCATCATCAACAAGCTATTTTGATTGCCTTGGTAGCGTATGCGACTGCTGTGCTTGATGTCTCGGGTTCGATTCCCGGGTCAGACGAAATATTTGTATGACCTGCAAATATTTGTTTCGGAGTTTGTGTGTTTTCTATGAATAATATGTATGTATTTACCAAATAAAGTATAAAATGTATTTATATCACTTGTGTAGTATCCATAGTACAAGCTCTGCTTAATTTGGGATTAGATGGCCTTTTGTGATATATGTCCAAAAATATTTGTTTATTTACTCAGTCCAGTATTTTCTCTTGAATTTTTCTATTCATATTGACGAGGCTTTCGAGGGAAGAATTTGTATTTTCAGTACACATTTAGCAGAAAACGTAAAAAAGGTAGGTCAAAGAAAATACTCAAAATTATTTAATAATTAGAATATTGTCCAAACTGTCGTTTGACAATAAAAATCTATGTATGTTATTATAATAATTTTTGTGTAAAAAATATTATAACTTACTGTATTTTGCGTCTTAAATTATATTATTCTAATAAGATATATTAAAGCTTAAGTATATCGCTATTGTCTGTTCGTCGAAACTCACTAATCTTGAGAACTAAAATAATAATCATATTATAATCACTATTTTTATATTGTACATAGAGGCAGGTCATTGGCATTGTAACATTACGTTACAAGGCCGGCTTTAGACGTTTCTACTTGAGAGTTGTAACGGATATTTAAATACATATATATATACATTGTCGAGACACACTAGTAAAATTATTAGCAATAATCAATACTTTGAAGAAAGCTTTTATTTGCTCGTTACTGCGTCTTGGCTCCTATTGATCTAATCGTGGTGTTCAATCCAATCTGGGGCAAACCAGAAAAAAATACTCAAAATATATTAAAACCCGTCAGATAGTTTCGTTATAAGGTGAGCAACAACGGGGCTGGAGAATTATATGTTATATTTATTTATATATTTGTAAGTATACACAGTATAAATTAATATAGTTTTTATATTATACATGTGGTCGTGAAGCATAACGTCGCTATCCTTTACTTTGTTTTTATATACACTTCAGTCATCGTGATATTTGATTTATAAAAAAACCCATTTTGTCAGGTAACCCTTTTTAATGATTATATCATACTCAACTTATTTATAAAAATACACATTGAGGTGTGTTATTCATCCACATATTTGCCAACGAATAGTTTTATTTGAATTATTTTTTGTATACTTCTGTAGATATCAGAACTTTGTTCTTAATTTTCGTCACAATCGTCATCAAAAGCCCTTAATAATTAAAGCCAAAAATTTATTTCTAAGGAGGGTCTAGTATACCACGCTGGCTAGACGGAATGGTTAGTTTTTTGTTTTTCTTCGCCGTGCTATTGTCTAGCATAGTTTGGTGGTCGTATATTACGCCTATGGGATAAATAAGGGTGGTAACAAACCATATCCTTAAGACATCATAACGCGAATGGTAATACGAGTCTTACATATATACTTGGTTAAGTAACAATAGAAACGATTTATCTTATCTAGCATATTCAGTTTATACGCATACCAAGAAAACAAAAATACTACTTACAAAATACCTAGCCTTTGTCGCATTCTTATTTTATGATTCGTTCTCATTTATATCACAAACAGAAACTATTAAGACTGATAAGAATTTTCTACTTATATTTACACGCTTAATATTAGCATCAACTGTAAGTTTGTTAGTAACCGACTTCTTTGGTCATGATTTTGATCCACTTCAAATGGCCAGTGTCCGTTTAAACTTAGTAGACTTAACGACCGATGATAATACAATAGTTTGAAAAAAAAAAAAAAAGTTAAGTTAGCTTGATGGCTTAAAAAAGTAAAAAATACGCCTTTATATATAAACCAAATTAAAAAGTTGAAAATAATTTTAATGCAAAAAAGCGTGTGGTGATTTCTGACAATATTTCAACAATGTTTGTTAAACTAAATATTTTAAGCAGCAAATATAAGGCCTCTGTTCAACGTATATAACCGCATAGCAATAAAGCGTAATTTGGTAAGATCTTATCTCTAATACAGTTGTTTACGTCTTTGCCAATTTTAGTATTTTTACAACTATATTTGTGAAAGATTACACTAAACATATAACAGTTATCGTTATTATCGTGGAAGCGAATCTCGTACCATTTTTATAATCTGTTTTGTTTTTTTTAACACTCAACTTTATGAATAAAATAAAGTCGTGTTATTTACACTATTATAACGTAAGAACGGCTGAACCGATTTGGTTGAAAATTGGTGGGGAGATGGCTTAAAACCAGGAGACGGACACAGGAGTTTTATAAAGGTTTTTTTTTAGTTACGCTCAGTATTAACCTCGGTTGTTGTCGTACCGCGGGACTCAGCTAGTGATTAATAAATAAATAAATAAATAAATATTTCGGACATCTAACACTATTTTATAAAAATGTCTGTATTAACTTTGATTATCACTTTTTTCTAAAATTGTAATAAGTAATAATCATCAACTACCCATAATGTCCCACTGCTGAGCTCGGGTCTCCTCTCAGGAGAGGGTAAAGGCGTCCAATAAGTAATTATAGAGGAAAGTAATAACAAAATTTAATAAATCAACAAAAAAAAATCAAATGAATACCAATCATTGGGTTTTGAAACGAAGCAATTTCCCAGGAAATCAAAATCTAAATATTGACTTTTGCAATTGCCATCCAAACGCAACCGTAACCATCATTGCTTTTAAAACTCATTAATCGGATACAGGATATTAATAAATTTCCTCAGACCTTAACATTCCGCAATTCTAGCAATAACATTTTAATTTAAGCATTCTAAGGTTAACTGTTACATTAATTAACATCTATTTAACTAAGAAATATAACTATATTTTTTTGACTTACTTAAAACCCACATATAGACTATATATAAAAAAACAATTACATTGTTTTTGAAAGTATATCGATAGAAAATACTCAAAAATAAGTACATAACAAGCTGAAGTGGCAGTTAGATGGCCATATTAGCCGCAGAACAGACAACCACTAGGGTGGAAGTATTCTGGAGTGGACACCGCGTTTTGGCGAATATAGTGTAGGACACCCGCAGGCTAGGTTGAGTGACGACTTGCGCAGAATAAGTGGCAGGTACTGGATGCGAGTGGCCCAAACTGATTAGAGTGACGAGCAATGTGAGAGGCCTATGCCCAGCAAAGTACTGCAATAAGCCGATGATGATGATGATGAACAAGTACATATACATTTCGGATATATATCGGATATCGCGGCAATTGTTTCCGGTATAATATTTTTACCACAAACAATATTGCTTACTAATGGTATGAAAATTTTCAAAATGGGTGTGTTAGATCCAGAAATTACCCTCTACATCCTCATAGATGTAATAATATATTTAGTTATTTTTTAATCGTTAATTCCTAACTAATACATTCATATTGTTTGATTACTATTTAAAGAATATTAATCTAGTTTTAGGAAATTTTTAGGAGCTTAAATTGTTTTGAATCATAATTTTTATTTATAATGAAAATACCACTTTGGGTTAAACAAAAAACAAAACCAAACAAAAATATTAATTAATGAATTGTCGCTAATGAAAATATACTTATTTTTTTAAAACCGTAAATTGTAAATATCAAATTGAAATTTTACACCACAAAGATCGTCCATTTAAAAAGCGTCTATTATACGCCTTCTTTATAAAAGCAATGTTGGTTACATGGAATGAATAAAGATAACTTTAATTGAAAAAGGTAATTGTTTGTTTGTCGATTCAAAATAAAATATATATTTAGATTGCAGTTTTAAAATAAAATAAATACTATACTACTACACAACAGTGCCACTGCGCCACCGAGGCATTTAATAATGTTAAACAAAGGGTAATGAAGAGTTTATTAAACCTCGAAGCAAATAACGGTACAAAAGAAGTTTTCTTTTTATGGTATAGGGGCAAAAAAAGGGGGTAAATGAGCAGACCTATCGTCTGACGATTATCGTCGTCAATGGACACCCGCAACACCAGAGGCGTCACAAGGGCGTTGCCGGTCTTTGGGGATAGGGAGGGGGTGCGGGGAGTGGTTAGGGTATGGTCCTTCGATATCTTCACACACTCGGTAAAACACAGCGCAGGCGCTGTTTCACACCGGTTTTCTGGGACGCCGTGGTATCATTCCGGGTGGGCCGGCCCTTTCGTGCCGAAGCGTGACTCTTCCACTTTTTTAACAAACGGCAGCAGTAAATTTTTACAAGAACGTCTATCTAATAAATTTTGCCCATGACAATTTTATATACCTAAATCGTAACCATTAACTGACTTTCCACCCCCTTCGTGTCGCTCTATAAATTTTTATTAAGCCAATTATTCGTCTAGGGTCAAATCTAAACAGTTTTAGTTGCAAAGATAAAACTTTTGCTGATTTTGAGTATTTAAATACGAGATTACTTTAAGAATACTCTGTACTGAAAACTGCTAAATAAGTACTTTCACTTTCAATGTAAAAGTATAACGTCTTTTCTTTTGTTATTACGCTGTAAATGCTACTTAATTAAGTAGAATGAACTTGGACGGTGAAACTAGCTGTTTCTTTACTTGCAGGAAGACACTGTCGTCTTGAATTCGAATGTTCAATCGAATTTTTAGTAATGTTTAGAATTTTTTTCCTTTTTGTAAATATTGGTTTTATTACAGGTCCAGGTACTAGACTGCACGGATGGGCATTGGCTTAAGCGGTCGCCACGCTGCTTTCCACTGTGCCAAGTGATGTGGGTTCAAATTCCACGCGTGACAACACTTTATGTGGTCTACAGATTGTTTAGATCAGATTGTTCAGAGTCTAGGTATTCTTTGTGTTCATTTTATGAATGTTTGTTAAATCCTCCGTAACACAAGATGTATTTTCCTAATGTGGGAGATGTATTATGATATATACAAAGAAAAAGAAAATATGTATTTAAATAAGTTTTGCCATAAATTATTGTCTGGACTTGTGTAAGTTTGTTTAATTGCAAGTTGCGTGCAAAAACAGCGTTTTTCTTCACCTGATTTCCGACTTACCCTGGCTTATATTGCTGAAACAAATCGTCGCTAAGATTTTGAAGTTTTAGTTTATGATGTGAAATGCGGTCAACGTACAATATTCAAATCAACACTAGAGTTATTGTTTGAAAGGAATTAATTGTCGGGTTATATGTATATCAGCGCATAGCTAGATTACGGGTACTGATTACAGATTGCGTGGCACCATCTTCCTAGCCTTTATTGTTCCCAAGATTAATTGAGGTCGGCTACTAGTTCAACCGGTTTTACCGGAATATCAGTTTTACACAGAGCGACTGGTATCGGACCTTCGTAGCCCTGACAGTGAACTGAATTCGAAGGTTGAACTAGTTGTCAGTATATATGAGGGCACTGACTTCCCAATAACGATTGTCATAGGTGTTCATGACAACCACAGACTGCGTTGCATGAAAGGAAATTACGATAGGTAGTTCATTAATCGTTATATATTGTCAGTTTCTTTATTATTTGTTATAAAAATATCATGTGAGAGGTATTTTAAGTTTGACTTTAAAAAAAAATATAGTATTTTATCATCAAGTTACCTGTCTCTTCTTTTGACCTCTTCTTCGTCTTCGAAGTATTTTATTATAATCAAGATAGTCGGCTACTAGTTTAACTGGTTTCACCTTCAAACAATTTTATCCACGCAGTGACTGGCTTTTGGCTGGAATTTCTTGTAAGAAACCATAATAACATTCTTATCATACATATTTTTTGACTACACGGTTGGTCTAGAGGTTGAAGCGATCTAGAGACGGTGCCCGCTTCAGTGCAGGCAGGCGCTGGGAGGGCTCCGGATGACTCAAGAAAGCGGTTCCCGGATCCCTCCCGTCTCAGGCGCGGAGTGGCACACCGTGTGGTTTTAATCGGTTGGATTCCGACACACCGCTCCACCGCAAACCCCAGTGTGGTGAAGGCCCGAGGGGATTCCACAAGTAAAAAAGTGGTTTAAGCGATCGCCACGCTGCTTGGTACTACGCCATGTGTTGTAGGTTCAAATCCCAACATTTTGTGGACAACACTTTGTGCGATCCAAAAATGTTGTTCTGAGTCTGGGAGTTTTTTGAGCTCGTTTCATGCATGTTTGTGAAATCCTCTGTGACACAGGATCTATATTTCTAATATGGACGTTTTATTTTTAATCAAAGTTATAAAATACCATATACAAATATTATAAAAATAAATATACATTATACATACAAACAGTATTATATATATACAAAAAAAACATAGATCTAAATAAGGTGCACTTTGTCTTCAATTTAAAATGTGTTTGCGTTTTGTAGTCACACATATGTGAAACGTTTATCATGATCGTGCGACTTTTGTCACAAAATAGGAAATTGGTGAAAAACAATACAAAATAGCGAAATTTATGTGAATTAAAAAAATCACTTCAAAAACAAACCCAACAACAAAAGTAATTGTAGAAGTAGGTATTTAGACCACTGCGACTGTGGAGGAACGGGCCACTTGTTCCTCCAACACAAAAGGAGGATCCTCCGACCAAGCGAGGTGATCATGCCTGGCAGGTTATGGTTTATTTTTATAAATTCAAGAGTCACAAGGATATTTCTGGCTTTTGGGAATACGCTCTTTCCAATAATTTGAAGGTCTTATAAAACATCAGAGAGAGTGTAATTGCGCTACCATCTTTTGGAGGATTGTGTGATGCACTATCGATTGTAAATGATAAGCCAACGCATTAAATATAACATACACTGTGCAGATAAAATCGCTTCACAAAGTTTTACCAAAATTAATGTTTCATTTATCAACTATATTCATTTATCCGTACTTGAAATCAGACCCCGTGTCTATCATTAAATACAAAGAAATATGTATCCTTTTTCTCTTAGAGGGTAAATAGCTTATGTTACTAGAATAAGTGGGGATGGAAGACGAGATATCGAGTAACACTCTTGAGTGATTGATACTCGAGAAATCTTTGCTTAGCTTTGAAGTCATCTATTCTTGAATACACTTATATATACGAACAAAAATGTCGGCTTAATTTGTGGGCATTTTTGAAAATAAGGAATTATTTTATGCTCTTATTTAAGTTTAATTTGATGTAGTAAGACTCATTTCAATAAAGCTATATATAAATAGCTGATTGATAAATATGGCGTCTTGTCAACAATAATGATGAATCATCACTTATATTATGCCAGCATCATCATCATCATCATCAGCCTATTGCAGTCCATAGGCCTCTCCCATTGTACATATACGTACACATTAGGTGTATACCTACTTTAAACTCATTAGCATTGTAGATGTATACTGGTGGCGTGTCTCTAACAAATATAACGTATAATAAATTTACTGGTAATTATTTTTCTTCAGTGTATAAAAGTGTATATACCAAATATAACGTAGCTTAATTACATTTGACCTCGGTTATACTCGTAAACGATGTCAGTTTTTTTTACAATTGAATCTATATTCTATTATTAAGTTAAAACCATATCATAAAATAAAATTCTCTTCACTATATTGGAAACTAAATGTTGAATAAATATTTCAATTCATTTGACTAAAGAGTAAATTAGTTAAAAGGTTTTTTTATAGTAATGAAGATCTAATGGTGACTTGTTTCACTCTAGGTACGAAAATGGACATGACTCGGCTTATAATCGACTTTCAGTTAGAATGCTAAAGTTTTAAAGCAAATATTGTTGCATTAGATTGATTGATTGATTGATCATTCAGTCTGTTAGCTGCAAATATTGTGCTTTATTAGTTGTGATCAGATCGAACAAAGAAAATAAATAAAAAATATATTTGTAATTTCATATCAAATAACATCAAATATTACATTTACAATAAGTTATTAAGGCTCTGTTTCACCGGTTACAGATAAGTTCCAAATAGCTTATCTAATAGATGATATAACACAATTTATGTGCAAGATACGTACTTATCTTGCTCCGGAGAAACAAGGCAGAAACATTTTTAAAATGTTATAAACACATTTCGGGATATTCTAGTACGATTTCACAAAATTGTCATAATAAAACACATTTCTCGAAGTTAGACGGGTTTCAATACCCATAGATAACAATGGAATGACAATGGGATTGCGTTATTAAATTTGCTTGAAGTAGACGAACCCTGTCTCTCTCGGTATGCTCTAGCTAATCTGGGAACGATATCGATTTAAGCTTTATACTTACTAAGAAAACATAGGACTCATAGTAAATGTTCCACACATACCTCAGACAAACGTAGCAAAATAACTTAATCTCGAAACAAACATAAGCAATAATTTACATTCCAAAGGTTTGCCCAGATTTACAGTTACAATTCAATTTGAAGTTTCTCAAAGTTGATATATATTCTATTGTTTCTACATACTAGAGAACTTTTCGGTTTGGATAAGAAAGATATGACAGTTTGTGAATTAGTAACTAAAATATTTGTGTTCTTATTGTTAGCAGGCGTTTAATTACAATATGTGTAATTTTTTTACTGACTTTTCTATCAACAATATTCAATAATGCTCATATTGTCACTCCTATACGTAATAATGTTAGCCTTATGTAAAGTATTCAATAATCTGTTAACTTATTTATTTTAATTGATGAATAGATTAGGTTTGGTCAACCTCGGCCTTCTCAATAGCGCGCTACTTCGGTTTAATCTTTGGCTTCACGCATTCAGCTTCTGACAGCCGTCTTGCGCAAATCATTACTCCACCAGGCCTGTGGCTTAAATAAGTATCTCAAACTCACTAGGAACTTATGTTCACTAAATATTCATAACATTTACATCTTGTACGGTTTTTTACACTCTCTCAGGCAAAAATGACAGAATGAATCTGGATTAAATTTAGCACTGGCATAGACCACTTTTTATCCCCAAAAATCTAGTGTTGCTGATAGATGAGCAAGTTATAACAATCGTGGGTAATACCGTGGTAATATGTACAACAGTCAAGTTGGTTCGCATTTCATTTCCAAGACAAAATCTACCTAATTCTATACTTTTGACTGACTGAAGATACTTTTAAAAAAATCTTAGAGACTTCGTGTACTTCCTTCCTGAATATCAAAGTCAGCCCTCTCGGTCGATTGGAGTTTGATTGATAGCACAAGAAAATATGAACCTCTTTATTTTCTAAAATATTACGTGGAATTTGCAACTAAAATATATTGGTGAAACCGATACCACGACCTTTAAAAACGCAGACTCACTTTTGCCACTCCCGATTGCTTTCCTGCATCATTACACTTTACGGTTGACTTGTTTTAAAATTATGTGTCACTTAGTTTATCTTTGACCTTTTCGTCGGCCTAATTTTGCTTTGAGTGAAAACCTTAAATTTAACACGTTATAAGAGGAATACGGCTGCGACTTTTAATTGGTTTTTGAGATGTTTTAGTAGCCAGTTATATCTAGTAACAGTGGCCAATATTAATTTTACCTACTACGCGTAACAACCTCATAAAATTATAAGTAAATCAACTAATACCTAGCCACTGGTTTATAATCAATCAGGAACTTATCAGTAACACACTTTAAACATATGTTTGTACCTAAGCCTTTGCAATTTTGTCAAAAACTCATATAATACCATAAGAAGAATAAACCTACTGACTGCCTTGACTGACTGTCTTCGGGGCTTGAGATGTAGGTTTTAATTCCCGGATCGGACCATTACAGTAGTATAATATTTATTTGATTAACATAGTGAAATACTTGTAGAATTTGACAAATATTCATATCTCATCAGTACGAGATTAGTTAATTATTACATTCCTAGGTACATATGTTGTTCATGATATGTGCATTCAAAAATAAAATTATTATCACTAATATCGAATACATGACTTTACAGAAATATACATCTGAAATGTATAAAAAAAACGAGAAAACCAGACGTCAATTGAATTGCGCGTTGCGGTTTTCATTCTACATACTCATTCTTTTAATCGTTCAAAAAACGAGACATGTGTATAAAGATAGATCATTCATTGAAATGCAAGGTCACATCTTGTTACCGTGTATCGAAGATTGTTATATGAATTGGTGTTTTTTCATAGCTAATATATCTGTTGAATAACTTTTTGGTTTACAAAAAAAACACTTTTCAAGTATATAACTGAATGAAATCAAGGGTCCGTAGGCGAGAAATAATACAGCTCAAAAATATGATGAAACTACATATTTCATCATAGTATAAGAGTTACAATAAATATTAACAACGTTCCCCAGTGTTGAACGGTTCTCCTAACGATTCTAAAGCTCTCAAATCTTTATTTATTTGGTCTATTAATCCCCTTAGGGCGATCGAAGACTCCTTTTTTAAGGTGTCAATATTGAACAATGCGGTTACATGCAATACAATGCGATTTTGAACAAGTACCCCCTTGTTGTCAAATCGATCACATAATAACTGCCACGCTACAGTATAATTATTTGACGAAAATTGTGCTATTCTCGATTCTCACACAAAAATATTTTTTCGAGGTATTTACAATCACTCATCAACAACCCATAATGTCCCACTGCTGGGCTCGGATCTACTCTCAGGAGAGGGTTAAGGCCATAACGTCTCCACACTGTTTAAGTGCGGGTTGAGGACTGGCAAGACGACGTTGTGGCTACATAATCTTACCGTTGGATGTTGTCAAGCCGCCCAAGGGCCTTCAACTAAGCTTCACGACTGTTATTCTAAGATAACAACTGGGATCGACTGCTTAACGTGATCTCCGTCAATCACGAAGACGCTCATAGTAACATGCCACTGGCGGTCACCCATCCAGGTACTGACCACGCCGACGTGGCTTACCCTCGGTGATTATTTCTAATCACCGAGGGTAAGCCACGGTGATGGGCTATGAGCGCCGTTACTTATTTACAATCACTGCTGTCACAAAACACTAGCGCGATTCAGCCAACCCTAACAGCGCCATCTATGGGTTGGCAACTCAAATAGGAAATTGTATTAGCATAAATGTAAGTAACATCATGCCTTCATATAACAAAACAGGTATATTTATAAAAATAAACTTAATAAATGATTGACCTAAAAAATAACTCTTAATAATGCTTGTGATGTATGATTTTTAGAATCAATACGTTGAAGTAACTTTTCACGTAAATTAAATATATCGAAGTTAGGTGACGTTATGCATCAGATGTCGTAATTATTTACTGGCTAAGACCCGCATTGTTACCCGTGGTATATACCACAGGTAAAGACGGGGGTCGAAGCTGGTCCAAAACAATAGCCTAAGTTACACCTTATATCATCAGCTATCTTGCAGTGAAAGCCCCGTCAAGATCGGTTAAGTCATTCCAAAGACAAACAGACAGACAGATAGACAAACAAAAATTGTGAAAAATTTTATTTTGTCATTTGTACCGTGTACATATGTATTTGCTAAAAAAGTTATTTTAATATTACACACAGACACATCAATTTTATTTATTTGAATAGATGTATAGAAGACATATCTTATAGATGTATTTACATATTTCTTATTTGAAAGAAATCTAAAAGAGAGAGAGATTAAACAGAATAGTGAAACAACAAACAAAAAAAACGATCAAAAAATTTGAAAAATATATAATTACTCGTAAGTACATCCTCTTTTCCTTAATTTAACTTCAAAATCTACTTTACATATACAAATTTTAAATTTAACATCAACTCACTTTAAAGTTTACTGTTCATTAAGAAGTTTAGAAATCGTGCATGTAATGCTAAGACTTTTAAAATATTCCTAAGAAACGCTAGAGGTATTTCAGATAAGAGTGCGAACGAAATATTTTACAATAGAATAGTAATAATAATAAAATCTAATCACAAATTACCCGTACCATGGTAACCGGACTACTGATAAACAAACACATTTCTGATTAGATAAATTACACCCACACATAAAATAAATGATCGTGGTCTTCACGCGATGTCTTTTGGTAATTGAGAAGAGAACTTAAGACCTTAGGTTGAGTAATCAGAGTCAAGATCGGTTAGGACTAAAATCGTAAGAGCAGTTCAATTTTTTTAAATAGACAATCTTTTCTGATGATGATGGATTAAGAATACTGATTATTACCACCCCTATTCATTTAATGACTATCGGGAAAGCCATGGGAGAGCCACGCTTTGGTAAGCATGGGCCAGCTCGACTGGAATGATACCATGCCATCACAGAAAACCGTTGTAAAACAGCGCATACGATTTGTTCACCGAGTGAGTGAAGATATCAGAGGCCCATAACCCTTCCGCTTCTTCATTCCCCAAAAGCTGGCACAGGTGTTCATAGGCGGTGATAATCGCTTACCATCAGGTGATGCGTCTGCTCATTTGCCCTCTGCTTCCATAAAAAAGCTGATTGAAAGATCAAACTCTGTAGTACAACATCACTGAAAAGAAAAAAGGAAAGAACATTTAAAACAAACCTGGCCAACGTGGTATAATAGGCCTAAACCTCATTTCTAAAAATATTTCTATGACCATAGGTCATATTCTATGTTTATAGAACTGATAAGCATATTATGTGCTTAGGACAATCCAACATTTAATAACTGTAGAAAAACACTTATCTTCAAACGCATTAACAATAATCTAAGCTGATGAATATTCATGCTGAAATTAAAATTAGTAGGTAAATACAAACACATATAATGGGTTTTGAAATTATTTTCTAGTGTTGATTCATAAACGTAATAAAAAATTGGTAGTCCGTAAAGTCGATTTACGGTCGATAATTTTATGCGATAACGTCATAAAAAACATTGATGAAAAATAAGAGTCACAAGCTGAACACTTAGGCCGATCATGCTTCTCTGTCACTTGTTCCGCGGTCTCGCTTGCACGCTTAGCTAAGACGGAACGTGACAATAAGCCATGCTTTTTTGTGCGTGAAACCGCCGGCTGCGTTCATCGATTTATAAGACGTTATCACATCAGTAAATAGCTTTATGGAGTTGCAACAATTGCTTCTCGTAATGCCCGCCGATTGTCATTATAATACCAGAGATCGCTATAAGATCCATCATCACATTCAAGTCTAAAGCTTTTCTTAATTCATATATACAAAGCACTTTTTGCATCTTAAGTACATCGATTTTTTTGTAAGTATTCCTTACTTATCCATGTTTTCTTACCATCCACTTCGTACATAATTGGAAAAAAAATATTTGGAACATTTTTTTAATGAATGTTATGTAAAATTAATGTAATATTGCCAGTCTTCCCTACTCCTCATTTAATGATCAAATCATACAAGACTACCGCTATAAGAATCTAAAAATTACGTGCATATAAATTTACGATAACAGGTATTTATAAGCGCGCTTCCACCGCGGATGCTCTTTAAAAGTATCTACGTTATCAATAACATTACGTCACTGTACAAAACTTCATTGACCTTCAGCAGTAAACTATTTTTTATGGTTATATTCAGACATAAAATACAAAGTTTATTATGCGCTGAACTTTTAGCAGCTATATACATCTGATTGTGGAAGTTTACTGAGGTATTTTGGTCGTGTCTTAACAATTGTATTTCTCAGTGGCTGGAAAACTGTTTCAGATTTAAAATTTTAGGAAGCAGTTGACTTCACAATGGCATTCGAGCAGTTAAAACATGATAAAGTAAAATACATACAAAGTACTTCTCTTGTCACTGAGAATTTCAAGACATCATTTTTTAACATATGGAAATCTATTGTTCCGATGGCGCTTACGGCAGAGCGGTAAGATCGAATTTAAATTGATATAAATCCAGATACAGAGAAATCCATAGAGCTGAATTAATTAGCGGAATAATTGTCTCTCATTTGACAGTTTAACTAATAAAAATAGTACGATGACAGGTGACAGAATGACTAGTCAGATCACGGCGCCAATGGACTGTTTAACCATAGACAAATCACAATTAACACGCAACGATATAAAACAGATAAAGTATATGGCATAGACTAGACATTGACGCCATTGTTATCACCTAATAAAATCATCCATTCTCAGATAATATCATTGGCAAGTGTTAAATCGTCTAATCATTATTATCTTAGCGTTCTACTTGACATCATATTGATTTGTACATACATACATATGTATGAATTTTGTACTACAGCTTGTTTGGCATATTCATTGTTATAACATCCTTTGTTTGTTGGATGAGTATTGGTTTAATTTTCAGTATGGCTTACAGTCTCATTCATCTTACTTTTTCTAGTGGTTGAAAGTATGATAGCGGGTCTTTTCAATTTTGTCTTTAGCTTTATTGTTATCAAACGTACATAATGCCCAACAGTTGTTTTCATTTCTGACCTATTATGATTCAGTTACAAAATATTAATCACTTGCGAATCTCATAAAAATTCCACAGCGAACAGTGAATAGACGTGTTTTAACAATCTGTAGAACTAAAGTTGAGCATGCCTTCAACATTTTTGACATTTCCTATTCTTCTTTTCACATAATTGTTTTTTCGGAGTTTGGGTGTTTTTGGTTTATAACATGTATTTATAAAAAAAAATATTATATAAGTATTCTGACGGTCAATCTAGCTTTTACAGTACAAGCTATGTTTAGTTTGAAGCTAGATGGCGTTGTGTCTCAGGTAGCCCAATAATATTTATTTATTATATTCATGCATTTATTCGAGCTTTAGTTTTAACTGGAATATCTAAAAAAATACTTTTATTTATTTATTGCTCATTGATAATGTAAGCAGTGTTACTAACATAAACGGACATGTAATCACTTATTATCACATTGAAAGTATATTTTATAGTAGTGTATATTTTCAAAATTTTAATACATGTAAACTTTAATAGTTTACGGTCGTGTAAACACACCTAACTTTATACCTAGTATTACAAGATGGCTTCAGACATGAAAACACCAATTTGATAAGGACCCTTTCAAAACATACTTTTAGCACTCCCCTTAAAAAAAATCACTTTTATAAAACGGGTATAACTAACATGTGTTATTGAATTTAATAATTAGTCACAAGAAAAAGTTTTAAAAGTGCAAATCGAAATCACGCATGAAGTGCTTCATACCATTATATACATTTCAAGCGTTTATCAGTTGCCGTTTTCAATATCGAGCTAAAATGTGCTATGGTAGGCCTATGAAATATATATTTTAATTTATTTCTTTAGTATTTGTTTTTTAGCGACAAAAGAAATACATCATCTGTGAAAATTTTCACTGTTTAACAACCATGGTTCTTGAGATACAGCCTGGTATCTTGGGACAGATAGACGGACGGCGGACGGACTGGGGAGATTTTTTTTTTTATATTTAAGCTGCCAAAATGACTCTGCCCTGCCTGATGGAAAGCATGAGCAGAATCCAAGAGTGGTGACCACCATCCTCAATGCGAAAAAGAACAATGCAGCATGGTGACCCACACTATGGCGGCCTAGGGGGAAGGGGGATGGTGAGGGGGATAGGGGGCATTGGATTGGGGTATGGGCCTCCGGTATCCTCACTTACTCGATGAAACACAGCGTAAGCGCTGTTTCACACCGGTTTTCTGTGAGGCCGTGGTATCACTCCGGTCGAGCCGGCCCATTCATGTCGAAGCGTGGCTCTCCCACGGATAAGTCTTAGTAATAGAGGAAGAATAAGTAAAATTGAAGTGTCTGTTCTTTTGACAAATTGCATTTAACAGTATACAAGTTACTTTAAAACATCAGCATTCTCAAATTTTTGACTTTTAACGGCTGGACTGATTTTATCGGGACCTTTGCTGGTAATATAGATAACAGATTGAAAAATACAAAATAAAGTCTTAACAGTACAATACAGTAAACCTGCCATCCAGTTACAACTGTACACAACTTCAACAGTAGACAATGCCTTGTGTTGGCATAAGGTTAAAAATTATACGAAAAACAAAAAAAGGCTAATATTAGACATACACTGAAATAGCTGATCTTATAAGAAGTAACTTAAGCTGATAACATCGTGGGGCACAGTAAGTGTAAAATAAATTTAAACCGTCTCTTCTTCTTTTAAAAGCATATACCAATTCAATTTTTTTTTCAGGTTTTATTTTAGTTGTGCAATGAACAAAGATACAAATATTTGATCTTAAGAGATGATTACACAAAGAATAGAACTATAGGATTCCTTTTTAAGAAGCAAGTCTTAAAATAAAACTATAAAATGCAAATGACAGCATTCGGAAATTCTACGGGAACAACATTTCCCACAAATTCCAAAAGGTTTACATTCTTACCAAAAGAAAAGCTGAAGAGTTTCGCAATATAAAACTTTTGTACATGAAAGTAATAATGGGGAAAGTTGTGACTTTCAAAGGCGCAGATAATAAGCTAAAACTGACTAAAATTACCGTGGGAGAGCCAACCTTCGGCAGGAATGGGCTGCTCGACCGGAATGATACCACGGCCTCACAGAAAACCGGTGTGAAACAGCCCTAGCGCTGTGTTTCACCGAGTGAGTCACAATACTGGAGGCCCATTTTTTTTTTACCTGTGGAAACCCCCTCGGGCCTTCACCCCACCGGGATTTGCGAACCGACTAAAACCACACGGTGTGCCACTCTGCGCCTGAGACGGGAGAGTTTCAAGAACCGCTTTCTTACGCCATCCCGATCCCTCCCAGCGCCTGCCCGCACTGAAGCGGGCTCCATCGTCCGATGGGTAAACTCTCAATTTAGGCAACGTGCGGCACGGCACACACGTAACGTCGCCCCCTCGCGGCTGGCCTGTGAAGCGGATGGAGGGGAAAATCTGTCCCGCCTAGCCGCGGCCACACTCGGGGCCGCATGAGGCGCTGCTAACCGGGACGAATTTTCCCTTCCATTCGCTTCCGAGATGACTTCCTCGCCGAAGGTCGAGAATACTGGAGGCCCATACCCCAACCCCTTCCCCAACCTGCTCCTCATCCCCCAAAGTCCGGCAACGGACTTGTGATGCCTCTGTTGCGGGTGTCCATGGGAGGCGGTAATCGCTTACCATCAGGCTATACGTCTGCTCGTTTGCCCCATATTTCATAAAATAACAACAGTAAAAAGTGCAGTAACATAAAATTACCTGAATTTTTTTTATGACCTTGGCCCTCCTTTCAATTCGTTTTGTAAAATCAGGAAGTATGAACTCTATTTCAGAGATGCAGACGAAATTGCACGGGTTGGCTAATATCATATAAATATTTAGATGTATTGAATGGCGATATATTAATACCTCTTTAAGACTTAAGCCGCTAAGAGGTACCTCTTAGTATGCTATGATAGAATTGGAAAAGGGAGCTAACAAGTCTCTTCTACACTACCTCTGCCTCTAGTTCTATATGTCAGAATCTTTCTTTGTCCCATTTAAGAATGTAAGAATGATTACATTCCGAATGTGGGTACTCATCAAATCGGTGTTTGTCCGAAAAATAAATCAGCCATGAGGTTTTTTTGGAAAAACTTTCAATAATAAGCCACATCAAATAAAATAGAACAAAAAATGGGTATATGGTGAGCACAGTACCAGCTACGAATGATAAAATATATTAGTTACCTAAATTGTAAACATGATGTAATTTAAAACAACAACAAACAAAAACGAATAAGTATCTTTAAAATTCAATTTATGCTTACTTGAATTTATTCTTAAATGCAAATATACCGGTAGACAAAAAAAATTCTATCATAACCTCATTTGCATTACACTTTTTTAAAACATCAAAAAACTTTTTGTTCGTTGTAATTGTCATGAAAAGGTTTGTATGAAAGAAAAAGTTTGAAAAACTCGGCACCCATCATTTTTACTTTTTGTATCCTTGTTTATACGGAACACGGAAACAAAAGTAATAAATTTTGAGTTAAAAAATATATCCACATTATAAAAAAAGTAAGTAAGTGACTAAGTGAGTGAAACAGAAAAGGGTAAAGAGGTCTTTAAATTGCTACTAAAATTAACAGATTAATGTTATATTAAAATTATAATTAATACAAGTTATGTGATAATTAAATACTTTGTATTATTGTTTTTGTTATAAAACAAGTGATATAGTTAAAAAGTTTTTTTGCGAATAAAAAAATATCTCATACATACTATTATAGATACTTATATTGGGTGGGTTGTTCAGAAACATGTTAGTCGCCATTTTGTTACGGTGGCCATTTTGTATCAATAATAATACCGATTTTAAATAATTGCATTGTCATCAGGACTATAGGAATATTTGAAATTTCAGCTCAATCTGAATTCGGGAAGTGGTTTAAATTTAAGTTGGAAGATATAATCACAGATTTGTCTGTGGTTAAATTTTCCAACTTAAATTTTAACCACTACACAACACATCGGGACAGGTGAAACATTTGATTTTCGGCAGTTATTTTTCGACCTCCTACAAGACACGTTTTCAAATGTTTTAAAAGCTGGTTTACCCGAATGCATAAATGCATTGGGATCGGAGGGTGATATTTTGAAAATCTGTCAATTAACTTTTTTTTTAATTCTATTTTTCATTGCATTAACTATTTTTGAAACAGCCCACGTACGTTATTGGCTTTTGAGATTGTACGCTCTTTCTTTGAATTGTAGGTTAGGTAGGTAATTGTAGGTCAAATCGTTCTATGAATATTGTAGTCTATAATTTGTTCCATAAGTTCAACTGTATGTGTAATATTTTTCTATGAAAAGTGCACAGTGATGGAGTCCCGACTAGTAAAATATCTGAAGACATATCTCACACGAACCACACCAACGATAAGTATATTGATATTATTATGTACAAGTTAGTGTACATAGTAAATAATAACCACAATGAACACCTCACTACAGGTAATATTGACGATTCAAATGTAAATAATCTTAAAGAAGATGACTATGGAATTGAAGACTGTTTCAAATGCAAAATCAATTCGTGTTGAGTTAATAATGAGTAAATATGGAAATTAGCTTGTACAAAGAGCGACAAGGTTGTGTTAACATTGTTTGTGCAGAAATTGGATATTATATATGATCTTAATAGTTCCGTATGTGACATAGGGTCTGTCATTTTAATGTTACTGTTTTATTTATAGTCATTAATGATATTGAATAACTTTAATAGTCAATTGCTTTACATGGACTTCTCTTTAGACAGAACTAGGGAGGTTTTGGCCAACTATATGACGCTGGCTGAGTTGGCATCATTACCCTTGCAATACCGATCTCCTGTATAGTTAGTACCAGCAGTCGTCAGGGAGTCCGGGAACACTCTGTGACATACTTCATCGGTCACCACAGGAGCGTTTTAAAAGAAATTTCTTAAATCGGACTATATTGATAACTAGAATACCACACACGTTCTGTGAGCTGTAAACTGTTATGTGTGTTGTGAGAGACCTATTTTTCTGAAAGTATTTGGTGTTATTCCAATGTAAAGCCAATTATAATAAACGTTTCACTACCATCTCAAAACGGAATCCATCATTAATCTTCAATTAGCCAATAATAAATCAAATAGTTATTCATGCAAATGCATATTTATATAGGGCTTATTGTAATAATATTGAAAAGTCTGTAATTACTAGTAATTATTGAATACCCAAATTGAACATAGCCTAGGAAAATTACATTCAAACGTGCTGACTTTAGACAAGTTAATAAAAGTAAAATACTAGCCTTGACCCTTATATTGGTGCTGAAATCACACTGTTTCTACAGTAATAATCTACGTGACTGGTTTATGGTTATGAGCTCTTCACAGACTTAAATTTACCAAATTTCATGATAAAATAAAATAATATTAGAACTCTTTTATTTGAACGTTGAGTATGTTTACCTAAGGTTGGAGAAAATAGATTTTTTTACAGAGTAGCTTTTGCCCGCGTCTCCACTCGTGTGTGTTATCACGACAAAAAGTAGCCTATGTCCTTCTCGAAGTCTAATTTAACTCTATACCGAATTTCATCTAAATCAGCTTTTTGCTTTAGTTGTTAAAGCGTAATGGATGGACAGAGATGCTTTTGGATTCATAATTCAAAATAAAATTCTAATATAGAAGTATGGATATTATACATTTGAGCGTGATAATGAAAATAGTTAAATCAAATATTAAATCAAGGTTTTAGATGTATTAAAATAATAAATATTATTACATTCTCAAATTTCAAAATCAAAATCATGAACTTTTGGATTAATATAACTTAACTAAGTAAAGAAAAAAATGATTCATTAATATTCGTATTTTTTGCTACTTTGTATGTATTATTAGGTAAAAGTCCTTGGCCATGACTATAAAAAATGCTAATATCTCTGCAAATTATTTATTTCAGACTATCTATGAATCCTAATGTATTGGGAACAAAATGACTTGCTATAGTCATTTTGTTTCTAACTTACAACGCTTTGTTTCTTTTGTTAGTATTAAATAAATATCAATATTTTTTTTAAATATGAGCCTTTCAAAGTAACTCTATTCTGCTTGATTTAAAGCATGTGCAGAATCATATTGAGTCGCAGACGAAGCCTATTGAATCAATACATGTAGATATTCAACCAACTATACATAATAAGTATTTTGGTACAAGTCGTACTGTGAGTTTTAAGTTAAATATGTATTATAATCACCAGGTTGTCCCTCCACGAGACTTTGTGTGTCTTTTTTTATATTTTAAACTTGCTACACATAGTAAAACATTGGTTTTTATAAACCATTTTGCTTGAGTTCATGGCTAAGCACTTGGTTGCAATACTTTGGAAACTTAGGCAAACCTAGTTAGTTCAGAGTATGATTTAGGGTCTTCTTCTTCTTGAGACCTCAAGATTTCCGATGCACCAGAGAGCATTTTAAGCCGTCGGCCTCCATGCGAATCTATGGAAACCGTTATGGATAGTTAATATTAAGTTAGTTAAGATAGTAAAATGGTAGTAGTAATATTTGTATGTGACTATACTCCTATACAACTGAACCGTTTTTAACGAATTTTTCTTGTGTCTATTACTGAGGTGGATTCGAGAATGGTTTAGATTTAATCAAAAAAAATGATTGGTCCCGCACCGTTACCTGCAGTCGAAGTTATACCGCGGTAAACACGGAGTTTCTGGAACGATAAATTGATATAGCTAGAATTCATTTTAAGAAAACTAACCAAAAAACAGAGTAAAGCTCAGTCTGGGTAAAGCTAATATAATTATTTGTAAGTTGAAACAATCCTTACGAAGTTGACAAACACAAAGATCCTTAATTTCTTTTTGTACTTGTGTATTTGTGTATAATCTCGACACAAACGAATCGATCACATCAATCATCGATAGAATTCAATGTTTTATTCACAAAATGTTTATCAGTCACATATGTTTTATCAAAAACACGCGATGTTCGTATATCAATAGATATATTACGCTGTGATTTTCTTTTTAAAATCGGTAAATTTTTTACATGATCTCTACAAACGTTACTTCAAGGTAAGATATCAAGATAATATGGAGTGATAACAAAAATCTTACGTTCATTTGTATTAATTTATGGTGAGACTACTACTTGTAAAATTCATCAATACGTTTAGATCAATTTTTGTTCTTAAATTCGTTTCATTATGGTGCGATTGATTTGACATGCTTTATACAAAATTCAAAAATAAACTTTATCAACACCAGACCAGTAAGAATTTCAGAATTACGATATTTATGAAAATGATCGATAGAACTAAAACAAACTACCATCATCATCATATGTATTTCTGTCATAGAATATCCATTGCGAAGCGTAGGCCTCGCTCAATGGAACGGAAAATTTAATCATAACTACTTTGAAACGGTCTACATCCACGTACAGTCTGCAATCTTTATAAGGCCATGTATCCACCTGGTTATCTATTGGACAGACGACTCTGAAATATAATCAATGATACTTATTTGTTTTGATTCCGAATATCTTTATATTAATATTAGTAATACATTTAGCATTTTTTGTTAATGCTTTTGATTTGGACTAACATTACACATGCAAAATCTGAATTTAAGCTGCCGATTTTTTATTTAAATCTTCATGTAATGGATATGGATTCTGGGGTAGAATCCAAAGGGGAAAACTTAGGAATTTTTTAGTACTACAATATTTGTTTTAGTTTAAGGTTAAGCAGTAATTAGGTAAGGAGCATGTTACAATTTAGTGAGGTCAGTGTAAGGTTAAATAGCTGTCCCGGATGGCGTAAGAAAGCGGTTCCCGGATCCCTCCCGTCTCAGGCGCCGAGTGGCACACCGTGTGGTTTTAGTTGGTATGATTCCGACACACCGATTCGCCGCAGACCCCGGTGGGGTGAAGGTTCGAGGGGGTTTCCACACGTAAAAAAAGGGTTGTATAACTATTCTAAACACGTGAGAACCTTTCAATAGATGGATAGCATACTAACCTGGTAACCAGTTCTGGTTGCCATACAAATATTTATGGTGATCTCTACAATCAATAGAAGCCTTAAAATGTCCGACAGCAGTATTTCTACAGATCTTTAATATCGCTCAATAATTGGTGGTAGTTTCATGACAGTTGCTCTACCTAAAGAATCGAGGTTCAGTCATGTCGTGCTACACTTAAAGCTGAGTGTAATCTAGTTCGGGATGTTTTTATGTTTTTTCATGAACAGAATCCAAAAGTAGTGGTCACCATACTCATTGCGAATGCAGACAATGCAACAATGCAGCATGGTGATCAACACTGTGGTGGTCTGTTCAGATGCTTCTACATCATTGGGTAGCTCTACTACCTTCAAAGTTCTTACAAGTTATTGATATTATCTAGCCGATATACTATTCCAATTGTATTTAGTTAAGATCGAGTGAAGTTATAAGTGTGTACAAAATCCTCATAGCGTATGTTCAATTATAATGGCCTAAAAGGCTAGAATTAGCATACTAATGGTATGTATTCATTGTGGATATAACATAAGTCGTTATTTAGGGCACACGCACTAAAGATGTTTAACGTTTTTACTAAATAAAATAAGTTTAATAGTATTGCTAACTCTGTTATACAAGAACTCTCTGAACTTAACTGAATTTCTCTAAAAATGGTAATTTTTTGTCAAACGACTTTCTAAGTGACAAGGGTTGACTAAAATTACATAACTTACACCAATTTGATATAATCTTAATAAATTATATGTAATAAATGAAAATCAATTCACAACAATTAAATAACTTTAGAAAAAATTTTGCTAACCAGAACTTCGGAGAACTTTATTAACAACAGAATTTGCACTAATTTCTGACGGGCACCTAATCAGTTTATACAACTTCATTAGTTAATTGCTCTCGGAATACCAACTGATTATTGTAATCTATTCGGCGCGGCTTTATCTGAAACTGACGCTAATATTCAAGGTATGTATTAAACGTGTGAAGACATCAAATACATACCTATATTATTATGTTCATTGTGTTAGTCACTATCGAGTTAAGATATCACAGACGATAAATAGGCATTGTAATAGAATCATTAAATATTCAGATATCAGTGACGTCACGTTTTTTTAATTCTTTCATGTACTTGTATGATACTAACTGACCGTTGAGGCTGAATAGAAATTAATTTTCTGCATTCAGCACATTAGCCTTTTATATAGGGTGACTTGCCTCGGTGGCGCAGTGGTAGCGTACGCGACTGCTGTCCATGAGGCCTCGGGTTCGAATCCTGGGTCGGACCAAATGTTTGTATGATCTGCAAATATTTGTTTTGGAGTTTGGGTGTTTTCTATGTATAATATGTATGTATTTACAAAAAAAGTAGTTATGTATTAATATCAGTTATCTAGTACCCATAATACAAGCTCTGCTTAGTTTGGGACTAGATGACGTTGTGTGTTAGATGTCCGAAATATTTATTATTATTATTATTATATGAGCATGTCAAAATTACTCTACTCTTCGCCTTGAAAAGTATGAGTAGAATGTAAGCAAAGTGATCACCATGATCATTGTGAAAGCAGACAATGCAACAGTGCAGTATGGTGACTCATACTATGGCGGCCCATTGATATGCTTCTTCTTCATTGGGCCTGGGTTATCGCTACTACCAACTATTCCCGAATGCTGCCATTTTAGGTCAGTCTTCTAAGAGAGGGTAGCACCACCCGAGTGAGGTGGCCCTTTTGTGCTAAAATCAAAGTGGCTACTACCTATTATGTACAGTATAGTGTGAACTTAAACGACCTACCTAGTTCGTATCAGGCGCCACACAGTGCCATGGTACGTAGCATCAACCTTGGAAAAGGGCTCGTATTGTCCTCGAAACTAGTAATGTTTCCCAGAAATAAATACTGTAGTAGTTTAATGCAATTATTTACTATTCTATGCAAACGTAGGTGTTTTTAACCATGCCTTATGTTAACTTCAATTTAAGGGTACTCTAGCTCTAAACATTGTGATTTATTAGTTTAGTATGTATTTATCCAAATTCGTACTTGTTCGTTCGTTTTTTGTTATTTCGAAAGATGATGCCCGTTACATGCCATCTTCATTTTTAAAAAATATCATTAATTTCATCACTATGAAAACTTGAAGACTTTAAATACTTGACATTTACAGAAATAGCTGCTCCGGCAGGTTGCCATCTCTTAGTACTGTAGTAAATTAGTTATAAATTAGTATAATTGTTTATCATAAAAATTTTCTAATATTTTCAATTGAAACCAAAACATACTATATACATCACTGTTTTATATACAAAAACTTTTAAAAATACTAAACTAAAACTAAGACAAGTCAACTTGTAATGTATTTGATCGATTTCAAGACAGTAGCAATAACTTAATCGTAATAGGTTTATATTTATCATTATACACTAGAAGAAATAAAAACACGTTAATACAATGTTCATTTGTCAAACAAATAGTTTTATTGCTGTGAGCTTACAGTTTTCATTCAATTTAAACAATTAAATTGAGGAACCGTTGATCAAATTCATGGCTGGCGGCGTTTACATTGTGCCCACCTGTTTGTTAATTAATATCAATTGATTGAGTAATTTCTCTACTATTGGATATTTATATATATATTTTTTTTACTTTTTAGTAAAAAATATAATAAGATATGGTCTATAAAGCTATTTGTTTTTTTAAAAGATGATGCTGTTGACCGTCAGAAACAATCAAATTGGTCTGACTGCCTTGTTAGTCGAGCGGCTAGCGTATAATACTGCCGCTCAAGAGGTCTTGGGTTTGAAACCCTCTTATTCTTCTTAGCACGGAGCATGGAGAGCATGTTAAAACAGACCACGGACCTGGATGTCATGTTCATCTATGGCAATCGTTGTTGGAAATTTAATGGCTTCATATATATTAACAACTAGTTCAAAGTCAGTTCACCCTCAGGGTTGCGGAGGTTGGATATCAATCGTTTTGTGAAACGCTGATATTCATGTAAAACTGGAAGCCGACCGCAAAAAATATTGGTAATAATGAAGGCTATAAAGCATATTTACCATCAGAAATTATTGTAATGACCTGATCTGTACCAACTTTTACTAATAATTAANGGTCTGACTACCTCGTTAGTCGAGCGGCTAGCGTATAATACTGCCGCTCAAGAGGTCTTGGGTTTGAAACCCTCTTATTCTTCTTAGCACGGAGCATGGAGAGCATGTTAAAACAGACCACGGATCTGGATGTCATGTTCATCTATGGTAATCGTTGTTGGAAATTTAATGGCTTCATATATATTAACAACTTGTTCAAAGTCAGTTCACCCTCAGGGTTGCGGAGGTTGGATATCAATCGTTTTGTGAAACGCTGATATTCATGTAAAACTGGAAGCCGACCGCAAATAATATTGGTAATAATTAAGGCTATAAAGCATATTTTCCATCAGAAGTTATTGTAATGACCTGATCTGTACCAATTTTTACTAATAATTAATAAATAATAAATAAATATATTTGGAAATTTTAACACACAACGCCATCTAGCCCCAAACTAAGCAGAGCTTGTACTATGGGTACAAGACAAGTGATATTAATACATATATAGTTTTTTATTGTAAATACATATTACACATAGAAAACACCCAAACTCCGAAAAACATATTTGCATATCATACAAACATTTGGTCCGACTCAGGAATCGAACCCGAGACCTCTATCATAGCAGTCGCATACGCTACCACTGCGCCACCGAGGCAGTCAATTTAGCACTTACTAGACAACAAGTAATCTATATAGATTACTTGTTTTATTTTGTCTAAGATTACTTTCTACCTCGCACAACAAAAATGTGGAATAAACTGTCGCCTACGATATTCCCGGACCAATATGTCTTTCAAAGCTTCAAGAGCGTACTCCTTTTTGTAAGGCTTGCAACACACTTGTGACACCCCTAGTATTGCAGGTGTCCATAGACGGCGATAATCGCTTACCATGAGGTGATACGGTTGCTCGTGTGCTCCTTTGTATTCCTTAAAAAATCTGAAATTTGTATTAGCACGTAAGTTGTAAGTCATGCGACTTTTTTATAATCTAGTGTCATTCATGCCTCGGTGGCTCAGTGGTAGCGTACGCGACTGCTGTCCATGAGGTCTCGGGTTCGAATCCTGGGTCAGACCAAATGTTTGTATGATCTGCAAATATTTGTTTCGGAGTTTGGGTGTTTTCTATGTATAATAAGTATGTATTTACAAAAAAAAGTATTTATGTATTGATATCAGTTATCTAGTACCCATAATACAAGCTCTGCTTAGTTTGGGACTAGATGGCGTTGTGTTAGATGTCTGAAATATTTATTATTATTATTTAATTTTTCATTTATCTCCCTTTTTTGAGGGGTAATATACGTGTTATGCGGGCCTAAGCCAAGCATGAAACGTTAAATTGAGTAGGTGGATGATATAGATGAGGATGTTAGAAATTTACGAGTAATGCGGCAGGTATTGAGTATGGTGGCTGTTTGGAGCAGATAAATATTCAAATCTGTTTTCAATGTTAATATCTATATACTCGACTACGAAAGAATGAGAGTTATAGTTTTCGAGTGTATGTACATACATACACTCGAAAAGTATAACCCTCATTCTTTACATATATATGTATATTTCTTTGGTACGCTCAAGACTTGTCGTATTTTTATGTGAGTTGTGTCAATAGATTCGTTTTAGTCGTGAGAGTGAGGGACATTGGGTACATTAAAAGAAAAAAAGCAAAATAAAAAAAATATACGCAGTCAGGTTTAGTTTTTTCTATATAAATTGTTTATTTACGACTGCATATATATATATTTTTTAACAATTCATTAATTGTTTAGTAACGTCTTATGACGCAAGACCATCCTGAATTGCTAATGATATAGACTCCTAAACATTGGATTATAATTTGGTTCACTTTACTTTTTGCTAAAGCATAAATCTTCTAATACTTTAATCAAAATAGATTTACTTCTATAAACATGACATTAGGTTATTAATAAAATAGAAATAAAATTAAGAATGACTTATGAAAGATCTAAAGTTTTTGTGTGCGCTAATAGATATGAATGTAGTGTTATGCCTTTTTTGTGCTGACAGCAATTACCTGTAGCCAACTATATTTATAAATGAGCATATAATGCACATTTTATAATCCAATAATAATAAAATGCAACCCGTCAAAGTCGTTAAACAATTAGGATATTTATTTTACATATAAAACTATTTCATCTCCGACAAGCTTTTTGATTGAGGATTTGTAAGATTGGTAGTCGAAACAAACTCGATTGTCAAATTGGAGTCCACTTTAGCAGGGAATGGAAGCTACCAGAAAAATATACCGCTTGGAATATGAATACCGCTTTTTATGTCTATGCATCACTATGTCGCATTACTGACTGTTTGTAAGAGGCCTATTAAATGTTTCTAACAAAAACAAGTTTTTTTTAATCATTAAAACCCTGCTAGCAACTATCCATATCGTAAAATTGTTACAGGTAAATAAAGTATATTGAAGTAGAACTAATGTAGGTATTTATTAATGTAACAGACCTCAAAGCACTAGTTTCATAATACCTGTCTATTTATCTGTTTCTTTGTTATGCGCGTTAATCTCAAGAGTGGCCCAACTGATTTGGATACATTTTTCGACAACCGACGTAAAGTCAGGTGTAGCCGCAGGCAAAAAGTAGCAAGCAACAAAGTTCGTGCTTTTTAAAAAAAATCTATGACGTCTCGAATGAGCATTAGTCAGTTTTCTTCAAAGAAACTACGAAGTTGAATTGAGACAAAGGATAAAAACAGCTCAAATTATCGGTCCTAAATGCGCTACTATTAAATTATTTAAGTATATGGAGCAAATAAAAAAATGAAATCGTATACAATGAAAAAAACAATGATGGCACAAGCGCTGTTATCAATTAGATTGTAGGTGTAAGCAGTAAAATTGTTAAATACAGACAGATGCATACACACAGTAAAATTACTTGATAAGTCATCAGTTCATTGAACTTCTGACAATATGCCTGACCTATAAGTCTGATTGATTGTTTGAAGTTTAAATGAACAAACAAATTTAATTATAAATTCACTGATTTCGATCAAATAAGCTAAGTACTGGGCGCAGTAAAATGCGGTGTGGCGACCGCTTCAAAGTTAAAGTTTTTAAACTGGAAGTGTGCAAAGAACCAAAATAAATTTAAATTAATTAAGTTCAAATTTCCACTACTGGACGACCACCAGTTATTATAAACTTGCTCTATTCTTCGCTATGGGCCATTCTAGTTACAAGAATGGAAAAAACAAGAACCAAAACTAATGCGAAAAATAGACAAACACAGTCTGTAAAGCTGGTTATGTTTGGTATCAAACTTTGAGTTTTTGAAGCATACACAAAGCAATTTAACATTTATATATAAACTAGTTGAGCCCTGCGATATAACGCGCAGTTATGTAAACGCCGCAGGTTAAGGCGAAAAGTATCCCAAGCGGCGTTCACATGACTGCGGGTTAATCCGTTCCTGAGATTAGCCCGAACAGACAAAAACTTGCTTATGCGTATATACTTTCATTTACGTTCCAAAAGCTGTTTGTATGAAATCACAAAAAGAGATTTCAATTTAAGTTATATATTTAGATGTGTAGATGTATATGCCAAGCGATTAAAATAACGACTTTATCTATCAAAATACAAAAATATAATCAATGTAAGCAACTATTTATGTTCGTAAGCTTGTTAAATCTCGAAATACCCATTTGAGACCATATCTTTTCTGCGAACAACTGAACTTAACTCTTTAAATTCATTTATTCACCTTAAAAATTATAATTTCTAGGTACGACAATAAGTTTTAACTAATACCTACCTAATTAATGAAAGTAGATGTTAAAGATAGATATGAACATATTCAAAAAACTACATTCCACGGAAATTAATGTTGTAGGATCAGTTACGTACAAATACATCGAGAAAGAAAGAGAGAGAATACTTAAGAAACCAAACAAATAAGTTTGAATACATGTATCGTATAATTTACAATTTATTGCTACACTCATTACTGCTGGTATCAGCATCGGTACAAATAATTCCGTAACGATAAAACGACAGGACACTTACAGATAAGAAGCTAAAAGAAAAGTGTAAAAAAGTATTATGTGGCTTATTCATTGTTTACTATGTAAAGTCTTATTGCCATAGAATTCATTCTTGAAGAAAATACATGCAATGATGTTAGCCACTGATCTAACTGAGTAAAGTAAATTATTAATATAACAATTGCAGTTTTCTATAGAACATTAATTAAAATCTTAAATATTTTTGATGCATTTAGTAAAAAACTGTCATAAAAGATCAAAAACTACTGAACGAATTTTGGATGCAGTAACTAGTGATCGCCCTGTTGTTGAACTTCGACCGTGTTGTTTGTTGTGTGTTTTTAACTTTCTGCACTCTATACTTTATATAACAGATTTCATATTCCCAAGTTCGCATAAAGTTCTTAAAAGGGGGAACAAGCTTTTTGCTTCACGTGTTTAGGTATACACATATATATAGATATACCTTTCTTCTACATTAAAATAATAGTCAGGCTACAATTTATTAAGTTTCAAGTTTCAGTATTAATAAAGTAAGTAGGGCAATTTCTGCGGACTTTTAAAAATTAAAGTGAGTGGTTATGATGAATGCACACGGCCCAAGATTATAATAGTTGGCGTTTCTTGAGAAAGACCTTCGTTCTGCAGTGGACGGTGATAAACAGACCAGTCGTAAGTTGGTATAAAGAAATCAATAGATCAGGATTTACACAAGTATAAACCCTATGACAATACACAATTTTCCTTTACGAACAAACAGTGACAAACACAATACACAAATTAATGGAAACGCGCATCTCAACCGCAGTTATGTCGTTGTATTTCAATTTACGAGATCTTAACAGATCAATTGAGTCTTCCTCTATTAAGATGAACGTGGTGGTAATGCCCAGTATTTGTTTCAACTATATTCACGCTGTTCGGAGAACATTTACCGAAGAACATCGTAATATTATTATTATTACTTCTATTTCATGCTTAACTGCTTGAATTACTTTTGTTGGTGGAAATATTTGATTTAGGTTTGCTACTCTTCGTTTTGACATCTTTTGACCGCATATTCGAATGCAAAGCAGCTTTTCTTTATAAAAGCTCCATGGACAGCAACAGTTGCAGCTTAAATGCCCCAAGTGGTTCAAGAACCCAAGTTGCCATTGAGGTAGAAGTACGTACTGTTTTTGAAAGTTTAGGAGCCGTATCAAGCTCAAAATACCGATATTTAATGCCAATGATCTCCCGACGCAAAAAGTTGAAATGCACACGTTGCACACAACTGATGAGTGATAATTATCCGGGCAATAAGTATAAAATATTGCTGCGTTCAACGATTGTACATTTACAATTGCTGAATGCAACGAATAGTAATTCAATGCAATTGTAAAAGTACAATCGCTGAACGCGGCAAAGTGTTAGAATGTGGAGGCTTAAACGGTAAAAGGCCAAGTATAAATCTGAACAATTTCTCAGATTTTAATGAAGATTAAGACTATAAGTTAAAAGAATCTTCAATAAAATATACTAATGAATACTGACATTGGAAAAGGTATTCAAATAACTTTTGCTAATACCATTGGGTTTTCAGCCGAGTTCTAGCATGAAGACGGCTAATGTTCAAATATTTATTATCTTGAAAATTCGTTCGAATTTAATTTTCATCCTACCATTAAATATTCTTTGCACATTTTATGCTTATTTAGTATTCAATACAAGTTTACAAAGATATAACGAAAATCATGTATTTTATTAACGGGGTTATAAACCCAATTACACGAATTTGCGTTGCGGGTAAGGCATTTCAGAGATGTTACAGATTTTATTGAAAATTCAACTGACTTTGAGTGTGTACAGAGCTGTCAGTCATCGCTGGAATTTTCCTTTAATGTCGTATGCCATGCTTCATTCAACATTAATCTGGTATATTAAATTACCGTTGAATTATATACACATTTACAATGATATGTTGGAAAACTATGGTTTGTTCATTAATGGCGCACATGTGTAGTATAAATATATTGTTTTAATTAGTGTTGATCTGTTCCTTTTTGCAAATGATCTTGTAAAGGATTTAGATAGTTCATTAATGTTTAAAGAAAAAAATGATAATATTTTAACACGTACTGAACGTACATATTCTCTATTTCAGTTTACATTAAAAGTCTTACAGCGGAAATGGCTTCCGTTACTCCTAAATACATTTATAGGTATATATTTTACAGTTTAGTTAAGTTTTCTCACTACTAAGTGTTTTTTACGAAATGAGAGAGATATTTCAACATTAAAACAATGACTATCCAATCCATTTTACAAAGGAACCTCCCCGCAATCATAAGTTCTTATGAAGTAATCTACCAACCTACAGTTATCTTTTCCATAAAGAAAAGCTGTTTTTATATTTTATTCATTATGCCCCTCACTTAAACAGCTCCCAGTACAGAACAAAGGACAAAAAAACCCGTTCAAAGAGGCTTATGATTTTGAGTAAACTTTCAGAGAATAACATTTTAAGAAATAACAATTTGAAAAAATCATCTACCAAACATTATTATTGGTCTGTTGAAACTTTGTTAACGATTCCATCCAATTAGCGTTATTGTTTTAGTCTCAATAACTTTACTTTCAGTTTCTTTTTAATAAAATATAATTATATTTTTTTATTGACTCCAATTTTTCTTTGGCAAAAATAAACATTAAACAACCACCGCTGAATTTCTTTAAAATAAAAAAAATGTTATGTTAAAAGTTAACAGGCCACATAATGGTAAGCTGTTATCTCCGTACAACTTAAAGATATCTATACTCTCACCCTTTGAGTCACCTCCTAGAACCAAAGTATAGTACCAAAAGTACTTTTAAAATACTTAGACTTTCAGTTTTCCAAGAGGCCGTGATATTACTTCGGTCAATCTTTGGCAGTGCTGGACATAGGTTCCTCATTTCCTGGACAGAGTATCACATCAACAGCCTGTGGAGGAACGGGTGTTATGTCCCTCCAACACATATGGAGGATCCTTCAACCAGGCGAGGTGATCATGCCTGGCGGGCCACTGCCCAAATGGTTGATGTTGGGAAGTTGTATATAAGTAAATCGGCGTGAGAACTTCTATTGCATGATGCAGGATCGGTAGTAGTTTCTTCGTACACTACGTTACTACGTAGTTCAGTGTATCTTCGGTAGATGGCACTGTAGTATATTTCTGTTCCGCTGTATGTGGATGTCGCCACAAGCCTTTAGCAGTCTACCGTTGGCCATAGGCCACTCTTTAGAAAGGAGGTTTTTGACCTTCTATACCACGCTAGCCAGACGGGTTGGTACATGATTTGATCCAGGATTTCCTTCTCTTTGCAGTGATGTGGTCTTGCGTAGTTTTCTACGTTAGTTGTCTCTCATGACACCCACGGTGTGAATAGACGTGGTAACACTCCGTTTTTAATCCGTGACCACACGAAATCATTTCCAGTCGAACCGGCCTATTTATGCTAAAGCGTACACCGCGTAAATAAGACCGCGTATATATTTAGTCAAAACAAGTGACGTACAATTGTAAAGGCCCATGTCCAGCATGGACGATTGACTGCGATAGGCAGATGATTATGTGCACTGCTTGAAGTTGATGTATGTTATAACCTGCTTTTCTAATATTAATATTGCAATAGCATTTTGGCCTTCAGAGAATATGCTATGGAGCTGTACTTTCACTATATTAAAAACTTAATATGCCGACATATATATATATATATATATGTATAGTTTCATGTCATCAACACGTATCATATTAATGTAAGATAAAACCTATGTAAAAAACACACCTAGTTAGTCTTCATGATTTGTGTTTTTCTTAACAAAACTCAAAGATATCACTTATTTGAAACCACGTTTTTACTTTTTGAATAATTTAATCTGTAGTCGCAATGTTTCCTGTCCCAATTTAAAAAATGACCTTAATATTTTATCAATCATATTAGGTCTAATATCACATTAAAAATAAGCAAAAACTCTGCGATTGCGATAAACGAGTAAAAAAATTCGTTATGTTTTAATAATTTCCGGATTAGTTTGACAGATTAAATGCATACACGAAGACTCATGCTTAAAAAATACTAGTTATAAAAAAATTTAAGCGAAGGAAAAGAAAACAAATGGAAAAGTCACCTTGGACTAAAGTTAAGATTGTCTGGAAGAAATTACACATGTTATTCAAAGATTTTATACATGTTCCAAATATTAACTGTCTGCTTTAACTGCCTCGTTAGTGTAGTAGTTAGCGTATGCAACTGCCTATCAAGAGTTTTCGGGTTTGGTTCCCAGATCAAGCCAAAAAAGGTTTTTTTTAAGTTTTTTTTATTGTAGAGGTGCTTAAAAAGAGTTTGTAAGTTGGGGTCTTAGCTCCAACCAAAACTTGCTTAGAGAGCTTGCTCGGAGAGCACGTAAAGGCGTCGGTCCTATGCATGAACTCTCTCCGGTCATGGATATCCATCCCGGTGGATTATGAGTCTGGTAACTTAGACTATACCGTCGAAGTAGTAGCCCGATCGGATTATGAGAGGGAGGAAACAAAGAGTGCACCTGTGTTTGCGCACAAACTTGTTCACTACAATATATCCTGCGAAGTTGACCGGTCTCCATTGAGACTAATCGCTGTGGCACAAATCAACTAAAAGTACATCGTCATCATATATTTGATAATTATTACTGCAATATTGAGAGATAAATAAGTTTTAGATATGTTATTTTTGGTCAATTTATGACAGATAGTACTAGCAATTGGTTCTTGGTCGAAGTTCGAGAGTAACTTTATACATTTTCAATATTTTTAATTTCCAATTCTTTTCTTTTTTTACGACGTTTAAACAGTAATACCGTACCGTACTGTATTCTTTTGATAATTGACTTCATTGTAATTTGTTAATTATGTTTCTAAATATTATAAGAACAAAAACTCTCAATCAAATTATAAAAACTTAGTTCTTAAGCGGCAAACATGTAATCAATACAGATTGATCTCGACTGTATTTTTTAAGTGCGTATGACGTAAATCGTCTAGATATGATTACAAGTACAAAGACTCAAGAACGATAGAAGTCAGAATTTTATTTTATATTATTTTATTGATTTATTTACTAAGATAATTTCTTACGATATTCAGTTCTGGGTTTATGGTAAAATATTTATAAGTAATTATTTTAAATACAATTGATCAATTGGGTACCGGTACAGCGGTGTGTGTTACAAGAGTGTGAAAATAAATTGCTGCATCAATATCATCATAACCAAAAAAACTTCTCTACTGGACATGCAACTCCTCCAACGTTCTCCAAGGTAACTGGTAATGTGCTTCCCTCATGTAATGCCATCTCGCAACCTTTACTGGACGAACTGCTCCTACTACTACTCAGAGAAGTCTGAAAATTGTGCCAGTAGTTTGATTTTTTATTTATTCTAGAATCAAATTCACTTGTAATTATTCCACAATTTTTGTTAAGTTCACTTCTGATCGGTTTCGCTTTATGGCATTATCAAAGGTTATGATATAAAAAATAGTGGAATAAGTACAAGTGCGTTTGATTCTAGAATATATTGCAACAAATTCCATCAAGTGCCAAAATCGAGAGTACAGTTGTTGGATTTTGTTTTGAAGTAGACAAGTACAAAAGATTTTTTTAAAACAACTTCCGCCTTAATAATATACTTCCTGAGTCGCGGGGAACTTTACAAACGTACATGTAACTGACAGAAAGAACAACTTCACTCTTAAACCAATTTTTTTTTTTTTACTTTTGGAAACCCCCTCGGGCCTTCACCCCACCGGGGTTTGCAGCAGGGCGGTGTGTCGGAATCGAACCGACTAAAACCACACGGTGTGCAACTCTGCGCCTGAGACGGAAGGGATCCGGGAATCGCTTTCTTAAGCCATCCGGGACCGCTTAAACCACTAGGCCAAGCCGTGCAGTCAAAGGAAACAAAAGTAGTTTGCAAATCTAATTATACCGTTAAATACTGTAGAAATGTAAGTTTTCACGAAAAGACTATCGGTGCAAAACTTTTATGAGTATCGGTGTTAAATGTTTTCAATGAACAACTTTGATGTTATCAATAGTTTGTATAAATCTACAAGTGGGCTAACCGAAAACTAAATTTAACATTAGTATTCAAATGCGTTACTTGCGGAACATTTGCATCTTATTCAATCTTCAATTAGAGATATTCGTGCCTCGTAATTTTAGTACTATATAT
>PKRV01001492.1:25463-127753 GCA_003709505.1 Hyphantria cunea | reverse complement strand
ATATATATATATATATATATATATATATATTTATATATACACACATATATCAAAAACAATTTTTAATATATTCTACAATATTCTTTGTTATTAACTGCATTTTTACTCAAGTACTGTGACGTCAATATAATAGCTAATAATACTGTGAAGGCAATACAATTTTATGTATGTTTTCGTCTAAATAATGAACCAATTTAAATGAACTAGGTGTAACAATTTGTAATAATGATTCGAGTGACATAGGCCACGTTTTTTTTAAAGATTTTTCGTAATCCGGTTTATAGTTTTGAAACATTGGCTTGCCAGCTCGATTTCTTCTTATTATTTAATATTGTTTTCTTCAATCATATGAAGTGTTTTAGAAGTCTGTATGTAATTGCTTGGTAGGTTTCTAATGAAGATAATGTAGTGTTGTAGTTATCATTGACATTAAATCGCAATAATTGTAGTCTCATCGTTATCAATACGACTAAAAGATAAACGTTTTCCATGTACGAGTAATACTTAAATGCGAGAAAACGTTGTTCTGTTATCATTTGACTAAGAAAACTTTAACAAGCATGAGTCAATAATTTGTACCGGATACGTGAATTGAATAATACTGAAGACATTCTTATTTTTTTTGGAATAACAAAACCAAAACACGGACTTATCCTTCAAGAAGTACTAAACCAAACGAATGTTACTAGTATTAAAATGTTGAAGAGTTCGTTTGTTTGGTTGAACTCGCAAATCTCAATACATATTTGTTTGAATTAAGAACTTCTTTAAGTATTGGATAGCCCTTTATATCAATCAATCAAGTATAAATAAAACACATTGCAAAGAGTGGTCAAAAAAATTCCTTTTTAAAAAGGCAAAAGACTATGTACTCTACTCTACTGCTATGTTGATACTCGAACAACAGGTTTAAACAAAATAGAAATCAATACATACACTTAAAACTATTAATGCAGAATATAATATTAATACTACTTACTCTGGTTTACAAATCACTAGTTCAGCAAGATTGTTTTACCACTACTCGTAATTACCTAAAAATATTAATTGGTAGTTAAATGATTTATCATGGACTACCTATCTCAATATACAACTTCAAAGCATGCAAATGTTTTGGTATTATACTGTAAGTTTGTACTGCTTATTTGAAATAAAATAAGTAAAGTTTTAAATAAATTTAGTTATTTGTGTTGTTTTATGTGGATATTAAGTACATATAATGAAAATATACGAAAAAACAAGCACAAGCGCTATTATACAACAACATGACAAATAATACTGCAAGTCATTTTATAATGTTTTCGACGTCCCGTCTCATTATAAACTAATATTGACTTAATTTGATCGTTTATACTACACACACACAGTCTTAACCTATAAAATAATGAAAACAATGAACACTTTTCTTGAAGTCAGGATGCGAGAAATCGTATTATTTGATGCACAGAAAAATACGTAGTTTCTTTCATTCAGTGAAAAAAAATAAACACCAAGAATTGTTAAGATTTTTATCTAGCATACCATGTTGGCCAGACACGATTTTAAAGTAATCATTAATGAAAAATCCCACAGGCAAAAATGTACAAATGTTTCCATTAGAAGTTGTTTGTTGTGAGCATTAAGAAGGGTAAAGGTAAATAAATGAACACCATAAAACATAATTTTGCAGAAGCGATTTCGGACGAAGTGTATTAACATCGTACAGTTGTTCAATGAAGGTAAATTTGGTATTCGCCTATGAGCTTGGTTGGTATAGATTTGACTACAAAAATCTGGGTATCTTTGTAATAATTTTTCTATTACTGATTGTCGCCGCAACATATCTAAACTATCTATTTCTTTTACGGCTGTGATATTCAATATCATCATTATCATGACTTGAATTGTTACTAATGGTAATGATATGTGTGTAATATATCACACACATATTCATCCTAGACGAATCCATCGTTGCTAATATTGTGTAAATGAACGTAATAGTTAAGAGAAAATGAAATTAATTCAGCCAAGAATCTTTTTAGTACTGTTTTCTAAATAAAAGTTAAAACTTATTTCAGGGTATAATTATATTATTTTTTAAGTATAATAGTATATCGAAAGTAATAGGTAGGTATAGACATAAACTTCAACATATGAAGTCTGTTATAGGTCGATAGACTTTGAAGCAGCTACTTACTACTATAACCTATTTCCCTCAATAGAAACATGACTACATTATTAATGGTATAAGAAATACAGACTTCCATTATATATATTTTATATCTTCGAATCTTATAGTGTAGTCTATTTTATTTCAAGCAATAATTTACCTGGAGTGGTATTTCAACACAATATTCTATATGTAATGCTACCAAATTTGCAACAAGCTCTATAAACCGAACGAAAAATGAGTAAAATTTAATGTTATCGACGTTTAGTTGGACGTAATTAGACAGACTCAAACTTAATGACGTTTTCAAATTTAATCTACATTCGTTTACGATTAATACTCAAATATTAATCTAAAATTTTACATTTTCATTTAACATTTTCTGTTAAAAATAGAGACTGCATCAATATTAGAACTATTCATTTCCTTGGTAATTTATGAAATTATTTGACTATCGTATGAAAAACTAGTCACATAATAAACTGCTTACTGTTATAATTAGTACAATTTGAAAATAGTACTAGAACAAATTTATGCATGCTAAAACATAAAAAAATCAGTCAGGGCACTTATATTAGGTTTAATTTGCATTACATAGATTCTATAGTTCAGTGAGAGAGTGTGTGTAACAAAATTAAGGAACTTTTGCTAGCAATAATTTGGAAGCTCGGAATTCATAATGGATATCGAAGGGTACCTTTAGAGCCACGCTGATTGCAGCACGAACGGACCGGCTCTACCGGAGCGGACTTACGGTCGCACAGAAGATCAAGTATGCGTGCTGTCGTGTTTCATTACTAAGTGTGAGAACCGAGTCCCAATGATGGCAGAAGCATCACTAGGCCGCCATGGTGTAGGTCACCATGCTGCATTGTTTGCATTCGCAATGAGTATGGTGACCACCAGTCTTGGATTCTTCTTATGCTTTCTATTAGGCAGAGTAGAGTCACTTTGACCAGCCCATTCATAAAAAATATACAATAAGAGACCTGTATACAAGTACGTTTGATAATTTGCATGATTGAAATGGTGTTGAGCATTTGAAATTCAGATAATGAAGTTACTTAAAATATTTTCCAGAAAGTCAAGAAAAAATACAAAAAAAAATTGACTTTGCTTTGTTCTGTACGTATACTGTAGAGTATATTTTCTGCATGAGATATTGTTAAATCTAATTAAATTTTATTTTTATATATTGCGTTTTATATATTAACGATATTGTGATTGCATGACTTTGAGCGTGTAACACACAATATAACCAATGTACAACCTTCATACCCTTACCTATGTCACAACTATTTGTATCTCAAAATAAATCTTCATTTATCACATTTTAACGCAACGTGAATTCTAAGCATTAATCCAGATTGCCTGATTCCATAAAACCGAAATTTAGCTTTTTAAAAATTTAATCTACATAAAAATAGCTTAATTCAAATCAAATTGTTAGTCGTTGAAAATTCAAATAAGTTCAACTACAGTAATGCGATTCGGTTTCATACCCGACTTCATTTCAATAGAATGGATTATTTCTTGCATTTGCACAGAGCGTTTGAAACGATTTATATTTGAATTAAAAGTAATACTAATTTACCTATTTCATGTTTTTTTTTACTTTTAAAGCGATACTGTGAAAATATATTTGAGTTAATCAAAATGATCAATATTACGGTGTCGTACGGAGCGTTCCCTCAAGAAATCTGTAACGAGAGATCAAAGAATATGTTGAAACCTTATTACTGAGGGGTTTTATGCTAATTCACTTACATTTCATCATTTTTTTTCAATTTAACAGAATATCTCTCTAAGGAAATATTTTAATAGATATATATCTTTATGATTTATGTATGTACATTTGTTGAGGTCATTTTACTAAAGTTTTTAGCAAATGCGGGGGGGTTTTAGCAATATTCTATATGATTGCTACAAGAAACCCTCATTGCAATATATTTTTAGCACATGTACATGCATATTCTTTATGGTGAGGTAAGATTTCACAGCTGGAACTTTAAAAAATTGGAAGTTATAAATAAATCGAACTGGCTAAAAACATGCGGTATTCCATCACGAGTCCCCTTAAATCCCTGCCAGTTTTTTGTATGTTTTAGCTTCCTAAATGACTCTGCCCTGCCTCATGGAAAGCATGAGCAGAATCCAAGAGTGGTGGTCACCATCCTCAATGTGAAAAAGAACAATGCAGCATGGTGACCCACACTATGGCGGCCTGAGATGCTTTTTCACGCCACTGTTTGAATGCTTCTCAAACAGTAGCTCAATTATGTGGGTCTATCTTTGAATTTACAAAAGTATGCGCAAGATATTGCGATCCATATTAGTCTATGTCAGATGCTATAATATAATTTCCAGTATTTTTCTGTTTTTTAATTCCTTTCTCTTCTCATGTTTTCTCTATGACTGTATTCGAATAACATACTTGTAAATCGATTAATTTAAAATTTGAAACCCATGAACTAAAATGAAGGACGTAATTCTCTGTATTTTCGAATTTAGTTATACGCATTTATAGCCATCCAAGTGCTTTTTGTATGATCGCATCATAGATGTGAGTACTTGAGGAGAAGTAAACATATTATATACATAGGTATACGTGTGACATATAAGTACATTAAGTAAGCCTTATAAATAACGCTCTAGAATCGTGTGTAATTACTATTGTGGTGTGTACCTGTGAGAATGTGATATGCCTTTCTAAGCCGTGTATTGTCTATGTATAGTTGCTTTATTTTCTATTTAAAAATTAATAAAGGTGATTAAAATGATTTTGCTACTCCTATCAGTAACTATTACCATATGGAAATTGACAAACGAAAATTGTTTTTCTAGTATGATATGCATCATCTAACCTTAGTGAGGCAGCAATGGGAATATCAATATCCGTTGGCTCGTGGTCAATTTAATAGAAAGCGATGAGGGACTAAAAGGATTCAATTTCATGATTTTGTGGAAAGATCAAATCATGCTGAAAAAATCAAATGTAATGATTTACAGTTCAAATGTACATTGGTGACTATTGCTATGATTATTCTATCCATGATAACAATAAATATCGAATCCAGTAAATCTACCTAAAAGTATAATAGCAGTAAATAATAATACATATTTTCCTTCTTTATTTGTAGATAACTTGTTCAAGATTTATTAATGTAGAACATACACTGAGATAACTGTTCATAGGGTATTAGGAGAGCCAACGTCACGAAGAAACAAGCTTTACATAAATCCTTAGTAAAATTAAATAAGTGTGAAACAAATTTGCGTGTTGACTCATACAAGACGACATGAAGTTAATACTTAGATGATTGTGTCGTATCAGCCAGATATCGAAGATAACATTAATGAATAATTTACAATATAATGTACATTTAAAAAAGTTGTTTATGATAATTTAGTTCGTTTGTATCTATCTACACTAGGAGTAATAAAAATGTATGATAATCTTAGCTGCGGATCATTGAAGAAGTCACAGAAGAAGTCAATGTTAATTTATAATGTAATGTGTGTTCAGATAGAAAAATCGATTGGGTTTTTACCATATTTGACCTTTAATTGTACTAAAAAACATCATTTTAATCATACTACTTACTTATGTTCAGCGAATGAAAATTTTCTTGCCAAAATATCTGCGTACGCGAACTTGGACAACACACATCAATACATAAAAACTTTGCACAGTATCAGTAACTTAATTTAAACATCCAATCAAATCAATGTCAATTGTTTAACCTTCAACCAAACACGTGAAATCCACTGGACCCAAAGCAATTCCTGGTCAGGGTTCTTAATTTACTAGATCATTTTTCAATTTGCTTTCTGGGATCCTGGTCTAGTCTTTAATCTCCATTCGATCAAAGAGCTTTGCTACTTTTTATTTCATATTCCTATATACAAAAAAAAAACAGCAAGCGTATTTTAATGTTTTGGCGCGATGAAATTTGTAATTGTACTTTTAAAAGTGTTACATTTAGAAATAAATAATTTTAATCGAAAACACAAGACACTTATGTTCTATTTAGATGTCTGACACTGTTCACAGCACTTCACGTTCAATACATTTATTTGTATTTACGATGTTATAGGCTTCTTCGTAGTCGCGGTCATTTTGGCTGTTGAAACGGGCGGCGTTCGTCCGTGCGAGACCGAATGCGCGAGGTAACTGCGGCCGATGCTACACAGTACAGTCGTTGCGTACGAGCGCTCTTCATTCCGCACCTGTAGCTCTCCACTACAAAATTACATATTATTTGTTGCTTCTTATCTAATTGTCCTTAGATAATTCTTTATCCACTTATCAAGAATATTTTGTTGCTGATTATTAGTTAGTTGATATCAGTTGTTAGTATGGTTGGCAACTTCACGACAGAACTATGATCAAATCATTTCTATACAAATAAAATGCTTTTAATATGATTTGATTGTTAGAAGCATTTGGATCTAAATGTTATCTGAATAAAAAAAGTTGTGAGTCATAAGTCGAATGTTATATCTATGCTTATTTAAAATATTTATAAACAGTATGTATTTAATAAGTTTTATTACTTACTGGTTGTAAGTAGTACTTATACACGATCAAATTTTGGATAAATGGTAACCTTTAATTATTTCAGTTCAAATCATTACGGAAAATTCGAATAAATTGAAAATACCTATAACTTATTTTATAATTAATAATTTTTAATTGGTTTCCCTTAGAAACCTAAATGTACGTCACTACTTAGTGCCACCATTTTTGTTTTGTTGCCATTATCACACCCATTTATTACCGACAAATAATAATGACGGAAATCGTTTTTTTTTCCCGAAATACGGTCCTCGTTTCTTCTCATACACGTTTTTTATATCTTTTATCATTAATTTCATCACGACTCAAATTAAAGACTTCAGATTTAAAGACTTTTAACACTTGACACTGGCAGAAATGGCTGATCCAGCTGGTGTACTTCTTCTTTTGATATCATTCATTTCATAATGATTCATTGATAATGATGTGTAAATATTAGTATCTAAATGAAGTTCAAACTCTTATTTCTTGTAGGTATTACCTAAACATTGGATAATTGTTTGAAATGACTATGAAAAAAGAATAAATATGGATCTATAATTCATTATTATTACCTTGGACATGACTGACTTTTGATATTGAAACATAAAACGTAGAAGTTTTTTATTCATTATCAAAATGGCCGAAATAGAATACATTACATTTCTAAATAAGGAAGCAAAGTTCCTGTATATTAAAAATGTACTACTTAACTCATGTATGACGCCTGACAAAATTATTCAATACTTGAAAAAGGGGCTACCAATGGGCCCCAAACTTGTATATTATAGACTCATCTTTAGTAAACTGATCCTGTTGGCTTAGTCAATAGTCAAAAGCATTTGAAAATCATTATGTTAAAGCACGTTATAGAATAATTGTAATAATTTTCGTTGGTTGAGTGCACACTAACCAACACATTTTTGACAAATTCAAAGCGACTGCACGAATGGTATTGTAATTTAAGCGGTCTCCTCGTAGCTTGTTAGTTCGTTGAGTTTTGTGAATTCTACTCCAAATGGGTCCACACTTTGTTTAATCCACAAATTATTTCTATTAGTTTAGGCGTTTTTTTGTGTCTTATTCATGTATTATTTTTATGTATTCATATGATATCTTCCACCAGAAGCGAGGTTACTGAAATTCAAATGTCCCCCCTACCCCCTTTTCTATCTGGTTAACTATCAGTACACGCCTCAGTTGCATAGAATTTATCTCCGAGATATAATATCTAACCGTTCAATACAGAAAGAGCTGACGTCTGAGTCTTTACTCACTGAGTGACGTTCATACCAATAAATCAAACTACGCTCTCAAGAGGGGCCGTCGTATGATACTCATAGGCGTCTTTACTTGGCAACTGTTTTATCTATGTTACGTCTGTATTTTTTTTCCTAATATAATCTAAAGGCAGTTTTTAATTATATTACAAGAACATATAGATTTAGAACGTTATTGTCCCGTGTGCGGATCGAACCCGAAACACTCAGCGCAGTAGGAAGACGCACAGTGTTTGCTTTTATCGAAAACTATAGACGATTTAGTAAAAAAACTAAGATATAATACTTTCGAATAATTTAAACAAAACAAACGTTGCTACCATGATTTCGCTTTCTTATTTGTATTAGGTTCTTTCAATTCATCGTACCTTCAAAATATTATTCGCTTTTTTTAATATTGAGAATTTATTTACAGAAATATAATTTTGGTTACGTATTGCCAATGGTTTACATCTTGTTATTGTATACTTATATTTGAAACAAGGCTTATTACTAAGGCTTTATAAACTAATGTACGTAATGGTGTTATGAATAGTAAAATTCTTTGACAATCTGACATAATCAATAAATCAATCACATAATTTTGAATAATTATCCTTCGCAACATTTTTACTCTGATTGACTATAAAAGATAAAACATACATTCATCTTCTTAATCTCAAATGAAAATCACTGTCATAATACGGTCCTAATCTAAAATACAAATGTACGGAATTGTAATATGTAAATTAGTCAGTGGTCAAAGGTCCACAAACGACATGCAATAACGGCATTAATTCTGAGTAACTATACACAACACTACAAAGTCAAAATGAATGACGTTCATCATAAATTAAACGAAAAAATATATTTAATGATGCTGAATCTGTTATTGCGTTTCTGAACTACACATATTAAAATTTAAGTTAAATTCACTTAGTTAATCAAAACGGTTTCCACATTTTTTTAATGTGTGTATTACGTCTATTTTGAATGTGACATACCTAATTTTGGTTTTCAAACAGCAAAATAAGCACAAATGTATGTTAAACATAATAAGTTAAATTAAATACATATTTGATGTTGATTTTAAACATCGTAGATTTATAACTTAAAAATGTTTTGTTGAAGAATTATTTTTGTTTGTATATATTTGATCGAACTTTTTAATCAAACTACTTTAGTAATGAATTGTAATTACGAGTATTAAAATACACATGAGTGTTATTTAATTAAAACGATCGCATTTAATAATTTTTTTCGTTAAATGGTTCTCATTTGGACATTTACGCCACCTCTATTTTTTTAAACTCAAAAGGCATAACGCCTGTTTGAATATAACAGAAACGTTTCACCCGTAAGGGTAAAAAAAAAGATTTTTTATGTTTTAACTGCCAAAACGACTCTGTTCTGCCGTATGGAAATCAAGAACAAAAACTAGGAGTTGTGGTCACCATCCTTAATGACGCATACTTCACTTTACGCCCCGCACCTTTACTTTATGATCGGGATCGGATCGGATCGGGTCCTTTAAGGGGCATCATAGTGGGAGGGAAACACGTATGCTGCTAATGAATTCCAGGTTTTGACCGCTCGGTACAGGAAGGAATAACCGAAGCAATGAATACGAGAGCAACAGATGGTCTACCACTCTGAAGCAGCGACTTCCAAGATCGCCACGTATTATCCTGTAAGGGAAGGGAGAAGGGAGGACCAGCTGGAACAGCTCTTCAGAACATTTTCTAAGATAAAGGCGATAGAAGACAGTCATAGAGGAGATATCTCTAGGCAACTGCAAAAACTCAAGGGATTCGGTGGCATTAGAACTGTCAATAATGCGCATTGCTCGCTGCTGCAAACAGTCGAGAGCGTCAAACACATTGTGCGCCGCTCAATCGCAACGAAGAGAACAATACTCTATGCATGAGTGAACCTAGGTCTTGTAAAGAAGACAGAACAGAAGAACCGTCTCACCTTCTTTAAAACACGAGTTGAGTGTTAAACGCGCACACCTGTATTTTCTTGCTATTGAACTTGGCCAGATTCACACAGCCCCATTGAGAAATGCGGCCTAGAACATAGTCGAGTTGAACGACAAGCTGTCGTTTATCCTTAATATCTATCTGCTAGCTTAACTGTATGGTATCCAAAATATCGCCCATGAACTGTGCTGTCAGCTGCATAGCAATGAATGCTGCCAAGCGATAACATGTCATTGATATGCAGAAGAAACAGTGTGGGTGACAAAACGGAGCACTGAAGTACACCAGTGTTAATCGGTTGAAAATCGGAGGCTCAATAGGCTGCCATAGTGTAGGTCACCATGGAGCATTGTCGTATTGTCTACACTCACAATGACCACTACTCTAGGACTTTTCCCACGCTTTTCTTCTGGTAAAGTGGTGTCATTTAGGTGACACATGTATATATAATAGGTGTTTTTACGAGTATTCTAATTTTTTAATTATTCTTGTTGTTACAAAAATAATTGTTTTTTCTTTCTTTCTTTCTGTACAGCCACGGAAAATAGTTTTTTTTTTTCTTTTTTTTTCGAACATCTAACACACAACGCCATCTAGTCCCAAACTAAGCAGAGATCGTATTAAGGGTACTACACAACTGCTATAAATACATATATACTTTTTTTTTGTAAATACATATCATACATAGAAAACACCCAAACTCCGAAACAAACATTTGTAGATCATACAAACATTTGATCGACCCGGGAATCGAACCCGAGACCTCAAGAACAGCAGTCGCATATGCTACCACTGCGCCATCGAGGCAGTCTTGTCGTAAGTCATATGACACGTTGTTTTCTGTACGATTATTATTTATCTAAAGGTACTAGATACCGATTTATCATAAGGAAGTAAATATCTTGATAGAAAACTCACCAGTATGAAAAAAAATATTTATAGTCGTATGGTTTTATTAAGATGTACCGTACCTATCGTTCTCTAATTCATTATCTACTAGCAGACCCGGTGAACTTCGTAACGCCATATGTAATATTCGTGAATATTTTCCAAATTACCGAAAAAAATATTTTAGTATTTAAGCCCGCTTCAATTTTTGGCAGGGCCGCAAATATTTAATTAAGAAAATATAATACCTCGGATTTTCTTTTAACTTTCTTTGATACAAACCTTGTCCTGACAATTACAAACAATAAAATAACATTATTTAATTTGGTGCAGTGGGCTTCTACATACATTTTTTGATTCATTTCATTTTCATAGATTAAACAATTGATCCAGGCAAAGGTTTCGTTCAACCGTTATTTTTATAATATAAGTGAGTCATACATTATTTTTCTTCATCATTAGATAACTTATCGCAAACTACTAACGCTACTACTAAATAAAGTAAACTTTGCAGTGAAAAATATAAGTATTAAAACGTATATCGATATTTACATCAATATAAGTCTTAAACAAACGAAGAAAATATGTTTTTATAAATTCGTTATGGTTATTTTCCTGTTAGGTTTTCAGTTTATTAATGACAAACTTTTGGACGGCGTGCATGTCGATTGTCATAATATAAAGTAGCATTGATTATTCACAAAAAACAGCTTTAGTTGGTGAAAGAATAGGTTAAATCAGTTCAGTGATTTAAAGTGAAATAGACAAACAAAACAAAAAACTCAAATATACTTTCATACATTCATAATATTTTTCACGATATAAGGAATAAGACGTTTCGTGTCAAAATGATGCATTTCAAGTAACACTCATATATAAATAACTGGTTTTTGATCTTGAAATATTTGATAAAAATTCAAGAGATTTTAAGCAAAAGACTAGTTTCCTGAAGGTTTTGTTTTTGTGTTTCTTAAATTGTCGTATTGCTAATTTTTTTTAATTTTTAAAGCGTTAAGGGACTACAAACTAACAAATATATCAATCAACATGGCTTCAAGTTAAATAATAATAATAATTAATAAAATAATAACAATTTCTCAGAAATAATCGTTATTATGTTTGCAGAGGTGAAAATCAAAAACTGTCATTGTAATGAGAATGATGATTATATTATACTATGCCTCACGCACACAGATAGAGATTTGTTTTTGTACTAACTGCTAAATGACTCTCTTCTGCCTGATGATATAATCATCATATAACATAATCATAACACTCAATGCCAACGTGGACGACGCAGTATGATAAGGCACACTAGGGCGGCCTACTGAGGCGCTTTATTTTATTTATTTATTGGTTATACTTATATGATTTTGTAATACAAGTGTACTGAAAATTAAATAAAAAAAGAAACGAGTTTCGAGAATATTTATTAATTAAAGAAGATTTTTCAGTAATTTTTATGTTGTTAACTTTATTTACATTTTAAACTAGTTTATGCCCACGGCTCCGCCCTCGTTTGTGTCGGTTATCACGGCAAATAGTAGCCTATGTGTTATTCTGATGTATCAGCTATAACACTGTAAAGTTTCATCCAAATCCGTTGAGTAGTTTTTACGTGAAAGAGTAACAAACATCCATCCATTCAAACTTTCACGTTTATAATATTAGTTAGATTAGTACAACTCTAAATTGATGATTATAGGATACTTACATGTACCTAACAAAGCTTAATGTTTTAGTTAGAAATGTACTGTGAAGTCCCAGCCTGGGAACAAAACAACTAGAAGCAAAGTACAAGATTCGCCAGCGGCCCAGCTATAACTATTTCGAGTAGGTGGAGAAACAGATGGGATGGATACACTTCTATTTATAAGTGATAGTATACCTAGACAAGGTCTACAAAAAATATATGATTATGGTGAAAACTGAAAACTGTCTTTCTAAACAGGTTTCATGATATATGATGGAGATACTTATATATAATATAAAATAGTAAAAATACACAAAGACTAACACAATAGCTTCAGATTTAAATTACTTTTATTAAAATGGCTTAAAGACTACAGTTACGATGATATTGAGAACAAGATGTTAAAAAAGGATTAACTAGATAAGTGGTCAGGTAATTGGTCTACACAAGCACGAAAATTCAGAAATACAGCACATATACACACAAACGCACGCACACAGAAATATATACATGGGACAGGTGTGTGGTTTACAGAAACCACTGTGGTTTACTTCTGTTTTTTTTCTTTCATTCGCTTTTCTTTGTTTATGTTTTAGTTTAGGCCGAAGACACTGGTCCGTGAGATACAGTTTACACTAGTTCAGGGGTTGGAGAATTCACAACTACGCAGTATATATGACAGTGCACAAGCTTGTGCGCAAACACAGGTGCACTTTCTATTCCATCACTCTCACAATCCGTTGGGATGGCTATCCGACATGACCGGGGAGAAATCAGGCGCAGGGACGACGGCTTTACGTTCCCTGCGATATACGGGGATTAAGATCTCAACTTCCACACTACAGGATGTTATTAATATAAAACTCAAGACTCTTTGGCCCGACTCGGGAAACGGACGCTAGACCATTGGTAAGCAGTCGCATACCACCAATGAGGCATTTAAACTCATAGTATCTTTTTATTCACAGCCCATCTGACTCCAATTTCAGATTGAGCTGGTTCGGTTATGATCACGACTATCACTCCTCACAATAGGAAAAAAGTAGAACTTCGAATAAGAATATATATGTATCATTATTTATAAATTATGACAAAATATATTACTTAACCGCTCAATCACCTTGAAATAAATCACAAGTAAATAATTTATTTTTATGCTTTTACAAGTGAGCAATGACAACATATTATTGTAATAGTAAGATATTAAATGTACATAATGACAAAGTTATAGCCATGTCGGTAGTTTTAAATGATTTATAGTCACAAAAACATTGATGTCGGCGCTTCTTGCTCTATTATATGAAATTGAATAATTCGTATAACAACGTTTTGATTTTTATTACCAGATTGTAAATAATTTATTTGATGATTTGTAGTTTTGTTTGCTTTATACTAAAACGTTTGTTGATGACTTTAATTTATTACGGAAAGTTAAATTTTATGCGTTGTGAATTGGTTTTATCATTGCTTGCTTCGTTTACTTCTCTATTCAATCATTATACAAATGAAATGAAAACTAGTACTCGATCCGTTTTAGATAAAACATTTACCGATACCTTTTATTTAAATACCTATTAGTTTTTCCCGCGGCTCCGCGCACGTGTAATTCGGATATCGCAGTATTTTTTATAGCCCATGACACTCACAAGTAATGTGGCTCTCTATTGTTAAAAGTGAGTTCAGTAAATCTAGAGATCAACTCCTATAAAGTTATAAACTTGATCTCTTTATAATATTAGCATAGACTAGTAACATCTGTATTTTATTAGGTCTGCCTCTAATGCAACATGACTTTATGCATAAATACGACACTCCTTATTTGAAAACCTTATTGTGTCAGGTATTGACGTCATTTCCGTTCTTAATATTGTATCAAAAAGTTCTTTTTTAATGTGCTGGAACACAAATTCATTAACAGGTTAAAATACCAATTATACCAATTGAAATTATTGCTCACATTACACATGATCTCTGTTTGTTCCCTAACTGGTTAAACCCCGCCATGTTACCCGCGATTGTTGTTGTAACGGACTACTGCTTAAGTTGCTCCTTATATCAAGAGCTATCTGCCAGTGAAAATCCTGTCGAAATCGGTCCAGCAGTTCCAGAAATTAGCCGGAATAAATAGACAGACAGACAAAAATTGTAAGAATGATATTTTGGTATGTGTACCGTGTAGACACTCCAGTTTTATTTATTTGTATAGATATTCTTTGGACCCTTTTGATGGACCTCTTCAACCCTAGTCTAAGTAAACCAATCATTTGGCTGTCTAACAAGATATTTTTAACCAAAACTAGCAATTCAGACTAGGGTTGAAGAGCCATCATGACACTCTGGGTCCCTCCATTTCACCTGAATCCAACTACCTCGCCATAATCAAAGTCTAAAAATCTTAACTTACTTTTACAGAGTTATAACGACTTGGCGAATAGTGTTTTTTCAATAACCTTATATGTAACATTCTGCATTACTTAAACATAATGTTTCCAATTTTGTTTTTACGCAATTGAATTTTATATAAAGGTTGAAACAACCATATTATTCTATGATAATTTGGAACGGACGAAGTAAAAATCTGTTGTACGACCGGTGTTTGTGTTTATAGGTCAGGCCTATGTTAAAGAGGGAACGTTTTAGATTATGTTCAGATGCATGAGCAAAACCCATTTAATTTTATACTGCGAACCATTTCAAGTTTTGGACTGCTTTCAAGTATTTTATTTACATATCTTTACTGCCGTATGTCCGTATGCCGTATATCATCAATCTAGTTCTATACCAAAATTCATCCAAGACATGTCGTTGTTTAACCGTGAAAGCCTAACAGACAGATAGACTTACTTTAGAATTATAATATTAGTATTACTGCCTATAGGATTATGGCTTACAGGATTACTGCCTTTTTTAATTCTCTTAAGTAAAACAGCGTACTGAGAATTGCTGTCAAACTTATGTCATTTTATAAAGTTTTGTATGATATAGAGAGTAATCCTCGTTGATCTGGTGGTTAGCGTAAGCGACTGCAGATTAAGAGGTTTCGGTTTTGTTTTCCTACAAGAAATTCTTAATAGCAGCCTGGAGTCTGGAAGATGGCGGTTTTTCCTGCCCGTACCTCGCAGAGCACGTTAAGCCTTTGTTCCCGGTCGTCATGAATATCAATGGCAATTGTTATTGGGAAGTTAATACCCTCAAATATACTGACAATTAGTTCAATCTTCAAATTCAGTTAACCTTCAGAGTTGCGGAGGTCCGATGCCAGTCGCTCCGTGGAAAAAATTATATTCAGGTAAAACTGGTTTAACTAGTAGCCGTACCCTGATAATCATAGGAATAATAAAGGCTAGGAAAATGATAGAAATAAGAAAGCAAACCCGTACTAATTACTGCTTGTACCGTTAAATTATTGCGGTAAATAAATCTTACTTAATTTAAAATCACCTTAAATATATCACTGAAATTAAAAGAAATTGAAAAAGACGAGTTTTTAGCTTTAATCACTCAACGATATGTTCGTGTACTGAATAAATTTTTTGAATCAACAGATGAGTCACAACAAATGTTGATCAAAAATTATGTATCGAGTAAGCAGCAAACCATCACTCATGATATTTTCCCTCAATCTACCTCGTGTTAAAATTGGTTGTCAAAACAAATATTGCTATTTTCCAGATTTTTTACTGAGAGCTGAAAATATTTTGAAAGAAGTGTGCTATTTTTAATAAAGAATTTTTAAGGATAATGGCCTTTATTGACTCAGTATTATGTTATTAATGGAATTCGAAAAATGAATAATGTCCTCGATTTCCATCGACTGTATTTTTTTTGTTTATTACCTCAGAACTTTCGGCTGGGTAAACCGATTCGGATGATTTTTATTTGCTTCCCGTTTGCTCCCATTTCCATTTGGTGCAGTTCTGATAATGTCATGCATGAGAAAACTATATAAGTTTTTAATTTACATTAAGTATTTGCGCGAAAAATAGACAAACAACTCAATATCAGGCCAACCTTTTTCGATTATTCAGTGTTGTGTCATTTGAATTTGGTCCATTTCGTAAAGTCAGTTTTCTTTTAAGTCATTAATAAACTAACTGGTCTTAAAAAATCTTTTTCGTTGTGTTTCTATAGTTTTGAAAGCAAAAATCATTGCATTAATAATATTGAGGCAAATCTTTGATATAAATAGGTGTTCTGTTAATGCTATGGTAAACGATTGTATTTATCACTTATCTTTACAAAAAAGTGAGTGAAGTTTATGTTTTACTGGACTACAGCAAAGCCAAACTATACTATAAACCACGCTGATTTTAGCATGAACGGGCCGGCTCGTTCGGGGCGGTACTAACCTCGCACAGAAGATCAACGTGAAATAACAGCGATCGTCCTGTCGTGTTTCGTTGGTGAGTACAAGACCAGAGGCCCGGCGATACAGAAACATCACCAGGCCGCCATGGTGTGGGTCACCATGCTGAATTGTTGCATTGTCTGCATTCGCGATTAGTATGGTGACCACCACTCTTCGATTATGCTTTTGTCTTACACCAGGCAGAGTAGAGTCATTTTGGCAGGCCTATGAATAAAAAAAAGCTGCTGGGCCATTTGTATGTCTTTTACGCATTCCCGGCTCAACAGCTGAACTGATTTAGGGATACTTTGGTTTCTGAGGTAAGATAATATTTACCGTGATAACCAGCAGAGCCGCAGTTAGAAGCTAATTAAAATAATAACATAATGCATGATATATGTATACTAACTATAAGGGTTGTTAAGTTTAAGTCGTGTGGCCTATGCTACGTGCATGAATAATTAAATTTCCATAACAAACGAGAGTTTAACCGTGACGTTCGTAGAAATGGTAGTACGGTAATGATTTATTTTTATTAATTTGGTATGCGGTTTAAACGTATAAACGTACATTTTATTCTGTTTTACTTCATATTATTTTAATTTCTTCACTTCCTATTGTATGTCCTTGCTTTTCTTTTTTATTACAATACGTTAAGTAAATTATTGTTTCTTTTGTTTTTTTCTTTATAATTATTTCCTTACTCTTTATACAGTACTGTCACGTGTTATCTCATATGGTGAATTTTGTGTGTATCTGTAATGGGCATGTATACAAGGTAATATTTTTGGGTAATATTTTTAAGAATGTGGTATATGTATGCTGTTAGTATACTATATAGCTAAATAAATAAAAACGGAACTATGTAATGATAATGGGTAACAAAAAGAATAATAATAACAACTTCGTGACTTATGCAGGGGCAATTGACTTAAAAATCGAACTTATTATTTAAATAGGTAAATATATTATCCGGAACAACTTTCAATAACAACGGATTTAAAATAGTTAGTGTTTCTATAAAAATATTTTGTCATCATGTCCGAAATATTTATTTTTACTTATTTATATGTTGTTGCCTAATGTACCTGAATGACATAATTAATAACTAACATGTTATAATATATTCTAGAATTAAAATCACTTGTACTTGTTCCACTATTTTATTTATTTAACACCTGATTTCTTAATACCCGCAGTTGCTAGGCTTAAGATGTGAAGATTTTATATAGCCTCTTTGACGATGCCACAAGGCGAAAACGGTCAGGTGTAAACGTAAATAAAATATTGGAATAAGTACAAGTCACTAAGTTTCTAGAATGTATTGCAACAAGCTCATTCAAGTGTAGACAATCGAGACTATAAATAACGTGTTATAGTTTAACTTATAATTTTTTAAAAAAGATTCACTAACGAAACTAATAACTAATTTGAATCGACCGTTCTGTTTATCGAGTGGCTGCCTATCTTAGCTGATGTTTAATTAGAATATGTAGATTAGTGATATTTATATATTTTTATTAACGGTCAGATAAAGACAATACGTATGATACGTTCTGCGGGTGACGACCTTGGGGTTTTGCTCGTCCGATCACAGACAGGCCCGAGAGGCTGCACACGGTATTCTGTATTTACTCTTATAGAGATGCGACCGATGGGTGACAATTGCAACGGATGACGAGACCCGTTTTGGTAAGATGGGTCAATGCCTGTCGGGGGTGGCGGAAGAATGCCATTGCGATTCTCGCTCCCCCCCAGGATGGTCTTTAGTCGGTAAGAGTCCAACAGAACCCTTCGCTACTCCCCAATGGGCGAAGGACATTCATGAAGATCTTCCACCCCGTCACAAAACAAAAGAATGCAAAAGATACGTCACATTGTTAAAAGAAAACTTTTTGTCTGGTTGATGATTTGTTTTTGTGGCATATTCTAAAATGGTTGTACCAGACAACAAATTAAAATTAAAAATTGAAAAAACCCCTACGCAAGCACTTAATCGAGTAATTATACGCCAAAAGTGCCTTACGTGATTTTGGAAAGGACCTGATACTCTTACACTGCTGGACCGATACTAACCAAACATAGCTGACAATCAACGCAAAGAAACTGGATTTCAAATGAAAAACCGGATCGAAATCGGTCCATCCGTTTAAGAGCTTCGATGCCATAGACAGACACACCCGCACACACAGTCAGACGGACAGACATCGTCGTCAAACTTATAACACCCCTCTTTTAGCGTCGGGGGTTAGAAGGAACACATAATAGACTGTGGATAGAATTGTTTATTTCTATTAAAATATCAGACATAGTTGATTTATTCTAGAAACTCTAAAACTTAATAGTGTTTGAACTTTTAAGTATAAATTTATTTAAATGCAGTTTAACGAAAGGTGTTAAAACTATTGTTTAATATTATATTTACGATTCCGATAATTTCCAATTTTAGTTTATAGTTCACTAAAACACATTTAAACTACGAACTCCTATTCTAAGAATGACGAATAGCAATAGTGTTCTCATAACTTATGAATGGACTGAATGTTATTTTATACAAACAACATCGTGTGTTGGTAAGCATTAATCAAAGTTTAAAACATTTATAATATTAAATGCGTAAAGAACACAATATGTATTAGTTTTCTCACTTAACTATAATTTGGCTTTGCAATACTTTGATGACTAGATGAGATAAAATAACAGGTTTTGGTAAACAACAGTCCAGAAAAGTAAATTGGACCCAGAAAGTCTAACAGATAAATTTCTAGCCCCAAGCATTCGAGAAAATAAATGCCATGATTATCCTGGGATGTTATTTCAAAATTTCTGTAGCAACAAACTTTGACAGAAACAACATTAGAAGCATACGAAATCTCTTTAACTTGAGCACATGAAGGTGATTGATCATGGGTCACAGAGATACAGCTGTGTTATGACACGTTCAGCTGGTATTTAGGAGCTTCAGTAACTAGTTTATACTGAGATGGTTCATGCGACATACAATTCTACTCTAAGTTTTGCAAGTAATTTGCAATAATTGTTCTTGAAGTATCACATTACTTTCTTTCATGTTATACTTAACAATATTTCTTATATCTTGGCAAGCTTAGATGTATCACATCGCGGATTTATCGAATCCTATATCTCAATTTAAGTATCGGTCCTCTAATATTTCAAGTTCAAAACTGCGCCATTCAATTTACTCCAACAATCGCAAGCTCGAAATCGAATTTCCAGAACATACTGATATACGATTATTTCTTTCAACATTGGCTGCCTACCTCAGTAAAAAACGATACCCTCTCCTTCAAACGCGATGTGACCTGCTACTAAGCACTTACGTTATAAAAACTCTTATGAAAGTGCGTTCTAACGACCCCATTCATAATTTTCAAACACCTTTTTAGGTTTTTTCTCAACTCATGTTGAAGCATACACGGATAAAAGGATAATGTTAGCAGTATATCTGGGTAAAGTGACTTTAAAAAAGCTTTCGAAATACTAAAACCAGACTTATCTTGGGTTGAGTTTGTAGCTTTTTAGGAAAAGTTTGCGATTGGTGCTAATTCTGTTGTTGCATCACTAAACCAAAATTTCTCTAAAATTATCTTCTAGTTTCTTATTTTAGTGAGGCAATTTCCTAAATGCTATTATTATATGTATTTATTTAGATAAAGTATATTTTTAGCGTGGAATGACTAATTTTGTTATTATTTAAAACATTATTTGATCAGAAAAAACTCATTTTGAGTGACTTTTAGTTTACCTAGCTTAGAGAGTTTTCAAACAGCAGAATTAACACTGTTAACGAAGATAGTTCCGTGAGAATTTGTATACATGTAATTGTGACATGATATTTTAAAACAATATTAAAATTTTGTTATAACTTGTAACCAGTGAATACCGACCCACATTGACGCGATGGTGACTATCACCGCCAAAAAAACTGACCTGCATAAACCACAAGTACGTTACCGTCCTTTCTTCCCCTCTAATCAAGGGATTTATTATAACTTTAAGTTTAGTTATACATACGTAACAGGGTCAGCACTTTAGAAGTTCGAAGACAAACTTCGGAGTATGTTGAAAACGCAAGCTCGACGGCCATTTCTCTGCCTTAACTCGATGTATAAAATATCAATGCTTAGTTATTGTTATCATCAATCATCCTCTTTATTAGTTCTCTGTTGGGCTCAGGTAGGTTTTTCCGCAGAACTATAACACCCTAGCCAGACTGGCTGGTATAGATTGTACGTCAAGTTTGCCTGCTCTTTACAATATCTGACCGTTGTTCTAAACGGGCCGTCTCAGTCGGAGCGGTACAAAACTCGCACAGAAAATCAACGTAAAATGACGTGTTCGTGCTGAGGCCCAATGATGCAGAAGCGTCACTAGCCGCCACGATGTGAGTTACCATGCTGTATTGACTGCACAGGATTGGATCGGATTCTGCTTATGCTTTCCATCAGGCATAGTGGAGTAATTTTGGCTGGGCTATACACAAAAAATTCACGCTAATTAGCGTATTTACAATATCTCAACATCAACCGTTGGGCCACCTGCCAGGCTTGATCATCTCAGCTGGTCAGAGGAATGCGCTTTTTTTGTTTGGGGGGCCAAAAGTCCCTTCCTGCAGTATCGAGATTTAGTTATGAATTCAGTAAAATTATTAAATTAATATTAAAATAAATAACTTTTATGATATTGAGAGATCGGAAGTAGATCAAAAGTTTCGCCTCGTTCTGTAAAATTGAGACTGTACTACTCATGTTACAAAAATCCATACTTTCACACTAATATTATCAATTTAAAATAATCCTGTCTTTCTGCTTGGCTTTTACGTCCAAACCGCTGCACAGGTGTTAATGCAATTTGTCATGGAGATAATCTGATTCTCGAAGAAGAATGCACACCGGCGGAGCTGCGTACAAAACCTAGTTCAGCTAGGTAAAGTAAAGTGAAAACGCATTGCGTTACAATTCACCATTATTAAACTAGTTTTAGATGAATGGAGATAGAACTGACTAACTACTGTGATAATATCGGGATAGATTAATAGAATTATCCTCTTAATTTCCAATTCTACTAATATTTTAAGCTAAATTTCACTTTAGTTTTAATACAGTACAAATAACAACACACACTCGTGAAGTTATTTGAGGCAAATTTTCTTTAAGGCAATAAGACAGTAACCTTGTTATTGTGTATACCACCATTGTGATACGTTAACTTTATACCTCATCAGTCTTAATTTAAATCTAAAAGATAGACTGTTTATTGCTCTAACAGATAGTTGACACACAATCTGGGTTGTATTACTTCAACTGCAGGTATAATATAAATAATACATTAAACTCAGACATACCTATTTGAAGTGTGATGAAACGTTTCAAGATACGCACTTCAAACATGAACTAACGTGAAGGAATTCATGAATTCGTACATGAAACATGTTTATTTCACGAGCGGAATAAAACATAAGCAATCAAAATAAATGTAAATGGATTATGTTGGTAAACTTCAGATTCATAAGTCTTGTTAGAATTATGTAGAATTCTTCTATTAGTATATAGGCAGGTAGGTAATCTAGTGGTTAGTGTTACCCTTTACCAACGTCCATGGATATTTGTCATTTAGGAATAAATGTGTTTGCCACCCTTTAGTGTTCCTTTTCTCCAGAAAAGAGAGGGGAAAATTAAACACCGGTGACCTCACACACTCAATGAAAACAATGACCAGTTGTGGTCTCTCCTGTTTTTTTTACCTGTGGAAACCCCCTCGGGCCTTCACCCCACCGAGGTTTGCGGCGGGGCGGTGTGTCGGAATCGAACCGACTAAAACCACACGGTGTGCCACTCTGCGCCTGAGAAGGGAGAGATCCGGGAACCTCTGTCTTACGCCATCTGGACCCAGTTGTCGTCTCTCCTAGGGCAAGCATGTTTCGGCTCAGCCACTGTTAACATTTCTGAATTAAGTCATACAGATTATACTAGTAATAAAAAAATCAAGAAAGCTTAAAAAACTATACCCAACGTCGACCGATACTTATGAAGTTTAAGTTCACCACGCTATTATTACAAATCTATTGATACTTCGTTCAGTAAGTTTGACTCTGTAGTTTAGACGCTACCGTGGAACATAAAAACATACGTAGACTGGTAAAATGTCCTTCTTTTTACACATTACAACATTAAAGAAATATCGAGAAGTTGAACGTTCAATTGAATTATTCATTTACGTTGCTCATATTTTATGTCACATAAACAAAATGTGTTCAGTAAACTTCAACACTAATTAGGGTATGTGTATGAAAAGGGACTTACATAATTGGGTTAGGTGCTACAACTATTAAAACAGGGTCGACAATAAACTTTCATAATTTAAAATAACAACACGTAACGTAAAATCCTTAGAGCCCTAATTGTCTCACTAACTTTCATTGTTTGAAACCTGTAACTAACTTTGTTTTTAATTAACACAATAGGATCTATTCAAAATAAATATTTAAAATAACATCTGATTTATACTTTTACAAACTTCATACTCTGTTGTATTTTCAGTTGAAAACTTGTTCAATGTCAATCTATCAAACGTTTAAGGAGTCAATACCCACAATGATATTCAATTAAAAAGGAAACAAATTCACGCTTATATCAGCGTGAACGGGCTGGCTCGTCAGAAAAGTAAAAATAATTTAATCACTACTTTCTAGTCATGAAACCTAAAATTTTTTTGCACGACATCTATATTTGAACCAGAACAGTGGTGGATTGGCTGAAAAAATTTTTTATTGAAATTCTAGTGAACTTATTGGGAATAGTTTTGAACAAGATGCCACAAAACAACAAGCAATATTTATTCTATATTATCAAAATGTGGTGCAAATACATGAAACACAGATCCCCAACGAGGATGTTCTATAAAAAAGGAAGATTCTCCAATTTATTCTATAAGCGTACCAAAACGCTTTTAGCTATAATTAAAATAACTCGAAGCGTTAATAAAAGGCTACGCATAAAAATGAACGTGACACCCTTTAACACCAAACCTCTAATAGAACTTAAAAATAGCTGTAATATAATTTTAAAAGTGCCATCAGACGAAGTGCTGTTCAGAATAAAAAAAAATGGTTAAACTCTCAAATTTTTTACTCGTATTGAGTTTGATAACATTTCTGGTGCTTTTATAAAATAACATTAGTGTAATGTAATAACATTTGAGATTAAACCTAAATAGCCTTAATTTAATGTCATAAAGATATAATTGATCTTGGTTTAAAACAATTCGCATATATATTTCCAATGTCATTTAAAATTAGTGATACATTTTTTTTGTTAAAGATTTGATTAACCACTTGCTGGAATACAGAAATAATACTTGTACTAAAAATGGCCCTTTTGTTTTTTAAGTAATAGAGGGCAAATGAGCAAACAAGCCACCTGATAAACAAGAGAGCAAAATCTATTGCCATTATTTTTAATCTTCCTAAATAAGGAGAAAGGATAGTGTCGAGTCTACCATAACCTCACTCACTCGGTGAACACAAGAAGAAGAAAAGAAACGGTTTCTACAATGTTTTTCTATCGATATATATTTTTATTCCGTTCGAGACATAACGACTAAAAATGACTTCCCTATGATCAATGCAGTCATGTTCTCGCAGTGTATAATATCCACACAGATAGATAGAGATTCTTGACCGATTGATGAGACAAGGATACGTAAAATAATATTGTGTTTGTGGAGTGAGATGTTTGATTTGCAGAAATATAGCGAAACTGTTCAAACTCATGTCGATTGTATTAAAAGGATATGTCTATGGGTAGTAACATGGTCAAATTCGATGCAAATTACATATACTGTTCGTAAAAGTTGTATAAGAAACACTATTATGTGACCATATTTATTTTATTATTTTTAACAAGTCGAATGTTTAAAACGACACAGTTTGAAAATTTATAATTCCATTATAAATCTGTGCGGTATAGACAGGAAATTATGTACCTACGTGCCGCAACCCAAAATTACCAGTTTACAAGGTAAGATCTCGCTTAATGTGCCTTTCGCAGGTATTTACTAAGACAATATTTCATGTACGTTTTCTTATTTTTACACTTAGTACATAAGGTTTGATGTATCGTGTTGTCCTTCATTTAGTAATTTGAGACTAAGCTATAATAATTAGGAACGTCACTGAAGCTTTTAAAATCTGCTATTGGAATGCGAGGCTAAGAATAATTATAATTTTTCACTAGTATGAACATTTTTAATAAAGAGATGGTTAATGAATCAAAGAATATAACCGCCTAAACAAGATATATCTGGCATATCTCACGTAACACATTGGTATAATTCAGATGACATCCTTAGGTTTAATTAATTATAACAATCACATATGCTTCGACGGTTGGATATATTTTAGGCTACGTGCATTGACGCGTGTGAACGATAAGTGAATTTAAATTCTATCACACAAGCTTGATTGCACTCCTATGATAAGTCTGATAAATTTGGTTATTTACATATTAGCTTGGCTATCTACATAAATTGTATAAAGTTTAAAATTAAGATGTCAGACATCTAGTAAGTTATACTAATATATAATAAATGATTGGATAGTTGGATTAATAGCTTAAGCGGTCGCCACGTTGCATTTTACAGTACCGACTATTGCGGTTGAAAACTAACATGGAACAAAACTTTTGTGATAAACGAATTGTTGTTATAAGTGAGAGTGTTCTTTGCATCCGTTTTATGTATGTTTGTGAAGTTCCACGTGATACATCATATGTATTCCTAAAGCAGGAGCAGTGTTTCAAATAAAAAAATGCCTAGTGAACAGAGACTTCCACGTGCAAACTCAATGGTAAATTTATTCTGGCCTTGTTCCAGAATATCTCTGTATTTGGTTTCATGAAGAACTCATGATGATGTTCTCCTAGCCGATTTCGGTCACTCTCAACGGAGACCAGCCAACTACGCAGGAGATATTACAGTGCACAAGTGTGTGCGTAAGTACAGGTGCACTCTCTGTTACCTCACTCTTATAATCCGATGGGACAATTATCTGACACGATCAATCGAGAGATAAGGTGCAGGACCGACGGTTTTACGTGCTTTTCGAGCTGCTATTGACTATTTTTATAATCAAAATAACTGAAAAACACATTTTGGCTCGACACCGGATTTGAACACAAGACCTCATGATCAGCAGTAGTGTACGCCAACTGCTAGACCAATGACCACAGCACTGGTCCAGATGCATCCGGTCTCATGCGTCATATGACTCAAAGCGACATGCAGTAACAGCAGATTATCTCTAAAAAAACTGATGAATTTGTTTTTTTTTTAAAGTCAAATGCATTCTACGGATTTCAGTGAGTTTCCGTAGCATCTTAAATAGTAGAAGGCCTTGGTTTTTTTAACATTTTGTGCGCTCCAGAATCAGAATAGGTAGTAACTAACGCATCATCTTTTGCATTATACTTTCTTATTTTGTTGGGTACGCGATCCAAAGTAAGTCTTTGCCTTCGAAACGAGAGAACGACACTCTATTCGATCTTGGGATACCTATAGCCAATTGTCACCTTGAAGCTCTCCAAGGTCCACTTCCACTTTATTGCTCGAGCGATATCTAGGACGACCAATTGGATATCACCAAGTTAGTTTACCCAAATAGGCTCTTTTTACCACTTGAATTTCTCCTATTCTTACGACGTGGCTAAGCCTGTTGCTATTTATGTGTTTTTATTTAACTTTTTCGTTTTCCTCTTTTTGTCCAAACTTCTCATCCATATATGTNGTTAAAAATGATTGATCGAAACAAACAACCTCTACAGCAAATATTGGATTATCAACGTAAATTAGGTGATAGGTATTTATCTTTATCTTTCAGCTTCCAAAGTGCATAGAGCCTTAAGAAAATAATCCTGGCAAAGAAACTCATGGCCCTACTTGCCAAAAGTCAGATATTCAGGTACAATAGTGCTAGTAATAAATGAAAGCTAAAAGTATGCAAGCTGTTCCCACCTAAAATTCATTTATTGAAATGCCCCAAAAGCTAACGTACTAACTAAAAAGCACTCAATGATACCGTTGAAGATTTATTTCAGACAAAATAGTGATTTATGGTAAATTGGCATGGGTCAAACACAAGGGTCAAATTACCCAGTCGAAAGTTCTGAGGTAACATAAAAATGTGGTAGTTACAAAAAAATTGCTACCATACTAAATATCATTAAACAATCGTTTTCTTTTTTTTTTTTTATATTTAAGCTGCCAAAATGGCTCTGCCCTGCCTGATGGAAAGCATGAGCAGAATCCAAGAGTGGTGGTCACCATCCTCAATGCGAAAAAGAACAATGCAGCATGGTGACCCACACTATGGCGGCCTGGGGGGAAGGGGGATGGTGAGGGAGATAGGGAGCGTTGGATCGGGGTATGGGCCTCCGGTATCCTCACTCACTCGATGAAACACAGCGTAAGCGCTGTTTCACACCGGTTTTCTGTGAGGCCGTGGTATCACTCCGGTCGAGCCGGCCCATTCATGAATCTGAACTGGACTCTGAGTTTGTCCTGAAAACTTAGGAAGTATGGTATCAAACAACAAAATCCTTCCACGAAGATTTAAAGGTTTTTGAACTTTATATAAAAAAAACATGTTAGGGGATTACTATTGATCCACTATAAAAAAAACTGATATAAATAACTATAAAAAGAAGGTAAAAATTAATCGTTTTTATTTTTTTTTATTCAGTATTATATAATATCAGAATTATGTAACCCACTTATGTAAACAAAAATTCTTAAGCCAGTTTTTGATATATTTTCCCGTATTAACCTACCTAAATATGTATTGAATAAATAAGCTTTCAGCTAGGGTATAAAACCGTGTAAACTAGTGTCATTGATAAAAAGTAACGCACACATTCTATGCTTATAATTGTAAACTCACCCAAAAACTAGGGGAAAGCCTATTGCTGTCAACTTGGTATCAACCGGTATATGTACTACATCACACCCCAAAATAGAATAAAAAGGCCCAAGTGCGAGTCAAACTCGCGCACGCAAGACCATACCGCTTCCGCACCATTATCAATAAAAACGGCAAAAAAATCGCGTTTATTGTATGTGGGCTCCCTTTAATAGCTATTGTATTCTTTTTTTAGGATTTGTTGTTATAGCGACAACAGAAATACATTATCTGTGAAATTTATACTATATACAGGTAAATGAAATATTCTTAGACATCATCAAGTATAATTTACATACTAGTAGAAATCTTTATTTTAAAAGCCATTTAATGCAAATTCCCTCCCTTCTGTAAAATATGGGTTTTAGGGCAATATAATAACATTTGACGCGATCAAAATATTAAATTTGACTGTTTAGTGACAATTTCTTGGTGTTGCTGAAAGCTTTCAATTGATTTATTATACTAACTTTTTATCGTTACCAACTTTTGAGTTCAGTGACGTGTTATCATTTATTTGGTAAAAAAAATAGAAACAATAAGGTATTTAGACTTAGAATTGTTAGACAATCTTAATTTTTATCTGTCCACGGTCTTCAAATGCGAATTTGAAAATAGTTTTCGCAATATGTGGATGGTACTCGTTGAAATGTCAAAAATATTAGTAATTTGTGGTTAAGAATAAGACGACGGAGGGAGTACAACACAATTGACGAGGGCACCTTTCAACCTCGTTCTCATGTTAGAAAAAAGTTATGTATTTTGCATTATGTGATACAGATCTATTCCATCCGATAACTTAAGTGAAAATTTTACTCCGCGCATGGTTAATAAAGAGTTTTTAATATTGTACCAAAATAATGAAGGGCTAAATTTTGGTCTAGTATGGAAATCGACTTAACTGATTATGATTGATTTTTAGGTTATATTTTTATAGAAGTTGAAATTTTGTTAAAGTTTTACAATTAAAGGTTCCTAAAGATTTATCTAGATATTAATATTTCATCTCATACAATTAATTTTATTTAAACTCGATTGAAAGCACATAAACTGGAGTTTAACCAAAGTTCAATAGAGTTTCGGAAATAAACATATGTCACACACAGTGCATATTTTTGTACTAGTTCAATTTTAGCAAATGTATATTTAAGTTCGGCTCATGTCATAACAGTTGTCGGATGCGAAACGTGTCAAAATATTTTCATATTTGCTTTTTCAACAACTATTAATAGTCACCTGACAACATATGGCGAAACTGATTAGTCAGTCCAATGGTGACGTAATTCATGTACGATTAAATGATGGTTTCACTGTGTCTCTGTTTATTTGGAGAAGTAGATGTTACAAGCAAAAAGCTTGAATAATTGATGTTGCCCGCGTATATTTCTAGGAAACATGACTGTCACGTCTAATTACAAAAGTAAAGAGGATCGTCCATTAGATTGGTATAGCCAGTACACCAATGAATAAGATAGTATTTATTTATAGTCTCACATGTTTCTTCAAAATTGTACGCAATCGATAGTATTGTTTTTCCAAGATTTCTTTATGTTTGATTTAACCGAAAAAAGAACATTTTGAGACTATGTAGATAGATAATAATTTAGGCTAGATAAAAACCTCAATACCCTAACAAGTTGTTATTATCGAATCAATCAAAAAAGCATGATATTATGTTGTGGCTATTGATGGATACATGCAGATCACAAACTGTTTCTTCCTTACAAGACCTCTTAACAATGGAACTAAAACTCACATGAGTAAATTTAATGCAGTGTACAAGGTACTAGAGTAAAATTGAACAGCCTAGAAGAATGTCAGAGTTTGCAGACAAAAATTTAATGTATCAAGTTTTTACAAATTTGCACACAACCAAAACTTCGATGACTTACCATGGGAGAGCCCCGCTTCGGTATGCATGGGCCGGCTCGACCGAAGTTATACCACGGCCTCTCAAAAAATCGGTGTGAAACAGTGCCTGCACGGTACCGGAGGCCCATGCCCCAAACCCCTATACTCCTCCCTCTCCGCATCCCTTAAGGGACGGCGACACACTTGTGACGCCTCTGGTATTACGGGTGTCCATGGCCGGCGGTAATCGCTTACCATCAGGCGTTACGTATGATCGTTTGCTCTCCTATTCTATAAAAATAAAAACTTCGAAAAAATATATCTAAGAGAACCTTGTATACAGTTTGCAAAGAGACCAAGAAAAGTGACGAAGCGATGGTTTGTTTAGATTCATTTCTAAAAGTAACTTTATTCCATTAACGTAAAGAAAAAAGTGACGTTACGATCAAGCCCTGTCTAAGGTTCCTTGAAATTATTATTTCCTACGAAAACTTACTACTTGATTAGTGACGTTAGGTCAACAGTTATCTACTTTGATAGGTAAATTTTAACGATTCAAATAAATAAATATTGATGTCACCTTACATATTCATTACACCGTCCGAAATGTGTTTCGTTCTTTAATATATCGATAACAGAGGACGAGTCTTACCAACTGTTTCTTTTTACGAAAAAAATAGGTTGGTAAATAAACAAATCTTTAGAATTTGCTAATTCGATTGTCGCAATGTACATTTAGGCATTCGTCAATATTTAAACAGTGCTATCTATAGTTGCGTCAATGAGTATCACAGAAAAAAATATTTGAAGGATTTAGATAGTAAATACGTTACTTTGTTCTTTTAAAGAATTGTTACCGTGCGTTAACTTACAGTACTTCGTACAAAAAATATTTACATTACATTCTAAATTACAAGATGTAAAAACAACTGATTGAAATCACAATGCACTTGATGGTAAAACTAACTAAATGCTTCGAGATTAAGCATTGGACAGCAAAAATCCAATTTTTACATTGAATATTTGAATTCTAAGATGAACTTCAAAAAGTGTTGTTTTAAAATAAAAAATTGTTCTATTTTTAAGATAACATTTATATCACGGAATGACATTGCTGCTCACACAGATCCATGATGAAAAACGCTATGTCAGCGGGATAACATACGCTTGACATCTGTAACTAATGCTATTAAAATGAATGACAATGTACAAAAATTTATCACACGTGAAGTGAAAGTGACGCCAAGAGGGGTGTACTATGAGAATCTTTAGTCGAATAGAGCAGATTTCTTTGAGTTTGGGAGATTCTGCTTAACATATTAAAATATTCAAAATTATGACTCTTAATATTTTTATATCCATAAGTATATATCAACTAATCGCCACATTTCCCTATTCATACTTACAGATATTTGGCCTTTTATTTCCATCTTTGCTGAGAAATGAAGTGCATTAGTGCACTTTCAGCTCTTCCAATTTACATCCAATTAAATTTGTTGTGGGTCTCAGGACAGTTTGACTTATCCTTGGACTTCATGAAGTCATACTCAATAAATGCGCATGTCATTGTTATTGATCCTATTGCAGAGGAGTTTTAATAATCGAAAGAAGTAAGTAAAGTAGTAAGAGAGAGAAACTAGCCCCATTTAAAAAGAAAAAGAGAAGTAATTATTCAATAATAATACAAAGAGTATCTAATAGAGCATAAATTGGCGAAATGTAATATCGGAAAGGTTTTAAAAAATCGATAAACAAAATTAATAAGAAAATACAGGATATAACAGTAATGCCAGACTGTGATATTGTTAAAAGTTAAGTATTTTATTAGACAGAAGTAAAATTGTTTTTCAATTTAGTTCTTTATTAAAAAGGAAATTTTAGACGTTTAGACGCTTAAGTTATTTTGATTAAATACAAAATAATAATATTATCGTTAGTAATCTTAAAAACATAACTTATTATTATTTAATTTTTACATTATAAACAACCTACTTAGATTTCACTCATCATTAATTCTACGTATCCGTTCTCAACACGCACCTTCTCGTTCCCATAATTTTATAATTCATCTTGTCATCCGTGCCGTCACCACCCCCGAGTTCACGTCAAAATCATATAATTAGATAAAATCCATTTCATTTTCGTAACAAAATTACGACTGTCATAAAACGTTACGAATCGTGTAACGTGCGTCGTAACATGTCAATTCAATAACCAGTTTGTCACTTGATATGGCCCAACGGTGTACCGTGATCAATTTGGGACCAGAGGAGCCGTGTCAGATGTAATTGGACCAGGGACTAACGCACTTGTTACGGTAACGACAACAAGACACTCTGATTAGTAAACTATTAACTGTTTAGTGATTGATATTTTTATATTTAGTTGCATTTAGAATTTTGGTTAAAAGTATAAAAATGTTATTAAGAGTGGGAGAGCCAAAATTTTGCGTGTGATCTAATAGCGTCATTGGAGCCGCAAAACTCCCCTTTACTAAATTTCTGAAGGGAAGATAACCTAAAATGAGGCAGTGGTGGCAATCTTCTTTTTTTTAAAATCGTTCACCATCTAATTTCGTAATAATCGTCCTAATTCATTTGATATCCTTTCATAAAATATATATACGATCGAATTGAGAAACGTCCGCCTATTTTGAATTCGGTACAAAGTTGAAGGGGTAAATAGTACATGCTTCACTTATATTAATCATATATCACGTATATTAATACATATAGATTATGCATAAAAATACATTACATCAATAAAAAAAGCATTGCCCATACTATTGTGCGTATGACACTTACATATTTACAAATACATAAATGTATGTATGTCAAAGTCAAACTGATAATATTATAATATTATAATATAATATTCGTCTTTAGTCTTACTGAATGTCAAAAGTGGCAATGATGAAATCTTGTGTGTGTGTGTGTGTGTGTGTGTGTGTCATACGCACAATAGTATGGACAATGTTTTTTTAATTGATTTAGTGTACTTTTACGCATAATCTATATGTATATTAATACGTCAAAGATAAACTTAGAACTCATTTAACTTTGTACCGACTTCAAAAATAAACACATATTTGTTGTAGAATGCTTTAAACGACCAAAACAATATCAATTTATTTGCGGTGCTTATGCACTTTGAGAGAAAAGTCAGTATTTAAAAAAATAAAATAACGGCAGTTGCACGCAAAAGGTTTTAGTCCTTATTTATATTTTAATCAAAATTAAATCGAGCTTACCTGTAGAGTACAAACTTATTATACTGTGAATATATATTATGTTTTTCTTCCCTCGTTGGCATAAGTTAGTTTAATTTTCACTACTGTAGTAATATCAATAACTAAAAATAAATGGTCGCAGATTACCAAATTTGTGTTGTATTTTATGGTTTTAAACAGCAGTTTTAAATCATTCTATGAGATAAAATGGGTAAAAAAGGCTGAATTTTAAAAATAGAATGAGTGTCACTTTATGTATCTTTTAAAATCAAACATTCTTAGCTAATTGCGCAAGCATTAAGGATGAATCTACGTTAAAGTTTTCAATCAATGTGATTGTTTTTTGCAAATTTTCTGCCTTTGAATAATTTTTTCTTTAAGTTATAAAAACAGAGGGAAGGGTCTTTTTTATAAGCAAAATAGCCCTTTCACGTCTTAGATCATTTTTCCAATTTACGTTGAGCTCTTCGAAATGAAAAAATATCGAGGGAACCAATTTCATTTCATATTCTTTCATTACAGTGCAGAATTTGCAATCATTTAGATTTACGATAATATGTTGAATACATCGTTCCCCTAAAAACCTAATGATTTTCACAATGCTTAGTTATTTGTAATGAATAATAAATAGGGTCGTAGTTGAAATACTAAATCTATGTAGAATATTTAAATATATAAAATACTTTTTAATAGTCTTTTAAATATATCTATTTTTGATGTAATATTATGGTATGCGATTATCGCCGCCCAAGGACACTCGCAATACCAGAGGCGTCACAAGTGTGTCGCCGTCCCTTAAGGGATGCGGAGAGGGAGGGGGATAGGGATTTGGGGCATGGGCCTCCGGTACAGTGCAGGCACTGTTTCACACCGGTTTTCTGTGAGGCCGTGGTATCAATCTGGTCGAGCCGGCCCATGCATGCCGAAGCGTGGCTCTCCCACGGTATTAATTAATATTCGATTTATTACCATAATATTAAATAAAAGATTAGCATTCGGTTGATTATTCAATTCTTAAATAAAAGAAGGTATTTTGTTTGACTATATAGTTTATATAATAGTGGTATGGCCGTAAAGCTCAGTGTTATCGGTGCTCATTTATTTTTTTCTGTATTGGATACTATGTAAACAGCGTTAGTCTAGACTGCTGATGATGATTCAAGGTTTTTAAATTCTTATCGAATCGCTTTACATCGAAAAGCCAGTTAAAGTTGAAAATTTGCCATTATTACACTTCATTGATGTAGCTATCTTTCTGTATGATTAATGTATAAAATAACAAGGGATATCACTGAGTGATTGTTGCGGAAATCCTTGTGTTTGCAAAATCCATTGTAAAACAAGATGCATCTTTTTTTGCAATTACTTCTCTTTGTAGTACTTTCTATTAGTTTAAAGATGTCTTATTTTAATTTCCATGACTCTGTAAATTCAATACCGACATTCTAGTCAATTCCTTCAATTCAATTTGTCTTCCGATTTCTTCCATTTTTATAGTCTACTTTACAGAGAACTGAACTACGCAAGTGACGTTATAGAAACCTACATTTTGAACGTGCTATATGAATATTAAGAGTCAGACTACTGAACAATAATTTAATTCTCCCTANTCTCCCTAATAACCAGCTTGGTGAAAGAGATTATTTAGCTTATATGTAATTTGTCAACCATCTCTTTGCATTCTATCGTTACTTAAAAAAATATCTATTTTTCTCTGCGTTTGGTTTTGCACGTCTGAGAATCTTGTATCGAGGTAAAAATACACTGAATGAGAATCAGTGTATTTTTACCTCTTTGACTTGGTTGATCTAGCTTGTTGGAGGACGATTACTTAACATTTTGACATCTGGCTTTGATTTTCACTAAGAAACGACGAAAATGAAACGAAATAAGGTTCTCTCTTTGCATAAATTATAATCAAAATATTTATTTCTCACGACATAATGCGTCATAAGTGAACGATGTCAAAAAAAAAAATATGTGAAAAATATACAAAATTTAAAAAATGTGCTCAAATTGGTATGGAATAAGTAAATATCCGGGTACTGAGCAATCAGAGAGTTGAGCAGACTAACTGCCTGGCTTGTGGGAGTGTATTGTGCCGTACACGTCCACAACTGCGGCGCGACGAGGAGACAGCAAGACCATGGCCGTGTATACTGGTTTGGTATCCACAGCATGCAACCAGACCTACCATGCCGAGGACCTATACAGCTTTTGGTATAAAAAACGTGCGAATTTCCGTTGGACGCGTTCTAGCAACGTATTGTACCTCGCCTCATGCGGGTCCCAGATTATGAAGTTATACTCCAAAATACTACGAACAAAAGAGAAGTACAATGCGATGATAGTGTTTCTGAATCGAAAAGGCGAAGACATTCTCATAAAGAAACCTAAGGATTTGAAACTTTTTTTACATAAGTTTGTGATATGTGTATTGAAGGTAAGGCGCGAGTCTAGAATCAAACCTAAACCACGTATTTCTAGGACTCGATCATCCGGATTACTGATTCGCAAGAACAGCTTCAGATCGTCTGCAAACATCAGGCATTGGGCTGACCTAAGTACATCGGGCAAGTCATTGATCATCATTAGGAACTACCTCGGCCTTAAGATGCTGCCCTGACTTACACCTGAACGGGTGTTATATGCGTCCGACTGATAATTACCCAACTGTACAAACTGCCTACGATTAGAGAAATAGCTAGCAAATAATTTTAATAGATTTGGAGTAAATCCAAAAGCTGTAATTTTTTTAAAAGTATTTTTTTTTTTTTATATTTAAGCTGCCAAAATGACTCTGCCCTGCCTGATGGAAAGCATGAGCAGAATTCAAGAGTGGTGGTCACCATCCTCAATGCGAAAAAGAACAATGCAGCATGGTGACCCACACTATGGCGGCCTGGGGGGAAGGGGGATGGTGAGGGGGCGTTGGATTGGGGTATGGGCCTCCGGTATCCTCACTCACTCGATGAAACACAGCGTAAGCGCTGTTTCACACCGGTTTTCTGTGAGGCCGTGGTATCACTCCGGTCGAGCCGGCCCATACATGCCGAAGCGTGGCTCTCCAAACTCCTCTGACGCTAATACTAACAGGAAATCGAATACATTCCACGGCACCGTAAAATAATGGTACCGAAGTCCTATTATTTTCACTATTGCCTCTAAACCAAATACTGTAGTAAAAAATGCATTACTGACTTCTAAAATAAAGAACACCGAATGAGGCTGATCGTAATGTTCTATTCCCATTGTAAGCATATTCAAAAAGATAAGAACAAAAATAGCTATCTCGAATCGCCTCGAATTCGATAGGTCGTAGAACATGGCTAAGAACTGGTTTCGAGGCCTTTTTATTACTTTTTTGGGCTTTTTTCTTCCAAGTTTCTTCATCGCTGTATAGTAATGCTTTTGGCTTTCCGTTAAAAACATTTCTAATACTCCACCTTCATACTTTTTCTTGAGCATGTTAAAATTGTCTATAATTACTCCTATAAACAGATTTAGCGTGAAGAACGAACCACAAACAATAAATATTACAAAATAAATATATGCGTAAAGGTTAGCTTCTCTCGCTGGCTGTAGGTCCACTCCCCGAGCGTCTACAGCATCAGCCATCACTTCCATCCATCCTTCAAACGTTGCCACTTGAAATAACGCTAGATATGCTATACCAACGTGATCAAATGAAATTTCCGAATTTATCCAAGTAAAATTATTATCTTTGCATTCCCATTTATTAGTAACTACCTCTAAAGGTAACAACTCTCCTTCTTCAAGTATAGCGTTATCAATACGATCGAACGCTTTTTTAAAGTTAAAGAATGCCACGTCTATCTGCTTACAATGGGGTATATTTACCAGCTCTAAACCCATGCTGACACTTGCTCAGTTGTTGCTTTATTTATCTGGTGACAAAACGGCAATTGGTCTATATTTCGTGATTTGAGATCTGGAGCCGTCCTTAGGAACAGATGTTACTAGCGAGATCTTCCATTCTTCGGGATAGGTGGCAGTTTTAATCTCTAAGTTTAAAATGTGTAACAAAGGTTCTTGAAGTACACCAATGCAGTCCTTTATAATGTAGGCAGGTACACCATCAGGCCCAATTTATGATCGAGACTTTAAGTTTTTTACTGCCTGGAGTAGATCAGATTCAGCGACATAATCAATATTGACACTCGAATAACATAAATTATTAAATTCATTTGTTGTGGAAAGAAATGAAAAATTCAAAGGGACAACGCTCTACAAAGCTGAAAATAGCCGAATGTCTCTTTCTATAAGTCGATGTGTAATATTTCTTGCTCAGTACTGTAGGTACACTTTGGTAAGGATTTGTGTGTATTTCTCCCCCAACTGGAGTTGGAGCAACTTCGAGGTCTTTCTTAACAGCCTAGATACCTCAATACGGCGATTAGCGTCTCAACACGTACTCGTGCTGGGGAACTGCAACACAAAGCCCATTGCGTGGGGTTCCCCAGCCACGGACACCAGGGGCGAGGCCGTAGAGAGAGGAGTGGGTGGTCTCGGTGGGCTTCTGTCTTCTAAACGGAGGCTCCACCAATACGTGGGTGCGACAGCAGGGGGGTCGATAGTGGACCTTTCGTTAGCTACCCCTCTTGTCGCCACACAAGTAAGGAACTGGTGTGTCCTGGATGAGGTTGAGACGCTCTCCGATCATCTATATATCCGATTCGAGCTCTCCTGGTCCCAGGGCCCCAGTAGTGGTCAAGTGGCGCGGCGCTCTACCCGCTTTCCGGTTGTCAGAATAAACATACTAAGCAATATATCAAATACAGTCTGATTATTTTAGTGAAGAAAATGTTGGCATTAAATACGCCTATACTCACCCCTAGGGATATACAAGCTCAAGTGTATATTGTTTTTTTATATTCAACGAGTTTTTCGGTTTGTACGAACATTTTCTGACAAAACTGATAAGATAACAGGAAAAGTCAGTAATATTCGGAGAAATCTTAAATTCGGAAAACAATGCTTTCTCACACAATGCAAAAGTTTATAATCACGTAATGAAAGAAGATAAAGCGACAGTAATTAGTTTAATATTACAAGTGCAAAGAAACTTATAATTGCTTCTGATGTTTGAAATTCAAACAATAAAGCTATTCGCTTTAGTATTTGAATTTCAAATTCTAATAATATTTCATATACAAAATGCACGTAAAGTTAATGATTTATAACAAAACTTTTAGTCTGTCCTTTGTTCGTACAGCAAATAGGGACGATTTCTTAGACTTTAGTGTGATAAACATTAAATAATTAGAAATAAAATAAGTTTGCGTTAAATACAATTATGAAAGTTTTAACGACATCGTTTAGTTTAGGCTTCAACGCTCTCTTTTTAAAGAATCACAGCGGAGGCGAGTTAATTCTTCATCTATGAATATTTTAATAATAACAATATTACATTTAGATCTCATCTAATATGACATTTAAGGCGCTCATAGCCTAGTTGTACTCGATGATTAGAAACAATCACTGGGGGTAAGTAACAACGGCGTGTCAATACCTAGATGGGTGACCGCTGGTGGTATGTTACCATGAACGTCTCTGTGATTTGGAGGTCTCGTTAAGGAGTCGGTTCCAGTTGTTATCATAGCATAACAGTCGTGAAGCTTAGTTAGAGGCCTTTGGGTGGTTTAAAAACATACAACGGCAAGATTACGTAGCCACAACGTCATCTTGCCAGTCCCACATCCGTGCTGGGCCTTCATGGGGACGTATGGGCTTAACCCTCTCCCGAGAGGAGACCCAATCCCAGCAATGGAACATAATGGGTTGTTGATGATGATGATGATGAAATGATATCATATAAAATATTTCTGTCATTACAAAGAAGCTTGGTATGCTCAAGAGACCGAGACAGTATTTCACTCCAACACAACGCCATCTACTTTATAATACGCATGTTCGGCCCCACATGAAATACTGTCTTCATCTTTGGGCGGGGGTGTTCCAGTACCAGATCCTCCCTCTGGGTAAAGTGAGTCAAAACAATTCACTCTTTTTAGTGTTTTCCAATGTACAGTTTCCAGAACCCCAAAAGACTTCATTCTGTGTCGGAGGCGCTTACGATGAGGTGTCCTCAGGGGTCAGTGCTGGGTCCATATGTGTGGAATATATTTATGTTACAACGATTTTCTTACAATACCTATNCTTTTTTGAAAAAAAAAATTCACTTTAAGTTGCAAAACAAGTAATTTAAATAGTACTTTTGTCCAACTTTTTTAGTTCAAATAGAAGATAATTCAATACTGAAGCTAGATCACTTTGGTTTTTTTCGATCGGACATATATTGTTTTCACTATCGCCGGCACCGTTTTCCAAAACTTGTGAAAATGAAAACTCGAGAAAACGGGCTGTAAAGTTTTTGGTCCAAAAAAATGTAAGTTTTTGGATACTTACACCAATTAGATGTTAATCGGCTATCCCCGGGCCATACAATAATCCTTCCTCTTCTTCAAAAAACTCGTTTTGACGGAGGCTTTCCGTTCAATCTTTTCAGGTATATACGAGTATAGTCAAACAATAGAATACACGAAGGGGGGGAGCGCGCGCGCTCGGGTCTGCCCGAGCATTCGCACCTGCTCGACGCTCGGCCACTAAAACTGATCTAGCTTCGAAAATATGTTGAATTGGCCTCTAAAATTTTGAACACATATTCTTGGATAGTTTTGGAATAGATTTAAGACAAAAACGAAAAATCGATTTTTTGAAGCCTGTAAAGCAGACTACTGCCTTAATACACTAAAGGTCGTATATGAAGCTACTTATATGGGTTCTAATTGCTGCGGTGTTCTTTTATGGGCTGATAGGGCGTCTGTATTTGTTATCTGTCACAAACTGTTTAAACAAGGCCAGCGACTTGCTTTGATTTTCTTGTGCAAGGCATATAGGACGGCTTGCACTGAGGCTTTACCGGTATTGGCAGATGTTCTTCCGGTCGATCTCGGGTTACAAAGATGTGCAGCCATGTACTATTCCGCACTACATATACTACATGAAATGCAATTTTCCGGCGTACGAGACTGCGATAAAATAAATTGTTTCAAAAGCATCCCATTTTCTATAATGACCTTATGGATGAATGGCAACAACGATGGGATAAATTAAAGAGCGCCACCTCTACCAGTTCTTTCCATCTGTTTGCGAACGGTTGTCGAGAACATGGCTCGAGGCGGATCACTGTCTTGGTCAATTTCTCGCAGGCTACGGTAACTTTAAGAGCAAAATACACTCATTTAAATTAGTCGATTCACTATTGTGACGCTCAACACCTGATTCTAGCTGTGAATAGTCGGCTCATCATATCCTCTGAGTATGTAGTCTTTGGTAAAATGAACATAACATAGTGCTAAATAGCTTACAAATGACACCTGAGGCAGTAAACTACGTGGATCTTGTGTCAACTGCGGTGAATTTCCCTGCGTTTAGGCGATTCTGCCATACATACTACAGAAATCGAATATGGCTTACTTACCCTTAGTATTTTATCCGTGGTGCTTCCCGGTTTGAAAAGGTATCTGCCTATTTCAGCTGAACTTGGTATCCCGCTTTGCTAAGGAGGGAAATGGACATATTATATTTCCAACTCCTTCAGTTTTTCTTATGATTAATTTCGCTGCGGGTTCCAAGACAGTTTAATTTTTCCTGATGCTTCCCGAGTGTCATAACTCGGTGTGTTCGTGGGTCACTGCTGTTGATCCTGGTATACAGGAGTTATAGTGGTGGTCGTATGGGCGGGATTAACCCTATACAAAAAAACCCTAAAGACAGTTTTTTCTCTATGTTTTTATACCTATAGTAACTTTTACCCGTGTATGTCCGTTATTGCGACAAAAAAAAACATTCGTATCGGTTCAACAGTTTAGCCGTGAAAGCATTATAGACTGATAGACAGACAGAAATGCTTTCAAATTTATAATATTAGTGACGATAATATTAATTATAAATAATATTACATGTTTATGTTTATAAAGCCCCTACGTTTGCGTTAAGGATTTGATTCCAATTAGCATAGCATGTGCTTTAATTCTATAGACTCATATCTCCGTGAATGTAAAACTTTGTTTGTTCAAAAGCCCTTTTACCCATATTTGTTATTAGCTTTTTCACATCCATATATTAAAAAAGGTTCAGCTAATAACTTTCAAAGTCCTCTCATTTATATCTAATGGAAACTCTGAACTCTGACGTGTTTTTTAAATCGATCGAAAATTTTCCTGTAACTCGATCACTTTCTCATTTCCCGTACTAGGAATTTATGTGCAGTACTACCCTATATACAGAGGATGGGTAATCTGAACAGTCTTATAACTGATAGCATTAAATACAGCTAGTATGCTATGCTTTACTTCTTGTGGTTGACAAGAATATACCGATAAAACTGAAAAAAATTTGTCTTAGTTGCAATTTTTTGCAGTAAACCTTTGGATGAATTTAATATTTAAATAATTCTTCATTAATTTCAGTAAACAATAAAAAAGAAACAGTAAATAAATTACCGTACACATGTAAGTCAATTGCATGTTATACTTTTATTATTTAAAAAAACTTGCTTTTTATAATTAATTTATAATTTGATACGACAAAACCTTATACGAGTAGGTCTCCAAAATCGAGAATAACAGTTCTGGTGTAGCTCAAATATTTGATGTGGAGGTAATTTGAGAGATGACATAGAATTTTGCTTTATATGTTTGATTTGTATTCTTTGCATTCTCAAAAGTAATGCACCTACCTAATCACTACAAATTATAAAACAAAGTCCTCCGCTTGTCTGTCTGTTTGCAATGAATTCAAAAGCTACTGATTTTTGTGCGGTTTTTACCAATAGACAGAGTGATTTTTCAAGAAGGTTTTCTTATAGTATCTAAAATGTCATTACTTGCGTTATCGTCGTGGCGCAGGTCGTTTCTTTCCCTCTAATATAGCGAAGGAGATGATGGCTGTTCCATGCGTCATATCGTGAACGGCTACTGCTTGGGGTGACTGGTCGGCCTAGTCAGCATGCTTTAGCCAATACGATTAATTAGGTTCGTTCAACTGCAACACTAGGCTCTTAATCCAGTCAATTATTATTACCAGCAGATTTTGCAACTGAATATAAATAGTTGTGTACCTTGAATGATTTCTATATATAAAAGGTTCAAACCTTCAATGGTATCACCGAGTATTTTTTTCTAATTGGTATGTTAGCTTCTGGAGCATTTAAATAAAATGAATTTCAGGTGGCAACAGCTTGCATACTGTTAACCATTCATGTTATACTTACTAATACTACTGTACCTGAAGACCTGACTTTTGATAGAGTAGGCATGAGTTTTCAGTATTCTTCTCGTAGGCTCTACGTATTTTGGAAACTGGAAGTTACGTATTGACACTGGCAGGCAGTGGATTTTGGAGGTTGCTGGTCTTTATACATGTTTGTTTCAGTCTATGATTTTTGTCTGTAGCTTCAATTTAACGTTCATAAATGTCACTTGGTGTCTTAAGTGAATAAATGATTTTGAATCGGAATATACAATTTTTTTTTTCGTAAATTTCAGAAATATAAAGATATTTGCGGAAGACGTCGGCAATAATTAAGCCGAATATCTATTTAGAGTAACTATATTTATGAATAATGTCACGTTCACACAGAATATCTGTCAGTGCTAAGCAATCCTTTTTTTACTTTTCATCGGTTACTAAAACACGAACCCTTCTGTCTCCTCCTGAATCCGAGTAAGACTCAAAAATTAAGAACGTAGTTGCGAGTTTTGAGTTTCAGGGTGGCTATGGACGGCAGTCTTAACCTGATTTGTCCCTGATACTATATAAATATAGCACTAGTGATCAAATTCGATAACAAACTAATATTTGTTTTTTTTGGCATTCTGCACTTCTTCACATAATCTCTAACCGTGCCAACGGTTTTGCTTCACGTATTAATAAAAAGATATCATATGTCGGCTGTAACCAAAACCTGTTGTAAAATCGATGATTGAAAACCTTATTCCTATTCTGAATTGTATATATTCGATTAAGTTAGGCAGTTATTTAACTACAAACGAAAAATTAACCACAATCATAGTTAACTTGAAATAAAGCTAACAAACACATAATTACTGTAAATAAAATTGATTAAATAATAATTGATAACACAAATAGCAATTACAGGTACACGATATAGATATAAACATAAAACACAGGAGTGACCCATGTCACTTTACTAGGTACCACGTAGGCCACGCTGATTTCGACCGGGGCGGTACTACCCTCACACAGGCAATCGAAGTAAAATGACAGAGTAAGTGCTATCGTGTTTCGTTAATGAATGCGAGACTGGTAGACCATTGATGCAGAAATGTCATTAGGCTAATATGGTGTTACCATGCTGCAGTGTTACGCATTCGCTATGAGTATGACAACTGATGACTACTATTCTTGAATTCTGCTTATGTTTTACAACAGGCAGAGCAGAGACATTTGACATTTTATCATGACAAAAAGAAACACAAAAATATAACACAATTGAGATGTGTGGACGGAGCGAGATCTCACTGAAGATAAACTGTTCCCTGTTTCCGATCATGCCGCTTTGTACAGGTACCATCCCCACCTCACCTGACTCATGAAGCTGTTCAATTGTGTCACGTATTCGTAACAATTTTATTATTCGGATACCCTCATACCGACAGATAATTGATTTTAAGTTTTGTAAATAAATATTTAACAGATATTTTTACAAGTCGGACTTTACAACTAGAAAGTGCCGGCATTTCCAACTTCAAAGAGTACAAAGACTCACTTTGGAAAGAAATACCGAAAGAAATCACAGCCTTATTTTTTTTAAGTCCGTAAACATTTAGTGCAATATAATGACTAGAATAGAATAGAATAAACTTTATTGTACACCAGCTAAAACAGTTAACATTCAGGAGCATAACATATAAACGACCATGTACAAATGGCGGCCTTATCGCTAAAAAGCAATTTCTTCCAGGCAACCTTTAGATGAATTCATGGGTAATTTGGTGTGAAAAAATAAATAATTACAGGAAATCATTCGATTAAGATAAATACTAGGTTAGCTTATAAAGTTACAAGCATTTATTACTACAACCAGGTACCTGCTATTATCTAAATAATGTTCGTTATTTAAAAATGATTTAAATAGGGATAGCTGAAAGTAAAAATTTACACTCAAAATCATAACCACATACATTTATGAAATATATATAAAAATGCTGTATAATATATTAAATGAAAAACATTACTGTTTAACGGATGTGCAAGCTTTCGAGGTAAATTTTGTCTATTTATCATAAATGATCATTTGGCTCTCAGCCACTATGTACGCAAATACTACGTAATACCTTGACAACTCGTTAACGCTTATTTATAGCGTGTTAAGGTACACAATAGTGTGTTTAACTGTTTACATTGTAGAATGTCGCAATGGATTAAATTTATCGTCTTCTACAACGGCTTGCGGTTTTCTCTATGTGAAAATATTAATGTGTAGATAACAGACTACTGGCAGATTGTCTTAAGCATGTGAGTCTTTATTGGGATAATTTCTCAGAAACTAGTAACTTCAGACTTGTAGCTTAAGTCCTTTTTACCGCAAATTAATTATTCACGACTTATCTGCCCTTAATAACATTTGAACCGCCTTTAAGCCTACGGCCATAGCCGACGGCATATTAGTCAATATTTTCCGACTAATATAATTAGTAACGCTTTCACTGCTAAACCACAGAACCGATTCGGAAGAATTTCTATAGGAACTAACATGAACTGTGTTCAAAAGTTTCTTAAAAATAAAATAAAGATTATTAAAAAAAAATCCGTATAGAGAAAGGTTGGACACGCGTAAAGAGTCGCAGATATTATATTAGTTTAATATTAAAATGTAAGTCACACTGATTAAGAAATCCGTGACCGATGGTTACACGAATAAATATCAATATATCTTGATTAAAGGAAATCAGTATCATAAAACCATTTCTCACTATTAAATGATAGATGGACTATCGGCATTGATTATGATTGTTCTAAAACAAGCACCAGAATTGTGTTATGAACACCTTATTTGCTTAACATTAGCTCGGTAAATAACGCTATCATTACGTAAACACATTAGATACTTAAGAATTTAACCAAAGTATCTCCAACAGTAGCGGTGAACACACGTCCTTATATTTTCATTCTCACTGGAAAAAAATACTAATATACTGTACAATTTGATTTTAAGCCAAGTAAACATAAATCGAAACAGATATAATACTCTATTTGATAACATTCTCGGCACGTTTAAGAAAGGCTATCAAAAAGAAATAGTATTAAATATTGCTTCTTAAATATTTTTACTCCGCAAAGTACAGATGTGGCTGGTAGTCTAGTCCTGTGTAAATAAAATTCTGAAGGGTTAATACGAAAAAGGCTACGTGTAATAATAGTACTATCTTCTTCTAATACCTGATATTTGTACAAAGCTTATATTGTATGCAAACAATACGTGTCTCCTACAATATTATACAATATCAATAAAATTAACATGAAGCTAAATTATTTTTTTAACAATGATATAAGCTACTCTTTACCGCTATAACCGACGAACACTCGATCGGAGCCGCAGGCTAATGCTAGTTGGTATTAAACTTTTCTTTGTATGCATCTTACTATTATTATAGACTACCTGTTGACCGCGGATCCTCACGCGTATATGTTAGTGATCGCGGCAAATAGTAGCCTATGTGTTATTCTGATATATAAGCTATATTACTGTAAAGTTTCATTAAAATCCATTCAGCAGTTTTTACATGAAAGAGTAATAGACATTCATCCATTCCTACTTAACTTTCGCGTTTATGATGCTCGTAAGATTTTTAAACTTGCATAAACGTTTCAAAGCACCAAAATAGATCCGGATGACAACTTGGTAGAAATGGGTTGGCTCAACCGATGTGCACTATAACTTCGTTGTAAAATCGGTGCCAAGCAATTCTTTTGCCGATTGACTGGGATTACCAATACCGGGGATACTTGAAGAGAGAGAACACTTTTGTTTCTTTTAAGTTGCCTGGGTCTATGAGTGGCGATGATAGCTTACTATGAAGTGAGATTTTTTATGTATGGCCCTGCCAAATGACTTTCGTTGCATGATGGAAAGCATGAGCAGAATCCAAGAGTGATGGTCACCATACTATTCGCGAATGAAGACAATGCAATAATGCAGCTTGGTAACCCATACCATGGCGGCCTGGGCCTAGATACTTCTGCATCATTGGGCCTCCAATCTCGCACTCACAAACGTAACACAAAAGAACGAACGCTATCATTTTACGTTGATTTTCTATGCGAGAGTATACATCTCGTAGTACCTTGTAGGGTAGTAACCTTTCTCGCCAGGCCCCGGAACGGGCCGAGTATCGCAGACGCTTCAGAGCGCGCGCTTTTTATACTTTTTGGGGACAGCAACGGAAATATCGGGATTTCTATACAGGAGGGGGGCATCTAAAAACTGTAGATGACCCGAGGTACGTCGATGTTCCAGGGTTTTCCTTTCTAAGGTGCACTTGGTTCCCCGGCACCTAATACTCGAGACAGCGTACGGTTTTAGTCTAACACGCCACCAGGTGGTGGTGTCTGAGAGGATTTCCGCACGGGAAAAAAGAGAATTAGTAACTACTCCGTGGGTTTTCTGTGAGTGTTGTTGTGTGTATGTCTGTTTATTCGAACTGATTTCTGGAACGGTTTGACGCATTTCCTGAGAACTTTAACTAGCAAAAATCTGATGTTATATATATATTATAATGTCTATGAAGAAAATGATAGTTATTATAAATTCACGGGAACATAATTATATAAATAAAATTGATAAAAACAGGTTCCGCGAAAAGCAATCAAAACTAATGAAATTTTAAATAATATCAGATTCAAAAGCAACGGACACTGACTGTCACAGACAGTCATAATATAAAAAATCACCTGTATATGCCAGATATTCTTTGCCAGAACACTCACGACGTGCTGGAGAATTTAAAATGGACAGTATGATACGTCATGTTTACAATAATTATACTAATGAGGAGTCGTATCTCTAAGCAAATAGTTACAAGCCGGTAAGTACATTTGGGAGAGCCGTAGAGGTGACAAACAAACCAAGCTGAATAAACAAACTTATACAGGGTACCCACTCATTAGCCAGTTGGCTTACCGAATTGAGAAAAGCCTTTGTTGGTACACGCTGTACAAAAGTTGCTAACAGTGAAGTCATAAAAATGTGAGTTAAAAATATGATTGCACTTAACGATTTGTCTTTGAGGAAAGTAATTATTAATAATTTATTTGGTACGTCGGAGCTGTTTACAAAAATTTGTTGAAATATAGAAGAAATGTCATAAATAATACTTCTGCCTAATTTGAAATCAGACGGCCCTGCGTGCGATGTCAGGAGTAATTATTATAATAATTAATTAGTTCGCGAATGAGCTTCTTTGAGAAATCTTTTGTGTTTCAATTAGCTTTATTACGCAGACGAAAAGTATTACACAATAAAGTAACTACCATTCAAAATATTATCTATGGAATCAAAATGGGTCTAACTGTATTTTCTTGTTTTACCCGACTGCGAAAAAAAATTATGTTTTTCGAGAGTATGTATGTATGTGAGTATATTTTTTTGACACGCCCTAGAGCCTGAACGGCTCACCGTATTTTTATGTGAGTGGTGTCAATAGATTCGTTTTATTCGTGAGAGTGGTACTAGGTACATAAAAAAAGAAAATAAATAAAATATACGCAGTCGGGTTTTGTTTACTGCGAAAGAAAGATAGTTATGTTTTCGAGTATATGTCTATTCCTTAAACATACCCTAAAGCCTAAGTGGCTTGTCGTTTTTTAATGTGAGTGGTGTCAATGGTCTTAGGAGTTACAGTGACACTGGGTTCATCAAAATAAAATAATAAAAAGTATTGAAAAAACGGAATTTAATAAAGATGGCAAATATTGACTTACACGACTTTTGTTAATTATTACTAGTTTGCATAATTCATTACTTGTTCGATATATATGTTAAATAAGCAGTCGAACCACCTTAAGGAAAGTGAATTGCGATGTCCATTGCAACTTACAACTCAAGAGACTCAAGTGCGAAGATGGCCTTTGAGGATGAAATATATCTGTTTTTTGAAGGCCGTGTCGTGGCAGCAATATAAAGGCAATTATTCCTTAATTCTTATTTAACTATTTACTATTTCATCGAAGCTGAACCGTATAGTTTCTCGACAAGTATTATTAAAACTTGATTAAATGAAAATGAACAATGAGAGTGACCTTAGAGAATGAAATGAATGAGAAAAGGTACCATGATTAAAATATACTGATATTTTTCGGAACTATATTTTAATATAAGATAACATAATTTATAGAGTTCTTTTAGTACACATTTTTGAATGACTCGCATATGTCGTTTGAATAGGACAAAATCACTTCCATTTCCACGTAGGATTCAAAGAGAGCCAGGAAATACGGAGCTGTGAAAAATGAAGGCTCTTTTACACTGTAAATCGTTTTTCTAATTCAGTAATTACATTACTCTGGAATGTCTAATCAATCTATCTAATACATTTTCAACGATTTTCAATAAACTTAGTATGCAAGGGGCTTTGGATTTTACTACGCATTATTTAATAATTGTGCTGAAAAATATAAATGCTAACTATGGAACCTTAAGTAGAAGAGTGCTGACACTTGTCCGATTTCTTATATAGTGAGAACGCTAATCTGCAGTTAGGACATAAATCAAAGCAATTAATTGATAAAACAAAAAAAAGCGATACATGATTATATTTGATTTCGAATGATGAGATCAACTTTAACTAAATAGATTTATAGAAAATAATCATAAGAACTATACTTATAAAATACTTGGACGTTTTTATTTTTTGTAAAAACATAACCTCAATAGTTACAAAGCGGTCTTATGCATTTTAAAAATCCCTTAATTATAACATTACAAATTTTTTTTAGCTAGCATATCTATCTTTGTAAATTATATATCATACAAAACGGCAAAAACGACCATATCATAGAAACCACTGAAGCGAAGCATCGGTAACCCAATTGGCAATGCATCGGCCTCGCAATCAAGAGCTCTCTTTGCAGAAAAATTTAGTGCTGTCAGGAATTTAGGGAACGAAATTTAGTTTTTTCATCTCTAGCAACATTGAGAAATACTTGTATTTAATAAACTAATAACTTTTTAACTGTATTATAATGAAGTTTTGGTATATTTTTTCATCTGTTATTTTGAAATACTGTCTTTTACTTCAGATTGATTTTAATAAAATTTATATTAATAATATATTNGTATTATAATGAAGTTTTGGTATATTTTTTCATCTGTTATTTTGAAATACTGTCTTTTACTTCAGATTGATTTTAATAAAATTTATATTAATAATGTATTATTTAATTTAATATAACAATTTCATTATTAAAAATCTATACTAGTTTTTTGTTTGCAATCAAATGCTTTAGTTCTGAGTAGATATGTTCTTTGATCACTATGGCCATTAGGTTTTACTGCCTCATTGGTCTAGCGTTTGACGTATGCGTCAACCGATCAACAGGTCTCGGGTTCGAATCCCGGGTCAAGCCAAATATTTTATTGAGTTTTTCTGATTATAGAAATACTAACTGACCGCTCGGAGTTTGGAAGTTGGAGTTTGAGCCTCCGTTCTTCGGAGAGCACGTAAAGCTGTCGTTCCTGCGACTAATTACAATCGGATTATAAGAGAGATGGAACAGAGAGTGCATCTGTGTTCACTCATACACTTGTGCACTATAATATCTCTTGCGTGGTTGGCTGGTCTTCGTTGTGACTGGCTCCCGGGGCGTAATCGACTAGGAGGAGAACATCACCATCAGTTTTTAAAATTTATGACTGAAAATGTTTGGCTAATTCGTAGCTACGTAATTGAAGATCACACTAAACGTTAAATAAAAGACCATGCAGTTTAATCCAATAAATATTATCGATCGAGATGGCCCAAGAAGTTCAACGAGGTCATTGATACCAAAAAAAGATAATGAATTTTCATATTCACAAAATATAAGTCTTTTGATGCGGTCACCACAGGACTGGACTGGTTATTGTAAAGAAATTTGGTAGCGGTCTATGTCTAACCGTGGACATCTTTGGGTTGAGACAAAAAAAAATTGAAACATAAAATTTTTAAAATGAGATCTACTTTCTAAATATAAAATCTCTTAATTTAACATAATATTGGATAAAACATAATGTCCCATTTGAATTATGACACAAAATATAAATGAGCTCGACCATTAAAATTAAGAATAACATCAAGTGTCAAGTGTAAAGGTTCCTCAAACCTAAGATTGCATCCTTATTTCCTCAACTTATTCCTCGATGCATTCATAGATAAGATTAATACAGGAAATAGGCTGTATTCAAATGCACGAAAGTCGCAATCACTTGCTTTACTACTTTGGGATGCAGTGGATTACTATAATCACTTCAATATTCAATTGTTTAGCTAGCGTTAGTTATGAGTAACAATTCAAAGAACGATGTACGACTATGTAACAACTTGTCTTGAACTATTTAATTACACTTTTATTTTGTAAAATACACTTATAGTTTATTATGAATGATTGTCTTGAAATCGCTATAAAATTCAACTAAATGATTTCCATTTTACCTCAAGTTTCAATTTGTTTCCTTGTATCTTTGACGATTATATGTAGAATCAAAAAATAAAAAAAATTTAAATATGATAATGACAAGAACTTTTAACGAGAAAAATAAAAAAATCTAAAAACGGAAAGTAAGCACCTTTACTACAGTTGAAGCTAGAAATATCTTGATGCAAGTCTGTGCAATGCGACATGCCTTAGCTAAGACATGTTTACCGTTTAAAAAGCAAAATTTTTAACGAAAAACTCTGTGAAATGAATTCACTTACACACAAAAATTCTCGGAACTTTCCGAGAAATTCAACAAATGCAGCCGTAGCGTTTTAGCGTTGCTCAGAATTTTCTCACGGATACTTATTATAAAATGTAAGGAAGAAAAGAAGTAACAAAATTTAATATAAAATATATATATAGAAATCTTTAAATGCGTGATACTATTTGTAAACGGAATTTTTATTATCTCCTAATGTACGTTACAGCATTGATTTAGATACTGTAATTTTCTTCTACCTATACAATGGTTATGCTAGAGAGACTGTTAGAGATCTTAATTTAATTTAGACCCTCGATTGTTGGCACTTGATGGAACCTGTGGCAATACATTCTAGAATTAAAATCACTTGTTCTTATTCCACTATTTATTTATTTATGTTTAAAACTGACCGGTTTCGCCTTATTGAATCATCCAGATTTAAGATGAGGTTGTAGAAACAAAACAAACAATAGACTCGTCTTTGAAATACACTTATTAAAATTTTCTACAAAACAATATTAGGCATGTATTAGACGACGTTAATCACATTAATGTATGTTAATCATGCTTAAAACATAAACTAATCGAATTGTAATGTCATGAGCACAATTAAACGTCGACAAGCAAAGTAAATTCATTTTCTGTTCTACAGACTCGATCATAACTTAATTTTCTAATACGGGTGAAGGCTAGCCGTATCTGCTATTCAATTCCAGAAGGGGTAAATCAATCAATCTATCAACAACCCATAATGTCCCACTGCTGGGCTCGGGTCTCCTCTCAAGATAGGGTTAAGGCCATACGTCCCCACGCTGGCCAAGTGCGGGTTGGGGACTGGCTTTGTGGCTTGTCGTTGTTGTTGTGGCTACGTAATCTTACCGTTGGATGTTTTTAAGCCGCCCGAAGGGGGGTAAAAACAAAGAAAAAACTATTTAAAACTTAAAGAATTTAAAAGAACCTTTTTTTCATTATATCAAGAATGGATTAAGCTTGCCTTTCAACGATTAAAATGGTATGTATAAAAATTGGTTTATTTTTGGGTCAAATCGATAACTAAATAAAACCTAAAAAAGAGAGATGAATGAAAACTATTATATTGGCTTCCACACTATCCGTGTGGCGANCGCCTTATGGAATTATCCAGATTTAAGATGAGGTTGTAGAAACAAAACAAACAATAGACTCGTCTTTGAAATACACTCATTCAAATTTTCTACAAAACAATATTAGGCATGTATTAGACGACGCTAATCACATTAATGTATGTTAATCATGCTTAAAACATAAACTAATCGAATTGTAATGTCATGAGCACAATTAAACGTCGACAAGCAAAGTAAATTCATTCTCTGTTCTACAGACTCGATCATAACTTAATTTTCTAATACGGGTGAAGGCTAGACGTATCTGCTATTCAATTCCAGAAGGGGTAAATCAATCAATCTATCAACAACCCATAATGTCCCACTGCTGGGCTCGGGTCTCCTCTCAGGATAGGGTTAAGGCCATTCGTCCCCACGCTGGCCAAGTGCGGGTTGGGGACTGGCAAGACAACGTTGTGGCTATGTAATCTTACCGTTGGATGTTTTCAAGCCGCCCGAAGGGGGGTAAAAACAAAGAAAAAACTATTTAAAACTTAAAGAATTTAAAAGAACCTTTTTTTCATTATATCAAGTATGGATTAAGCTTGCCTTTCAACGATTAAAATATTATTGTTGCTGTAAATATTTGTGTAAATAAAATACTACTAGAGTAGAACAATTTTAATTTAAAAATTGCCCGGTATGTATAAAAATTGGTTTATTTTTGGGTCAAATCGATAACTAAATAAAACCTAAAAAAGAGAGATGAATGAAAACTATTATATTGGCTTCCACACTATCCGTGTGGCGACGGAATAAGAATTTAAGGTGTCACAACCTCTATTTATCCCATGAGTGTCATAAAAGGCGACTAGGGAGCAAATTACGTTGGACAAGATAACATCACTGCAAACAGAAGAACTTGAAACAAACTCTGTCCCAATCTATCTGGCCTGCGGCGTGGTATCAAATCATCAAATCATATGTATGTCGGAATATTCAATAGTACGGGAGCTGATTTGACAATGCGACGCAAGCAGTAAAACGTCATCGCTTCGGCAGAGTCAAGATAAGTGTTCGTGGGGGCCATGCCAAACACTACACATCCCACATAATATGTATTCTGTAGAAGCCAACTGTTCCGATAAACACCCTTTGCCGACATATACTTCTCTCAAAAAGCTACATAATCGTAATACAATACGTAATAGCAGCACAAGTTAAAACCTTTATGAGAGATGGAGTCGCATTGAGCTCTAGACCTGTATGTCGAATCTCCAGAAACTCACCCTCCGATGGTATACAAAATAGTGTGAATGCGTGTGCTGTGTGTGTATGTATGTATGTGTGTGTGTCAGTGTGCGTGTGTGTGCGCTTGTGAGTGTGTGTGTGTCTGTGTGCGTGTGTGTGTGCTTGTNGCCGACATATACTTCTCTCAAAAAGCTACATAATCGTAATACAATACGTAATAGCAGCACAAGTTAAAACCTTTATGAGAGATGGAGTCGCATTAAGCTCTAGACCTGTATATCGAATCTCCAGAATCTCACCCTCCGATGGTATACAAAATAGTGTGAATGCGTGTGCTGTGTGTGTATGTATGTATGTGTGTGTGTCAGTGTGCGTGTGTTTACGCTTGTGAGTGTGTGTGTCTAGATTACTGCCGCCTAGATTACTTCCTATATCATTTATTTAATTACAAGGCTAGAAGTTTGACTAACTACAAATTCAATGTCGTCTATTAAAACATTGCTTGCTTGAAATTAATGTTCAATAAAGAAGTAATTAGGAATGATAAGTAAATAGGAAAGAATTTTAATCTTGATATTCAATCATATTAAAAAGCTCCTAGGAATAAAAGAAGGCTAACGGCGTGGAAGAGCGTCATTCCTGTTTGAAGGTGATTTATGATCGAATAATCCATTTCTTATTTATTTGCAGAAACTACAGTGTAACTCGACGGAAATTATGATAGTTTTAACTGTTGCTACACTGCTCTCTGCTCTCTTTACGGCACTGAGTTTTGTGGATTCAAATCCTTCATGGGACTTTGTGTGATCCACAAATTGTTGTGCTGAGTTTGGTGTTCTTTGCACCATTTTCACGTATGTTTGTGAAGTATCTCACGATACAGTATTTATTCCTCATTCGGACATTTATAAACAGAAAAACCATGGTTTCTGCAACTGAATACTATATACTTTTAAACGAATATGATGTAGCATCATGAAACATTTTAATTCTAATAATATTACCAGAGTGTACTTCTAAAAGTGCTTTCGAGACCGTCTACTATTATTGATCAATTTAAATCAAATTGACATAGATTCGTATCATTTCTTTGGCCATTCTGTTTAAAAAATAATTTGTAAAAAAAGCTGTGATATTCATTGTTTATCTTCTTAAAACTGAGAAATCGTTTAGACCCAATAATTCGTGCTGACTCAGAAACCTTCTTTTTGATGTTTGTTTTAATTATATCTACCTGTTTCACATATTTTTGGTTCACTGAAACTAAATGTTTTATCACGTGTAAATCTATTGTAACTTACACGGGTATACCGTAGGAAGGCATTTTATTATCTAGTGAAACGGCCTTCACGAACGATAACGCATCAAGTTCTCATTCCATTCTCTTATTTTATTAGGGACACTTATATACATATAACTGGTTGAGTGAACATATACGAGTACAAAAGTGTTTCGTTATATATTTAATAACGCGTTCATAAACACACCTCACTTATCTCACTGATGATCAAGTAACTGTTGTTTTCGTGTAAATTTAAATCACTTTATCTTGATAAATATGATATTTATTATTTTCCTATAAAAAAAGATAATATTAAGATGTTTGAGCGTAATAAACTGTTTCGATATTTTTAATGGATTTGATGTGTGAAAAACCCTTTGTTATTTCATCCATTGATATCATAAAGCAACACGGTTTAATTTAAAAACTTATACATGAGCTACATAAATGGTAAATTGATATCTCATGTCTAATTTGAAGGACGTCGTCAACAATATCATTAAGATCTTAGAAATATTTTTCAGTTTTAAATAAACATTTTATTTACACTAAACATAAAACCTTTAGTCTGCAAAAACTTAATTGAAATATGATCTTCAAAACGCTTTCTAAAGTTTTGAATGTCATAGAAATCCCAAAAGATTTTATATTTTAAAAATGTCGTCGACATTTCACAAACAAATCACGTTTTCGCGTTTTGTGGGAAATGACGTTACATTATCTTTTAAAATGCTAGCATGTACTACATTTTATTTTATGAAAGTTAAAGCTTACGTATTTTATTTCTTTACTATTGTGTAGTAAACAAATAAAGTTGTTAAGCAGTTTGCGTGTGATTGTTTTAATGTAAGCACTTTATGACGTAGCTGGGCTCAGGGAAGTGTTATCGTAATCGTTGCGACTGTTTTGAAGTATGTTTAATGTTTCAACCGTTTTGTTGTTGAAGACTGCTGTTGCAAAATACTTTTGTCATTATTATTTTGATGCTACAAAGTTCATTGTAAACGCAGTGTCACTCTTGGTTTGAAATTTAATAAGAAAAAAACGTTCATCTTTTAAAATATGTAGTACAGTCGGTAGTTATAGCTGTCCAGAGAAACTGGTATACGGTCCTAGTAACTTTGAATGTTCTCCCAAAACATATTTATTATTATTGCCCAAGTGAACGTGAACAAATCCTGAAACTCAGTTTAAGGTAGTGTGTAACCTTTTTAATCTAAATATATTTGGGAAATTCGACCCGACATGTCTAGTCTATAAACACGTTTATAAACATATTTAAAAAAGACGAGGAGTATATTTGAGCCGTAAGCAAATGTATTTATAAGTATTCAGTAAAACCACAAAAGTTCACCGTTTAGAAAATGTGTCTACATTTTTTCCGTTCGCTAAACCATGATGCTATAAAAAGTCTTATTTTATCTCTTCAATAATTGAATTTCGTGAACATTTTCCTCGTACAGAGCTTTAGTAATTCCGCTTGTTTTAAAAATCAAAGAAAGGGAACCTTTTATCAAAAAAATATTAATAGCTCACGGAAGAGAATATTTAAATTCGGAAAAAGGTATGATATGCAATGTGATATACTTCAAGGGAGAACAATTAACATAATTTGCAGAATATTACGAACGTTCATTACCCGGTCATGAGTCGCATTCTTTAATCGGATTTTTGTCACAATTTTCAACGATATTAATGCTCAAAAATAAGGCTTTAAATACTTGCCAACCAAACCTCATCACGAGAGTTAGTTTTTAGTAACGACAAATTAATTTATTAAATCTAATTTTCACTAGTTCCATATTTTCTTGAGAAATGGATTTTGCATCCATTCAATACATATTTTGTATATATTTAATTAAAAAAAAATATTTACATCCATCCATCCAACACACACACAAAGATCTCTACTATTGAATTTTTTTTTTCATTTCTGCAAATATTTGAATGTGGAATGTTAACAATAACTAAAGATGGTCTTCATGATTATATTGGAGTCGGTTCGAATATCACGAGTATAAAAATTTTGCTCTTTCTGTATTTGGTCTTTAATATATAAATTTATGTAGTTGGAATAATCTAATGCTTATCAACAGGCTGGTTCTATAATATAACTTCTATTCAGTAGTAACCAGAATACAGTGCGTGATGTCTCAAATTACCAAAAAAAACATATTAATGAGACAGATTTGGCTCTCAACTGTTATCATCATTTACCGCTGTACTGCAACACAAAAAATCTTGTAAGCTAGGTACACATAGCTTACATACCTATTATGTAGTCAGTGAAAATGTACACAGTTGACAACATATTTAAAGGTACTCACAACTAAACACATTTAAACAGAAATGTAAACATACTTTTACAAAGAAAGATTATTCCAGAACAAGACGTCTAAACACCGGAAAGCTCTCGTTGATTTCTTGAAGTCTAGAATAATGAACCTTACATCTATAAACATAACGTCGAATATAGATTGATTATTGCACGGCTGTTTCTGTGGTGCGTTCTTGGTACCGTGGACGACCTTGTATGTGCGAGTAGTTACTAAGATGCAATAGCAATAATAATATTTGGTATAAAAAACACGTCTCGCGGGTCGCTCAGTTCAGTTTAGTTTGAGGATATTGTAATATCAAGAGTGTTTTTAATAAAGTCTCTTTAACATGTCAGAAGGTTTATTTCTCAAATCCATTGAAACCTAGCACGTAACAATAAGATATTGTATAAGTAAAGAATCAGTAGTAAGGTGCACAGTCTATAACAGAAGTTTCATGCCTCTCTGTGGAAACATGAACCAGCTCCAAAGGTAACCAAAGGTAGTCAACTCAAGCTTAATAAAGTAAACTAGTCGGCGCTTCTCCGGAAGTTAGTTAAGAGTTTTAATGACGCCAATACTGCAGCCTGTATAAGAAGTAGCTGAAAACAACAAGCTGGTTAACAACATCACAAGATTTTCATGTTTGCAGAACTTCGTAGCTCTGCGAACATGAAAATTGTATGATGTTGTTTGTTTATTTACGATACCTTTAATACGAGAACTTTGTTTATTTACGATACCTTTTTGGTAATAATTCTGATATAAATAATAAAATCATTACGGCCAGGTATATCAATCCCTGATGAAGTTGTAGATAGTAATCTGACATGTAACATTATTTATTGACAAATAAAAGTTGCCGAAATCTGTTATTATTCTTGTGTCATGTTGTTGCTCACGATGAACTCCGAAACTACCAAGGTTTTTAATTGTTTTTTAAATGTGTATTGTGTTGGCGTGTTAAAGATAGGATAGTTAATATCACGCTAAAACTAATAGGAGCCGAGCATAACTGAAAAAAGATATAGAAGTTGCGTGGATCGGCTAGTATTTCTATAAATCTGACATTTATATCTCTACTCAAGTCTTGTGAAAACGAAATCTGCAGCTATCTGGCAAATAAGTTCACATTAGTCTTTAAGGTATCTAATCAGCATAGAGGAAAATATTGTAGTAGAAATCTTAATATCTCAATAGTAGGGACTTCTCTACTTTACATTGATTGAACGTACATTACAATTATTTATTACATGTGAACTTCTAGTAAATTCTTCAGCTCTATAAAATTGTACTTTTTCAGGTTCTATAAAATTTTATTTTACTTTAAAATTAATTTAATTTTTTAATTTTAAAAAACTTATAGCACTACTCCAAAAATAGGTTATGATGATAGTAATAATACTCCATTAACAAGTCAGCAGTTGCAAGGTACTAGAATCGCACTGATTTCAGCAATTTAAAAATCAAAATCATTCATTCAATTAAGACACTAAGTGATATTTATGTACGTTAAATTGAAGCTACAGATAAAAATCATAGATCGACATAAACAGATGCCACAGATATACTGTGTTGTCAAACTCGACCAGAGCGGTACTGCCCTCGCACAGAAGATCAACGTAAAATAAAAGCTTTCGTGTCGTCGTGTTTCAGTGGTGACTGTGTGACCAGAAGCCCACTGATGTAGAAGCGTTAAGCATCACCAAGATGCCATGGTCAAAATGCTGCTTTGTTGCATGCTCTGTATTCGCAATGAGCATCGTGACCACCACTCTTCTGGTTCTGATTATGCTTTCCTCTAGGCATAGTAGAGTCATTTTGGCTGGCCTATACATAAAAAAAGTCTCGACGGATAGAAGCAAAATATTTAGAATATAAAACTCTTAAACAAAAGTGTCAAAAAATATATATTCATAGTACAATTGAAAATAAGTCCGTTTTTTTAAAAGTAGTAGCTGCTATTAATATGATTAATGTGAATTTAAATTATGTTTTAATCAAAATTCTAAATTTCATAACAACATTGAGTGCACTCCTTATCGTTAATATACTCATAGGGGAAATGACAATTTCATGCTTGCGTACTAAATCATTGTGACAACCAAGAAAAGAAAATTGTTTTGACAATACCAAGAAGCAACTATGCTTGGAACATAGATTTTTACTTTATTCAGCAGCAGCAGTTTACACTTTGTATGTAAAACTTCAAGTGTCAAAGTCAAGTCAGTGAAAATTATTTTATATTTAATAATAACCAACTCTTAAGAGGAATGAACTTGCGTCCATAATGATATACAGCCAACTGACGCGTCAATCATATAAATAATTCAAGCATAGACGCCTATTCTGCATCTCTGCTAATGATGGTAATTGCATAACACGGATTGTTTCGAATTCAGTAATGGGAGTTCATGTCACCATAAATAATACTAACTCCATATTTTTTATTTCAATTTTATTGAGATAAAAAATATGAGTGAAAACCCTATTGATATGAAATAATTAATTTTAAACACAAATTAGACGTTTCAATGAATTAAATGTACATATTTATAGGATTACCTTGCTACTATGCCAAATTTCAATTATTTCTGTAATTCATAAATAATACTTTGAAGGTTAAAATATACTTTGTATCCGTTAAAATTCCAACGTAACAAGGGTATAAATTACTTAGAATAGAATTCGTCTCTTGAAGTAATAAATTGCCACACAGATGCCAATCCCAGTAAAGAGCTACGCCAGCAACTGGAATGTTGAATGAATTTTTTTCTAAGATACCGCACTGGTAAACAAAGTTCGCTTTTGGGCGGAGTTCTTTAAATTACTGCCAAATAACTTCATGCCGAAAAATCGACAAAATAGTGGAGTAGTGTAGTGTAACACAATGGAGTGTAATGTACATACTTTATTATAAAATTACGGGATTTAATCTTTTTTTTTCTTAAAAAAGACAACTCCTGCATTAGGAATATACATTCCTGTGTCACGGGGATCTTTACAAACATACATGAAACGGACACAAAATACACCCAGACGTAGAACAACAATTTATGGATCACACAAAGTATTGTCCCGTGTAGGATTTGAACCCACAACACTTGGCGCAGTAGGAAGCGGTGTGGCGACCACTGAAACCACTATGCCAACCGTGTAAAAAGTAATTCCGTTGTATTTATTTTTTATACAATGCACAGTACAATTATTTTTTGTTTTCAACATGGAAACACTTTAGCATTTTAAGCAAGTAGGTATTTATGGTGTTCAGGAATAACCGTGTCAAACTTAAATATTTAACTTTTCTTTATTTTGTTTTCAATCTTTACGTTACTTTAATAGTCATGATGATATTTTCAGATATGAATATTAAAGTAAAATAATCCTAGATAGATTGATTTATAAACCCGGAAACCCCCATACAAAATTTCATAAAAATCGTTGAAGCCATTTCCGAGATTTAGATAACATATTTTACAAGAGTTGCTCTTTTCTAATACGTGATAAACATTGTCGCAAGATTTCGGCTAAGAGGTCTTTATAGTATAGATTCACGGAAACAATTAGTGTCACGGCTATCAGACGTTTTTCTTCGTCCCATTTTCCAAAAGCCGTTACACATTAGTCGTGAGACGAGTCTTGGTGTTTTCGTTAGATGTTTTACAACTATAAGAATAAAAGGTGACCGTTTTTACCAAGGTAAATTATACAAAAACGATTTCATTTTTTTAATTTATTGTCGTTGCAATGAATAATAAATCATAAACTTATATCTGAGGGATTTCACTCTGATTTTTTGGTAATTCTTATATAAAACTGTCAATTTGACGTTTGTGTTAACTTGTTGGGGTAAAGGAATAAATCTGAAATCTATACATCAAATAACTTATTAGAGAAAATAAATTATTCTCTATAATGTGAATGTGAGTTGGTTGAAAGTCGGTTAGATAATTTCGGAGTTTATCGTGAGCAACAATGACATGATTCGTGTTTGTGTAACATATATGATCGCGTGTAGCTTCATCTATACAAATAAATAAAATTGGAGTGTCTGTTTGCAATATTAAAATAACCGCTTTTTACTAAACGCATATGCATGTATACACGACACGGTAAACATATCATAATAAAGTTTTTTACCATTATTGTGTGACTTTCTGTCGGTCTGTCTGTTTGTTCCGACTCTGGAACCGCTGGACCGATTTTGACGGGACTTTCACTCTCAGATAATTGATGATATAAGGAGTAACTCAACTACATTCAGACTACAGACTAGCTTTGCCTCGCGGCTTTTCCCACGGTTATTTTTACAAAGCGGTAGCACCGCGGGGTTAAGCTTTTAGTTTTAAATAAAATATAGATTTTAGTACGTTTTTTAAATAAAAAATCCATTTACATTTTCCTTACTTTTTAATTACCTTTGTATATGTATTTGTGATTGTATATTGTAAAAATATACAATAAAATAAGGATCCCGGCAAAAAATTCATATATCTACTCAACCAGAAGAATCCGCCGTTTTCTTCCATTACTTCACTTTAATAAGAATCTTCACTTAAAAGTCCAAGCTCCAACTTTATCTCAGCTCATAGTGGCGTACGAAACTTTGTTAAAAGCGTATAAGCTAGAGTTTCTACAAGAAAAAGGTTTAATAATAAAAATATTTCAGACTAAGTGTTGCGATGCAATTTCAACGTGCAATTTTGTGACATTTGTCCGTATGATCTGTCAAAATGACAGTTATTACCTGTCAACTTTGTCGTAAAATATATTTTATTCAGAACTATAGTCAAACGTAACTATATGTAGATCTTAGGACAAATTGTGACTTTCCCTCTTTCTGATTTTTAGAGTGTCATAGAATAGTTTTTTTTATTTTATTTCATAACAAGGTTCATCACACAAACGAATGAAAGCTATACCAGTACATTATCCAATAATTCCGAGAAATTTTAGGATACTATAAGTAAAGTCATCTTTGCTAGTTTATGTATTGTAGAGGTATATATTTAATAATTATAATAGTTCAGACACTTAACACATAACACCGTCTAGTCCCAAAATAACACATGAACATTTTTTGATATACGTACATATTATACATAGAAATTACTCGAACTCCAAAACAAATATTTGCATATAATACAAACATTTAATCAGACCCGGGAATCGAACAAGAGACCTTAAGCACAGCAGTCGCATGCGTTGCAACTGCGCCACCGAGGTGCTCTAGAATTTTTCTACTAACCAAGCAATTCATATTTTTTTTTCGTTTATATTTTAAAAGTATTATTAGTATAGATATATGTTAACTGTTTCTTCATCGATATCATATAGGTATAGCATCCTATTAAAACATACAATTTAAATTTCCTAGTAAAGCATACAATTTCTGCTTCGGTGGTGCAACGGTAGCGTAAGCGACTGCTGTGCTTTAGTTCTCGGGTTCGATTCCCGTGTCGGAAAAAATGTTTGTATAATCTACAAATATTTGTTTCGAAGTTTGGGTGTTTTCTATGCATAATGTGTATGTATTTACAAAAAAACAAAAAAGTATTTGTGTATTTATAACAGTTGTCTAGTACCCAAAACACAAGCTCTGCTTAGTTTGGGACTAGATGGCGTTGTGTGCTAAAAGTCCAAAATATTTATTTATTTAATTTTATCTGTGGATGAACAAAGAAAATGTCTCTCTTGAAATGAAACGAAAGCCCATGCCAGTTACAGGTAGACCGTACTCAGGTGATAACAGTATCACTTTACGACCCTCTGTCTGTAGCGATCATAATTCATAATTTGATTCCTTTCATACAGTCGTTGAAATTCGAACTAAAGCGACGTTTTTGATGACATCACCCATTATATTTAGGAATCCTTCCTTTAAGTTACGCATGGTATAATATGAGAGAAAATAGAGAAATAGGAAAACAAAAATTATAGGTGTGTTAATATATGTGTGTTGTACGGTCTATTCTTTCGTAATTACGGCACATTACACTTTTTTACTGCCTCTGTGGCCCAGTGGTAGCGAATGCGACTGTTGTGCAAAAGGTCTCGGGTTCGATTCCTGAGTCGGACCAAAAGTTTGTATGATCTGCAAATATTTGTTTCGAAATTTGGGTGTTTTCTATGTATGATATGTATGTATTTACAAAAAAAAAAGTATATAAGTATTAATATCAGTTATCTAGTACCCATAGTACAAGCTCTGCTTAGTTTGGGACTAGATGGCGTTGTGTGTTAAAATGTCTGAACATATTTACTAACTAAATGTTCGATAAGAAATACCGAATGCAAAACTCTTGGAATATAAGACACAATAATCTTCCTCGTTGATATACCTAAAGACACATATTATGTTTGTGTGTGTGATAGATTTTTCTTCAAAATAACTCAATAATCTTTTAAGTAATGAAGATGAATGTGAAGTTATTATACGTTATAGTTCTTATTTCTAGATCTGAAAGACTTAACGAAAAAAAGAGGTGAAAAGCCGAGTGCTAATTTCCCGAATGAGGCACTTTAATTCAGGATAATATGATGGCCCGCAAAACAAGAGACAAAATGAATACCACGAAATGCACAAAAATTTCAGAAACTGTCCTTTAAAATAGATAGAATCTAAACAATAGGGACACTACCTTATTGACACTCATAGTAAAACTAGAAGAAACTGGCAAGAATAGGTACATTTGGCTTTGTCCGTGGTTTAGGTTCTAGAAACTGATTTGGTGGGTTTTATTAGTTTTTTCATTTTTTTATCTATCTAGTTCATTTGTTTGTATGTCTATTTTTTTATTTTATTATCAGATAAGTACCGAACATAGACCCTTCAATAATTCATTGACCAACTTCGTGAGATTGCTGTGAGTATAACTAAGACACCATTTTTGTATTTCATTTTTTTGTCCGCGGCTCTTCCCACTTGTAGTCGGCTATCATAATAATATCGTGCTCTTTCCTCGAGAATCAAAGTATGTTCATGTCAAATGTCATTGATATTAGTGCAAAGATTTAGCTGCGAAAGCGTAACATACAGACAGTTACTTTCTAATTTTAATATTAGTATGGGTTGCAAAAGTAATCTTATAAATAATGTTTTGAAATGCTCTATTTTGTATTAAATAAGTTACAATAGTTCTTTAAGTATACATAAATTATTTCGAAACTGACAATGGAAACAATCCGGTTCTGTTATATGCAAGACAAAACGGGTAGGTGATTAATCAAGCGGATGATTAAACTTTGGTGCTGTGTTGGCGAAATCGACAATGGTTGATTTTGTATAATTTTTCACTGTATTCGCTTAGAGAAACGTATATTTAAATTAATAAACAGAAAACAAAGAAGTAAATCAAATGAAGATATTATATGATATTGTAAAAATGTTACTAACTCTGTAGCCACTTTCAGCTTTTTGTGATCTCTATTAGAGCTTAAACGGCTTTAAGCTTTCTTTATTTTCTATTAAAAAAAATACTGCTATGACTTAAGTTATAAAATATTCACAGATCCACAACAAATATGCTAGATATTCACTTAGTTCTGAAATAGATGTCACTCACTGCAAATTGATACTTAGAACGATGATGTTCTTCTAGCCGATTACGGCCACGGCGGCCAGTCTCAACGAAAACCAGCCAACTACGCAGGAGATATTATAGTGCATTAGTGTGTGCATTAACAAAGGTGCACTCTCTGTTCCCATTTTCTGATAATACGAAGGGACGGTTAACCGATACGACTGCGGAGAGATCAGGCGCAGGACCGACAACTTTACGTGTTCTCCGAGGCACGGAGGTTTCAAACCCCAATTTCCAAACTGTTAGCGATTATTATTTCCATAATGAGAATAACTCAAAAGCACATTTGGCTCGACCTGGTATTCGCACCCGAGACCTCTTGATCGGCAGTAGGATACATCAACATCTAAGCCAACGAGGCAGTTATGATATGATACTTAGATAGCCACAGAAAGTACTATTACTGTTCTTTACAAATGTTTTTTGTTACTTTCTTATTTTTACTCGCTCTATTAGTTATAGGGATCTATTATAACACATAACCCCTATAGTAACTGGTTTCAAGTAAAGTACTTTTTATTTCTGCACTAAAGGCGTTTATGCTGTCTCTATATGAGGTTCTTGAGTCTTTTTTGTAAACCAATACTTTTATACTACACTAGTGGTTGCTCACTACTCGAATTTCAATCATTTTTAGCTTTCTGCACTATTTCTTCCACATAATTTCTCCGTTTACATAATTTTGGTAAAAAGGGTTTAAAGTTTCACCAATATATAGATATAATCACTTCTATCATGAGTCTCAAGGATATATATATATATTAATAATAATAATAAAACTAGCAACACCACAAGCAGNTACATATATGTATAGTTGTAAATACTAAACAATCCGATGCCACATCGTCCAATACCGCAATATATCTTTCGTATCATCATTACAATACTCAAAGGAAATCACAATACCCGCTGTTTGTACCACTGACACAACTAGTTAGAATCATGCCAATCAATATCCACTGATATAATAACAATAGTGATGCAGTGAATTGACAGTTCAGGTAAACGCAAAAGGATTCTTGCGTTAACGCATTGCTTTAAATGTTTTGTAAATATAAAACGTATATTTCTTGAGGACTGTCAAAACGATAAAAAAATGTATAAAAAACTACAATGAAGTCATTTTTCATAAAATTAATGTAACCTATGTCGCCAGGATTTATTATGAATCTATTGACACCCTGTTCATTAAAATCGGTTCAGTAGCTTAAGTTGCTAAAACTATTCCTCTTCTTTTTGATGTAGCTGGAGTCTGGTAAAAACTATAACTTAAGACATCGTAAATTTATATATAGATGATATTTGAATGTACATGAGCGTTATTCACAACACAATACAAGTCATGGTATTTGTATATTTGCCTGAACTTATGACGGAATGACAATGACAAGTTCCAATAGTATGCCGAATATTTGCTCTTTGTACTTCTTGTTATACACTCATCGTTATTAAAATACTATACTTGATCACCATATTAACAGCCTTTAATTGTTGTTTTCATGCTAGACATAGAAATGTTCATAGAAAGAAGATTTTAGCCTTCTATGCCATGCTGGCACAACGTGTTGGTACAGGTTTCATATTAAGTTTATTTTCTCTTTTTGCAATGATATTGTCAGTCAGTTATTCTCTTAGTCAGCTCTTACGAGAACAAACTATATCCCACATTACCCCTTAGTTTACTAAAAAATAATGCCTCAGGCATTAAGTCCGCTGATGAATAATTACTTTTGCGATATTAGCACCAGAACCACAGACGATAAATATAACCAACAAAGAATAAAAGTTTAGACTAGTGTTCTACAAATGTTGAAATTTCCTTTTATCTATATGCTTGCCTGAGGGAAAAGATTAATGGAATCTAGGACCATCCTACTCATTGTGAATGCAGACAATACAATAATGTAATATACAGACCCACACCTTGGTGACCTATTTCTTTGCTTCTGCAACTTTGAGTCTTCGGTCTTGCATTGAACAACGAAACGCGAATACTGTTATTTTAGGTTGGACTTCTATGAGAAGGTAGATGAGAGTTGCCACGGTTGAGCCGCTACTTTGTACTAAAATCAGCGTGGTTCTACTACCTTGAAAGTTATAATTCAATTACAAGAATTTAAATTATAATTAGTAATAACAATTGATGAAGTGTTTTTGTAAAGATCTTCCGAAGTAATTGACTAGTGTTAAGAAAATTGATCCCGGTTAAAGAAATGCTAACACAATTGAAGACAAAATAATTAACTTAGTCATGATCCGCCTCGCCTGTATTCGCTGTTGGTGATCTATCTTGCTTTTCTTGTTAAGCAAGATTGATTGTAGTCACCAGGAATTTGATTTGATTAAACCCATGATGTAACAGTACAAGCATAAAATAAGTTAATACAAAGAAAAAAGTTATAAGCAGGTATATAATAAAAGACATACCTGTTTGTAACAAATTTAATAGCCACTACTAATTATTTGTGAAGAAATAAGCACAAATTATGTTTTAATATTGAAAGACAGGAAAAAGAGACGAATTACAAATCAACAACTTGTAAAATAAAGCCTTTAGATGAATACAGAGTTTTATACGCGAACAAAGTATAGATAAGTATATGTAGAGCCACGTTGATTTCAACTAGGCCGCCATGACGTGGATCATCATGCTGCATTTTTGCACGGTCTGCATTTGCAATGAGTATGGTGGCCACCTCTCTTTGATTTTGTTTATGTTTCTATCAAACAGCGTCATTTTGGCAGGCCCATATATAAAAAAAATATTTGAATAAAAAAATAATTACCATTCGAAAAGTTAATTAGCGTTTTACTTAAAAAATATATTAAGTTATGTAGTGTATGTTATTTCAATTTCAGTACTGTTAGATGACTATACATTCCATTCGAACGATTCCTCAACACGTTGAATAGTAAAAATTGTAATAAAACGGGACCAGATTTATTTTGTCTCTGAAAAATTACATACTGAATAAGAAAGACATAATAATACATTTTCTAGATGGTTGCACTTGTTTGCCAAGAATTGTTTACGCAAAACATTAACTAGAGCCATTTGTCATTGCTATTTGAGTATCTCGTGGAATGATTTCAATGTTAAAATAACGAAGACGTGTGATTAATTTTGGGTTTGATTAATAGTCTTGACATGTCTGTCTGAGCATACGTGTGACACATTAATGTTTAAACGAAGAGTTATCTGGTCTATATTGGTTTATAGAAAACAAAATCTGTAATATTTTTTAAAAAGAACTTGAAATGCGGCCACAGCGTCTGTCGTTTCAGTTGCAAAGGCAGTGCATATCATCCGATCTATAACACTAATATAATATATTATATTAATGTTATAGTGTTATAATTCTTTGTTGATCATCCATATTGATAGAGAAAATTAAATATTCAGTTCAAAATTCCTTGGACAAATATGAATCTCATAGGCTCCACACCTAAATTTTGATTTCTTTTAATCGTTTTTTCTCTACTGCTGCAATTATAATTACTGAATTTTGGATTTTTTCCTATATTTATGGGGCACAACGAGCAGGTGTATCGTCTGATGGATCACTTAGATTACCGCAAGCATGGACCGCAATACCTGAGGCAACACAGCGCCGGCCTTTGGGGAAAAGGTGGATGGGGAGGGGTTGGGTTGTTCCTCCGGTATCCTTACTTACTCAGTAAAACACAACGCAAGCACTGTTTCACACCGGTTTTCTGTGAGGCTTTGGTATCACTCCGGTCGAGCCGGCCCACGCGTGGTTCATACATCATACAAGAATCATAGTTATTAACAGCTGCTAAAAGTCCCTGCTGGATTTTCCATTAGAAAAGAGATGTTGGCCTACTATGACAAGCTGTTAAGACTGGTTGGTATTGGATTTGTTTCAACTTTTCCTTCTTCGCAGTGTTGTTGTGTTGTAAGGTTACTCCCCTAGTCGCCTATTACGATACCTATGGAATACACTGACATGAAATATGTAACACTCTGTAATTTAATCCGCCCATATTGCACACGGACAAGAATGGTATCCAATAAAAAAATCATTTGGAATGATAATCATTTCAAGAATATGTCATTCCATAGAGCATGTACAGGATCATGGATAGATATCATATTAGTCAATATTTTTCATCCATCATCATCATCAACAACCCATTATATCCCACTGCTGGGCTCAGGTCTCCTCTCGGGAGAGGATTAAGGTCATACGTTTTCACGCTGGCATAGTGCGGATTGGGGGCTGGCAAGACAACGTTGTGGCTACGTAATCTTTTATTAGATGTTTTTAAGACACCCAAAGGCCTTCAAGTAAGCTTCACGACTGTTATCTTATGATAACAACCGGGACCCACTGCTTCATTTGACCTCCGAATCACGAAGACGCTCATGGTATCATGCCACTGCGGTCAACCATCCAGGTACAAACCGCGCCGTCGTTGCTTACCCTTTTTAGATGTTTTGATCATCGAGTGTAACTGGGCCATAAGCCCGTGTATAAGGATATCTTACCCGTTATCTTATATTAGTTAAATTAAAATTCCTGTGGGAAATGGCGCGGTTAGCCGAAATGCAGGTTTTTCGGTCTAGTTTGGCAGCGGAGGCTATCTTATGTTCGATATAACTTAAACTAGTTTTAAGTTAAACAGATTGTAATTTTTTTTTGTTTTCGTGCAACAAATTATTGTTGTTGTTACCTCGAACCATCTAGGCAACCATCCAGCGAATGATTTTACTCCGGTATTTTGTACCTAAATGTATTTTAAAATAAAAACAAAGATTTAAATGTTATTTTTTTTAAAAGTCAGTACATGATACGGACGATGAAAACTGTCTTAATAATCACCCATTTTATCACCTTTCAGATTAAAATTCATTACTCTTAGCAATAACACTTTAAAAAAAATCTTCTTGGCATCAAACACAGTTAAAGTCACTTTATCTTCTGATGTTTAAACCCAGTTTGCTAACAGCTTAAAAATCAATTAGCACGTCATATATCTTTCTTCTAATATAAAATCGTGTCGGAAATTGCACTTGACGAGATATTTTTTCGAAACAAAAATATCAAGATGAAATGTACAAATGTTTAGGCACTTGTGAAATACAAATGGACCAAGCAAAGATGCGTCATCGCTGCCGACACAGATAACGGAGACAAACAACGGTTCCAATAATTTACATTAAGAAAAATGTTTATGCTAAAATCGTATTTCAAAATATTTTAAATGTAGTAAGTGTTGGTTATTATGACTAGATGTTCCCCGCATATAAATGCTCGTTTTTTTGTAAATATTACTGAAAAGATAAAAACATTTCTTACAGCTTAATTAAAATATATTATGTTTGGCAGTTTTTTGACTTAACCTCCTCACAGGTGCTCCAATAAAAAAATGACATCAAACACACAATGCCATGTAGTCCCAAACTGAGCAGATCTTGTACTATGGGTATAAATAATACATAGAAAACGCCCAAATACCGAACAAAATAGTTGCAGATCATTTTCATCAATTTTTGCTTATCAGCTGTTTGGTTGCCACACTACAAGATCTGCTTGATTTTCGATCAGATAGCCCCTGTGTATGATATGTCGAATTACTGAAAAATATAGTATCAATCATTAGTTAATATGAATATCGCTCAAGTAAGTTTTTTTTGACTGGATGTCACTCACAACGCTATTATTTTATTTCACAAAGTAATTTTATTCCGATATCACCTGTCACTTTCTAGAATTAAATTGAGCATTCGTTGAACTGTGTCTTCTTAAGCAGTAATAAATCTTAATAAGTCTTCTAAACCTTAGTTTGGCTTTCAATTGTCAGTTTCATATCAGCTGTGAAATAACAATTAACGAGTTGGTTACTTCACTTGGATGCCTCAGTCACCTCGAGACTTGACTTGATTTGAGAGATACGCCAGCTGATTTTCACATAAATTGATGTAAGATTAAAAAATATAGTTGGAAACCATTCATTTTCATTCGCAATAAATAATTAAAGTGTATAACTACAACTAAACTGAATATCGCAATCTGCTCAAGTGGCTCCCAATTCGTCTTCGACGGAATGCTCATATTCTTTCCCTACTTTATAATATTCTATTTCATCCGTGCACTCCACCTTACTTAAAGGAACACTTTGTTTTCCTCTGTGACACACTTTGTTCGAGATCCATGAGGTCATCTGAATCTCTGGAACTGGCAGTGCCAACTCACTGAACCAGGTTTTATGATAAATCGTTTACTGTCCAGACGGCCCGACTGTGGAATGACTATAAGGCGTGCCAAATCTTTGCCCATTCTTAAAAAAAACTCAAAGAACATTACCTACCTTCCTAAGTTCTGATTTGCCTAAAAGTTTTTATTATTATTATTATTATTATTTTTCATTCATTTATATCGAAAGTGTAGAATATTGTATATATTTATGTATTTATTTGACTGTATTAATGTGTAACACTTAATCTTTTATTGTTAGTATTTATCTTAATTGAATGATTTCCTTTAATTATTTATTTTTTCACACTAAATTACCCATGAATTCGAATTTCTACAGTCAATTTGTCCATCTAAAGGTTGCCTGGAAGAAATTGCTTTTTAGCGATAAGCGATATGGTCGTTTATATGTTATGCTCCTGAATGTAAACTGTTTTAACTGGTGTACAATAAAGTCTATTCTATTCTATTCTATTCATAATCTCTTCGTGTAGGATTCCATAGTCCAGAGCGATGAATTAAAAAAGAAAAACCTATATTGATGTTGTTGGTGATAATGTTTTCCTAGCCGATTACGGCCAGGGCGGCCAGTCTCACGGGAAGCCAGCCGACTACGCCGGAGATATTATAGTGCACAAGTGTGTGCGCACACACACTCTCTCATCATCCAATGGGACGTATAGCCGACACGATCGAGGAGAGATCAGGCACAGAACCACTTCAAAGTATTATTAAGTAATTCCATAATCAGAACACAAAAAGTTAAAATTGAAAGGTTATTATTACAACACTTCCTTGACAATTGAAAGGGAACTTATAATTATTTTTTTTCGTTTTAATTAGTTTTTTTTTGTTATTGATTTATATATTATTTATTCTTGTTTTGACAAGAATAAATAATAGATTGAATGATAAAATTTAAGTTCTCAAATACATTGAATATCTCTTCACGAAATCAAGCTAGCGTAAGCACAGAAAAGACACCAGACCACCAGGCGTTAGGTAAAACTACAAGTCTATCAGTTTTAAGATAATACTACGTAGCATTTAACCAGTGAACTATATTGAACACTGTTTAAAAATACTATTGATTGATGACCAAGTGTTATAATATACTGACCCAAACCTTTATCAAGCGTGTTGTTTTTCACTACACCGATAAAAACCGAGCATTTAAGGACGGACATTGATTTATTACGCGATGAAAATATATAAATAACTAGTAACTACCGGATGCTAGAATTATTATACCCATATTATTTTAAGAGGGTAACGTAATTGTTGTTAATTTCTTTTCACAGTAACAATAGGTGATAATAGTGTCAGCGATCGTTTTTATTGTGCAGCTGTTTAATATATTATTGAGCATAGAATAGAATAAACTTTAGTGTACATCACTTAATTTCTTGGCGCCTTCCGCTTGTCAGTTCCCGGCGCGACTTACAAATATTTCTCTTTACATACAATGCTACTTCCGGCGTAATAAATCTGTAATGTTATACAACCCTATATTATCAAATAATAATTGTATGTTAATTATCATCAGAATAACTACAATAAACAAAAGTTTAATATTATCTGCTAAGCTTGGGAATTTAGTATTGAATTGGGAATGATATTATAAAATGCGGTCGATTGGAGTAACGCGGGGACATTCAAATTCTAACCGTTCTACTTGATGGTCATTGGAGAATATTATAAGTTTGTGCTAATATAATGTGCCGCCATTTTGACTACGCGCGCTACACTTGATACAGTTTACATATAAGAACAGATGCTGAACGACCTGGCTGACTCGTCTGTGCGCATCGGCCTACGGATGAACTTGGACAAGACCAAGGTCATATTCAATGAACATGTACTAACGGAACTGGTTGCGGTACGCGGTGCCGTTCTCGAAGTTGTTCAAAAATATGTATACCTCGGGAAAACTTTGTAGTTAGGTAGAAACAACTTTGAGGACGAGGTGAACAGAAGAGTCCAGCTAGGTTGGGCTGCTTCTGGGAAACTTCGGGTCTTCTTATCGTCGACCCCACAGTGCCTAAAAACGAAAGTCTTAAATGCGTGCGTCCTACCCGTAATGACATACGCAGCCGACACGTGGACACTTACGGTTCGACTGGTCCATAAGTTCAAAGTCGCTGACCGTGCTATGGAGAGGGCTATGCAAGGGGTTTCTCTAAGGGATCGATCAGAAACAAGGTGATCCGACAAAAAACCAGGGTCATCGACGTAGCCCACAGGATTAGCAAGCTGAAGTGGCAGTGAGCTGGCCACATTTGCCGAAGAACTGATAACCGTTGGGGTAAACGAGCTCTTGAGTGGAAAGTAGGCAAACGTAGTGTAGGACGTCCACAGGCCAGGTGGAGCGATGATTTGCGCGAGACAGCTGGCAGGAGCTGGATGCGAGAAGCCATAGATCGAACTAAGTGGCGTGAAATTGGAGAGACCTATGTCCAGCAGTGGACTGCGATAGGCTGATGATGATGATGATGATGATGACATAAAAGAACATATCAATCGAATGTACAAATGACTGAATTCGATCAGACTATATAAGAAAAATTATAAGCCAAAATTAAAACCCCTGAAACTTATAATTTTTTCCACTGGGAGCAGTTATCTTTAGTTTAGCAATACATCCCATTATATAGCAGATAAAATCTAAATTTAACATATGGTACCTTAACCATGGAACTTTAGGAGGGGAAATAGATACAGTTTTAGTAGATTTAACTTTTATTAAATATAAATTTTATTATTAGAACTCAACTCTGTCAAATGCGAGATTTCATTAATTTAAAATTTTTTAGAAAAAAACCTCTCTTTGCTTTTTGGATCTCCGGTCTTGAAAGATGGTTTTCAGACTTTCATAGAGGACAAAATTGAAACTCGGGGTCCGAGTGCTCGCGCTATATTTAAACAAATAGTTAAGCAACTGATTAATGCTTCTCGTGACCTAAAGACCTAAAGAGAAGAAGAAAATTTGCATTACCATTCAACATGGTAATACTGCCAGCCTTTTGGGCAGGCTACCAGTAGGCAATGACGCGGAGGATTTTTTTTTGACGTAAATATTATAAATTCTTATCATTTCCTAGTATTTTAATTTAATTTTATTACAGTTGTTGAAATATCTTAAATAAGAAAATAAATATTGATTATAAAACATACTAATAGAAATAAATATTTATATAATTATATGTATATCCATGTTTCGGGTCATTTTAACCCATTCTACCTTTTTTCTCATACTATTCTATTATATTTAAATTGCTTCACATACAACTCAGTGACCAGCTGAGTGGAATCGGACAGTGGAGTCTTATTAATAGGGTCCCGTTTCTACCTCTTGGACGCGGAACCCTTAAAACTACTACTAGATTATTTACTTCCAGGTCGGTAAGATTTTCATATAGTATATTGTGTCACTTTTACGAAAAAAATGACCAAGTCTCAAATTTACAGGATAAAGCTTGATATTTTAACCTGATAAAAAATACAACCTGTCTCATCCTGTCCACTTACTGCAAGGTTAGATTATGTACTGCGTTACCTTTTATGGGTCAATCCGCAACTCATATTTAACGAAAATACTGATATTTGCCGAAATTAATTCCTTCGTAACTGTAAGAAGCCATACTACAAATTTACGAGAACCTAGAGAATCATTATTTATGAATAGCTTCTTTGATCCTAATAATTTTATTGATTTTTACGATGTGAACTTTAATGGAATAAATGCTTAAACTCTGATCGAATCGATTACCTGTTAAAAAAAAGTGTATTGGTAAACGAAATCAGTGGTCGTACTGCGATCGTTATTGTGATCAGCATTATGATATAATTTTATAATACTTGATCTAAAAAAATCCTAATAAGTGAAATTTTACTTTATAATAATGGGCTCAATGGTATTTTTTTTTTAGCTTCAAATCTTCAATAATCAATTAAAGCTTATCTTTAAGTCCAGTAAAAAGGTTTTATTGGTTTATTGATACCTATACAATTTGCAGGAATTTCTAATGAATTAAAAACAGGTACAGGTACAATGCCAATTCAATCTTTCTACGCCTTGACCAAATTTAATCGAAATTCATATAAGTAGGAAGAAAATTTCATCCCCTTACCAATTTCCTTTTTAACACGTGTGTTTGATAGATTTTTTACATATATCAGACGGTTATGTTTGATATTGAAACTCATTATACATATTTGGAGATAATAGAAAACAAAGAAATTGTCTTCTTTGTAGTATTTTTTTATGCTAGGAGCAATGTTCCGTGAGAGCACCAATAAGTTTATTTAGTAAAGAATCCCGATTTGCACAGAATGACATCAACATCGTATCAAACTAGTCATCTGAAATGATATTACACTCAATCTTTGAAGAGCTCTGGTTTGATATTATGATTCGAAATTGCTTTTGAATTTTAAATCCAGTAGAGTTCTATGTTGCCCTATTACTCTGAATAGTATAAATACAATCGTCTTCAACACTGTTCCAACTATAGCACTGCATAATTCTTGCACCTAGATCAAACCCAAAATATCTGTAACTGTTAACAAAACACTTTACCCTTCTGTCTATCCTTCATCGCCTTACCGTGACGATATGATTATCTTACGAACAACCTGTCTCTCTTGACGACATAGTACCCCAGAAGCAATCTAATTTCACTATCGAATTTAAACTCTAAGCCTTAGTTATTAAAGTTGATTTTAAACGAATCTGTACTAAATTTTCGGGCTAGTGTTTGTTTTACTACAGTAATAAACATTCTGTCTACTGTTTTAGGGAATACAATATTTATAGTCACGTCTTTACTGTGAGTGTTTCGGATAAAGTTTCATGGTTGTAGTTTAAATTGTTGAGTTTATCTTAAATGACGTAGGTAAGATGAAACGTAAATTTAAAGTATAAAAAGTCGTGTAATATTGTTTTGCCGTAAAAAATATGGGACGGCTTTTTGCAGTGTCATTATTTGTAATAAGATGTTAGTGAGTTTCGCCGTTAAAAGGAAATGCTGTAAGTCAATTCTTTTGAACTCAAGAAATACGGGAGTCTTTTATTTATCGAAAAAAGATGGTGGCTCTTGGTGATTTCGGAATTAACGGACTTTCAAAAATATTAATATATATACAATCGCAAAGAGTACGATAATTTTTCTTTGATAGTCTATTTCATTTTATCTAAAATAACTCGTCTCACATTTAAAATTAGAAAGCTATCTTTTGAGACATTAAGCGGTTATACTACTTTGACAATATTTATATAATTTATAAATGGAATAAAAAAAAAGATTAGATTATACTTAGATAAGTATAAAGTTTGTTAATCAAACCAAAAAAAAAACATTTTACTTAGAGAAAAATTAATAAAAGCTCAACAAAATCGCACAAAGTGTAGTTTTTTTTTGTTTTAGTACCTAGATGACCGAACTAAGCTCGTTATTATTTTTTTAGCAAATTTTCTAAAAATGACTCCTAGCTGGATCTACTTCTCGTCCCAAAACGCCCCGCATTTTATGATAATTATTGGAGCCGTTTCCAAGATTCAGATTACATAAATACAAGAATAGTACTTATGTAATCTGAATGTTGGATTACTACTAGACTAGGTATTAAATAGATAGATAGAGTTTTTTGTCTATAACCCATACAAAATATTGGTATGAGATATTATGCTTACGTATTTAAGATAAACGGTAGGCAGTCGCTCCACGTAAAAATCGAAGCTGACAATGTAATTTGAGAAAAGACTCGGAGGAGATTCGCAGCAAATACAAGTGAATTATTTAACAAATTATAACTGCTGTAGGCTAATTAGTACGAGCTCTAGATAATGGCACAACTTTAAATGAATAGCCTAGTTAACAATTAAAAGTTAGGACTTAGAAGTTAGAGTTTGAGTTTGGTGTCCTTCAAAGTTACAAAGCTAATGTTAAAATTGTTCTAGTAAGTAGGCATTGCGTATTTCTATAAATTAGCACCCGAGAACCCGGGCTTTAATAAACTCGGTATACATATATTAAGAATATTCTTTCTATATCGCGGAGGACTTTACAAACATACATGAAAGTTTGTGGATTATACTTTTTGGATCGCAAAAACTATAATTCCATGTGGAATTTGAACCCACAACACTTGACACAGTAGAAAACGGCGCGGTGACCGCCTTAACCCCTTTTTTGGGCCAAACGTGCATGTTCGATAGTAAAAGCAATCACATTGTACATATAACATATGTTTGAAGTGCTTGATATTTCATACAGGTTGTAAAAAAATGTGAAATAAAAGTAAACTTGCAGGCTTCCGTTAACATTATTTTCTTGAAATTATCTTTGACTAAAACTATGTCTAAGAAAAGGTATATTTCATATTTAGTTTCTTGTAGTTTAATGGCTATTGTAATAACTGATTATCTCCTAAAAGTTTCTTTGTGGTTTTTTTGTATTTTATATTACCCCTCAATAAATATTTCAATATAATGATATTAAACAAACAAAGCAATCAAACGAAACATACAATACAGGAGCACTATAAATATGAATCAACCATATCAACAACATACTAAATACCTTGCTCTCATTGGAACGTCAACTAGCTATCTGGGTTCCCTTATACAATTACGACGAAACTTACAGCTACCTACGCATAATGTAAACTTTGCATAATTTATTAGTCCCGAGAACTTCAACAATCAAAACTAGTGGACCACAGCTCTGTTGCTGCAAACTTGAACATCCTCTTAGTGGAAACTTGTATCTCATGGGTTCCGTATATCAAACTTTATGAGTACTGCTTTATTGTCTACATTTTTCTTGAAATGTACCTTAACTATTGTTTTTTTAAGTCATTCAGAATGTGATAATTGTAGAGATTTGTTGAGTAGCCGATTAGTATGTTATGTTTAGGCCTCTCCTTACAAATAGGTAGATTAAGTTTACTTAGGTTCCTTAAGTGAAGTTGGAAAAGCCAGTGCAGAGCAGAGGTCGATTAAAGCCAGCCCACCATTTCAGCTTTTTAATCCATATATATTTATAAAATCTTATAATTTAGAAAATCACTTAATGTATTTTATGTTTTTGAGTCCGGTTAAAAAGAGTTATGTTTTAAATGTAACATGTTTTCCCATTTCTGGTACACGGGCAGATCATATTTTATTTATTTATTTATATTGGTTGCCTGGAAGAGATTACTTTTGGCAATAAGGCCGCCCTTTGTACACTCCGTCTCACATTTTATGTACTCTCTTCTAACTATCTATATATCTATTTATATTTAAATTTTACGCGATTAACTTTGATGTGTAAAAATGTCACTGTTTTAGTTCAGATACGGGTATGCACTGATTAACAAGATAATGACACTCATTTAAATATGATATTCAGTAGTATACCGTAGTGTCTATTTGGGAGTACTACAGCAGCAGCAGAACTGAATGCAAAACGTCAGTCCAGTGCGGAAACTATAATTACTATGCTTAACTATGATGGCAACGTTTTGAGTTTCGTTTATAAGTAGCTATCGTACATACTATTAATATTATAAATGTAAAAGTTTGTGTAGATTTTATGATCTTAATTGCTCTTTCAAGCAAAAACTGCTGAACTTATTAGGATACTTTTTTACAGTACTGTAACTTATTTACCAGAAAAACACTTTGGCTACTATTTATCGCAATACTTACACTAACTTGTAAATTTTGATTAATTGGTAGCGATATAATTAATAAACATATATTGATAACTGATATTATATATTGGCGGATCTAATATTTTCACCCTATTGCTCAAGAAATCAATCTGCTGCTATAGTATCCCATTCTCATTTAGGTTGCTAGTATCTCTGTCGACGTCCTCTGAGCTAAAGATCGGTCTTCTCTTGATCCCGTTTAACAGTCTCTTTCTGTAGTATTACAGATTTACAAAAAAGAAGTGACTTAACTGTAGTTCATTAAGGTAGTCAGCATGCACATGAGCCCTTGGAATGTACACATACCTAAGTGTAGGTTATAAAAATACAAAACAGATTATATGCTATTAATTGTTCACTGTTCTTGCAGTACTAGTAGTCTACTAATAGTTTATTTCATTAAGAGTTTTCAGCCCCAGGACTGCGATAATAAAGGCTAGGAAGATGAGATGTGTTTGAAGAATATAAATATTATTTCTTTTTTATAATATTTCTAATTAAGGTAATCAAACACCACTCCCGATATTGTGGTGATCAATTGAAAACCAAAACCCATACGAAACTCCACAGAAATATTTTCGAATGTATAAAGCTGAGCGGACGTGTGCATATGACGCTTGTAACTGGCTATAAAGCTCTACGAAAAGCGTTAGCGCGGGTCTACGTCAGCCCTGTCGCTTTGCGCTACGAGTTTGCTATAATATACTGTTACGTAGCCTTGCAAGCCTGTGACTAAAAACTACGGTTTAAGCCTTTGAAACATTTTTAAATGAAACTAAGCAAAGCAAACAAACACACGGCCTGCTTTGTTGTAACCAATAAGGATTCAGCGTTGTGGTAATCAATAAAGTGTCTGTACAAGCTTAAAATTATATTTTTTACGATTTTTTTTAGTATCACTTATTATAAGCAGTCTTCACAAATATATAATTTGACTCAAAAATTCAATACCGATAATGAAATGATATTAAGTCATATATTCTGCAAGAAGTTTACAAGAAAATTTATTGGATTTGACGATTCATCTGTAAGTAATATTCAAACTTATGTGACACCTGTACAAAACTCTGCTAAAATTAATTATTTAATACCTACGAAAAAAGATGCTCCGGCTTCAAAGTAATGAAAAAAAGCTCCTTAAACATCACAAATATCTCGAGTTTCATTTTACTTTAGTGAATAGGTACAGATACAGATTTGAATACTAATCATCAGAATACACATTGAAAAAGTACAAATTACAGTCTTAACAGTACAATACAGTATATAAATGCTTTCCATTGAAACTGTTCAAATTGTTAAATTGTTGTCGTTTAGTGTCCTCAGAATGGCCCCTGGAATTGTTTTGTGTGAAAATATGTTCGTTTACGCCAGGATGTTGAAGATATTTATCATTTCTCTCTAACAGGTTAAACTCGTAAAAGACGAGAAATTCTGACTTTACTTTTCGAGATATGGCACTTGAGTAGCACCTTCCGTTTAGCTTTATGATCGGTACCAATAAAGCCTTTTGCCATTAGTGCTAAAAGCCTCGTAAATTATACGTTTTATCTATCTCTTTTATGACTCGCCCTCTCCACAGAATTTTTTTCTCCTTAAAGTTGATTGTAAATGATTTGTATTGAATGTCTTGTTTAGTTGTGGTAAAGCTTTGTAATGGTATGTTTTATACTATTAATGTTGCTGATAGCGGTTTATGAAAGAAGTAAAAAATTTTATCTTTTACCAAAGACCACTTTAACAAAGTGTTCTAGGTAATGAGCTGATTCTTTATCTATACTAATGTACTAAATGTAAAAATAACTTTCTTTATTTCTCGTCTGATAGCTTTTTAACACAACTACAAATATAAAGACAAAATGAAAAAAAGAACAAAATTAACATCAGCTAAGTGTACATACATTCTCGTACTCATCATTTCGGTAATTCCTTCCTGTGCCGAGCGGTCAAAACCTGGAACTCACTACCAGCGCACGTGTTTCCTTCCCACTATGATCCCGGGTCCTTTAAGCGGGGCGTGAAAAAGCATCTCACCAGGCTGCCATAGTGTAGGTCACCATGCTGCATTGTTCTTTTTCGCATTGAGGATGGTGACCACCACTCTCGGATTCTGCTCATGCTTTCCATCAGGCAGGGCAGAGTCATTTTGGCAGCTTAAATATAAAAAAAAACAACAATATATGTGTTAATACTTGGGCAACCAAATTTCTGGTCAGTGGCTACAGAGTATCTGGTATCACAGAATATGAGATTACAGTAAGGTAACGGGTTATTTATCACTGACCCATTAGGCAAATGGTTAGCAAACCTGATTGCTAAGTCAAAGGTCATAGGTACGGTTCTCAATTAGGATAAAAACTATGTGAGACATAGTGAATCACTGTGTCAAGTCTCTGTGTAGAGTTGAGAGATAAAAAACGTATTGTTCAATAACTCTCGCATTTTTATTCAAATACGCACTAAGTTTATATTATCTTTACCTTAATAATTTAAGACTAGGCTATACAAAGACTAAATACCGCTATGCACAAGACAGGTAATTAAAACGAAGCCAAAACTCTTAAGCTCTCTGAACTCACACAATGCACTAAGCAGTGCGGCAAGATAACGAGACAAGAGACGCCATCTTGGAAATTAAAGGCCATCTCATGAAAAAGGAACATTTTTAAAGTTTTGGTTTCATTACAAGATTGTTGGATAAAAACGTACCCTGTTTAATTTTTTCCCAAGGGTTACTGTCGCCGGGCCAATGGTTATTTAAAAACGCTAATCTCGAGGAACCATCAGTGCAATTTGAAGTTCTTTTTTTGGCTTCCGACTGCTTATTTTCTAAGAGAAGTTACAGTCTTGTGTGTTAAAACTAAACCAGCTTATGTAAAGAAAATAGGAATGTAAGTAACGCAATTACTGGATCATAATAAAATTTTCTTTAATTTAAATGTTCCAACAGATAAAGCAAACACTATTACTGTTGAAAAAAAAGACTGTTTTCCTTTTAAAAAAATTAACATCTGAGATAATACAGATACAAATATGTTTTTCAGTCGAATTATCTAGAAGTTAAAGTGTAAGGAAGGAATTTAGAAACAAATATCTTAATTATTTAGGATATCAGTTTATGTTTGTTCAGTAAAAAAATGCAAAGTTGTATTTATACTTAAACTGAAAGTATTTTAAATTTGAATACACATCAGGGAAACTTAGATTTGACAATATACACACTTATTATTTATGGCTTCATAAAGGTTTTATTATACTAGTATGTTTCTCACAACTCAAAAATCGAAGTTCAACCTGGCCACTAAAAATATTCCATATTTTTTAAGAGAGTCTCCATTTTTTCTTTTTTTTTGGTTGTTGTGACGAAATTTTAAGCTTTTCTATAATACAAATATACTTCAGAATATTCCTGCTTAATTCTTAAGAATATCATTACTTTAAAACCAAGCTGAAAGTTTTCGCTCACACCGAACACGAAACATTAAATTTCTTACAATTTCTCGACAGTATTTTGTTGTAGTCTTAAGCTCGTACTCATAACTTATCACTTTAACAGAATAAGTAACAACTTAAACTTCACGTGAAATCAAACAAAATATTATGTTAAGTTTTAAGTAGACATTCTGGCTAAATGTAAGCATGAATAATTTCAAATCTCATTTGGTCTTAACATAACCTAGAAGCCTACGTACCATGGATATGTACGTAAAGACCATTCTTACGTTCCTCCCTCCCCCTCCACTCGTGGGACACATCCGGCTCCTGCTTAACAAAGGCTACAACTAACTTCTGTATTAAAGCTCTAACTTGAAAATAGAATAGTATAGGGTATAATTATTTTAATTTATTCTGTCTAGTACGTCTATGCATACTACTAGAGATCTTATTTAAACTTGTTACAATTCGATTTCTAACTCGGGTTTTAAATTCTGTAGTGACCGATTCTTGAGAATCATGGTAGGTATAATATTTAGAAAAACCTACTTCTATTCAATTCCTAAAAGGCAAACACATTAAAATGAATGTACTTTTCCGTTTCTTGTTTCGGTGTATCTCACTTAAAACACTATGAAAAACTAATAAAATGCCGTACCCTTTAATTCAAACTATATTTCTAAGTTCACTCCGGATTGTTTTAGATCAATTCATGTATGTTGAACAATAGGTGAAGAGGGCCGCCACACTCCTTGCTAGAAATCTCATTGCTGTACACATACATTGTTTAGTACAGACATTGGAGATCTTCGAATTGTATATGTTTCAATAGCCCTCAGCGGATCGCAGAGTAACACAACTGTTAAGTTGATACATGATAGGCTCCTGTATTAATCGTGACTCTCTGAGTGGTCTCATTTTCTTGCATTTAAAATTTGTTATTTATCATAACATAACAATGATGATAGAGACTAAAAAGATTTTAATTTTTTTTATATTTCATGTCGTTTTTTTTGTTTTTCTATAGAATAGTGGAAAACGAACAAACGTATTGCCTGATAGTAAGTGATTACCGCCGCCTATGGACACCCACAACACCAGAGGCGTCACTAGTGCGTTGCCAGCCTTTTAGGTGATGGAGAGGGGTTGGAGTATGGGCCTCTGGTATCCTGACTCACTCGGTAAAACTTAGCACAAGCACTGTTTTACATCGATTTTCTAAGAGGCCGTGGTATCACTACAGTCAAGCCTGCCCCATTCATGCGGAAAAATGGCTCTCTCACGGTATTGTTCCTTTCTTATAATTTGAGATGATTACAGTCTTCATATTTGCGAAGTGATCTTGTAGATAATAGTCTTAGCTTTCTTAACAGTATTTAGTTTATTGTTTATTACAGCAACTATTTGGTTACCTTAATACAGTTCTATGTAGTTTGGAATAAAGGAAGCGTTTACTTAAAAAAGACTTGTCTAGCCTTCTTATATATATTTTTGACTAGCCGACCCGTGTCCACTTCGTTCGGCAATAACCGCCTGCTTTTCTTCTACTTTATCACCTGCCTACTACGAAACCACTAGGCCAACCGTGTAGTCATTGTACTTGATTTACATATACTATTATTTAAGCTTATTTTTTGTTAAATCTTAATAAAATATATTCTATGCCACTCCTGAAAAGTGTTGCTTTCTGTTAGTGAAATAATTTTAAGGTTCGGATTAGTACTTGCGAAGATTATCCTCTACAACCATACAAACAAAGTTAAATACTTTACCTCTTTATAGTATTAGTATAGATAAATAAATGAATACAGTGCTACATGAATATACAGGTTTGTTCATAGTAAAATCCTTTTTAATACATTTATGAATTACAGCCACAAACTTAACTATACTTTATAGATAAGAAATGGAATCAAAGAATTCAATATCTGTATTTGTACATTATTTTTTTCCAATTAGACATCGTCGATAAGCTTGTCATCTTTACCAACTAAATGACCAGTAAGATAGGTATCAAAATCGATGACTATCAAGTCGATTTGATGCAATTTCAGTCATGACTATTCATGATTTACAAATATGGGTAAAAGAAATATAGTTGATTTTTTTCATTTTGATAGCCTCTGTGGTACAGAGGTAACGTATGCGACTGCCGTGCTGAAGTCGAAATTTAGGCTCGTAATATGTTTCTATGATCAGAAAATATTGTTTGCGTAGTTTTATTGTTTTCTATGGCTTTATTTTCAATAAAGTTCATAAATATTCCATTTAAGCTTTGTTTAATTTAAAAGTAGATAGTGTGCCAATTGCCAATACTATTACAGCGTTTTCAACAAAAACTTAATAGTTAATAAACAATGACAAGTACTAAAATACAATTGAAGTAGAATAGAAAAATCAATAAAGGTACATATCACAAGCAACAAACGCATTGAAAATTCATTAATTTATTTCACCTGCAAGAAACCTTAATTGAACTGTTAATATAGGGTTTGAAACATTTGGGTTGCAATGTAACCGTTAAATATAGATTCACGTAAACTGTCAACTGTCACTCAAGTTACTTGTCAGTGTCGTATGTTGTCAGTAAGTAGTCATTTGTTTAAGAGCACAATCAAGTTTATTTTGTGTAACCTTTTTTTTGAGACATTTACAATCATAAAATAGTTTTGGTTTTTTAAAAAATATAGAAAAATTAGGATCGTACTTTCTACTAGTTACACTAATATTATAATGGCGAAAGCTTGTAACTGTGTTTGTATGTTAGATATTCACGGTCAAACGGCAGGACTGAAATTTAGTTTGGAGCTAGGTGATATTCTGTCAACAAATAAATTTATTCTTTCTTTCTCCAAAATAATATAGTGCGGTAATTAAGGAATTGATAAACACTGTAGGCGAAACCATGTAGAATTATTATATAGTGCAGTTCTCTACGGTAATACTTCCTTGTGATTCTTCTGTATGCAATTTGGTAGCTAATTTAACTATAAAAAGTAGTTGATTTTAGTTATATTCATTATTGAAAGTGGTCGCCCAGTATTGGCATTCGACCATAACTACTGCACTCTTCCTCCACAAAAACTTTTGTGCTAAATTTCATAATCCTCCGTGTGCATAATTTTTCTCTCAATTTCAAGTTCTTCGCATTAGTAATACCTTCCATCTATATGTTTCCATCCATCTATCTACATGTTATGTGTTTGGTCCGATCTGTTCAACCAAGACTCGATGCTCGGACTCGGACCCGCAGTGGTGGCATTACGGTGTGGACACCCGTCCTATTCGATTCAGATACTCACCTTCAACCTACACTACTACTACAGTCAGTTCTCCATATCGAAGGGTTGAAGCTAGGTAGAATGGCTGCGACAACGCGTTGGTTGACACAATCCTAGTTTTCGAGGCATGCCCGACAAGCGCGCAGAGCTTGCCGTAGCTTCCGCCGTAGTATTCCAGGCACATGGTCCGGCGAAGTCTCTTCGTTATTCCGACCGACANTTTAACAGAATAAGTAACAACTTAAACTTCACGTGAAATCAAACAAAATATTATGTTAAGTTTTAAGTAGACATTCTGGCTAAATGTAAGCATGAATAATTTCAAATCTCATTTGGTCTTAACATAACCTAGAAGCCTACGTACCATGGATATGTACGTAAAGACCATTCTTACGTTCCTCCCTCCCCCTCCACTCGTGGGACACATCCGGCTCCTGCTTAACAAAGGCTACAACTAACTTCTGTATTAAAGCTCTAACTTGAAAATAGAATAGTATAGGGTATAATTATTTTATTTTATTCTGTCTAGTACGTCTATGCATACTACTAGAGATCTTATTTAAACTTGTTACAATTCGATTTCTAACTCGGGTTTTAAATTCTGTAGTGACTGATTCTTGAGAATCATGGTAGGGATAATATTTAGAAAAACCTACTTCTATTCAATTCCTAAAAGGCAAACACATTAAAATGAATGTACTTTTCCGTTTCTTGTTTCGGTGTATCTCACTTAAAACACTATGAAAAACTAATAAAATGCCGTACCCTTTAATTCAAACTATATTTCTATGTTCACTCCGGATTGTTTTAGATCAATTCATGTATGTTGAACAATAGGTGAAGAGGGCCGCCACACTCGTTTTTTAATATGTTTCTATGATCAGAAAATATTGTTTGCGTAGTTTTATTGTTTTCTATGGCTTTATTTTCAATAAAGTTCATAAATATTCCAGCAGCAATCTAGCTTTTACAGAACAAGCTTTGTTTAATTTGAAAGTAGATAGTGTGCCAATTGTCAATACTATTACAGCGTTTTCAACAAAAACTTAATAGTTAATAAACAATGACAAGTACTAAAATACAATTGAAGTAGAATAGAAAAATCAATAAAGGTACATATCACAAGCAACAAACGCATTGAAAATTCATTAATTTATTTCACCTGTAAGAAACCTTAATTGAACTGTTAATATAGGTTTGACACATTTGGGTTGCAATGTAACCGTTAAATATAGATTCACGTAAACTGTCAACTGTCACTCAAGTTACTTGTCAGTGTCGTATGTTGTCAGTAAGTAGTCATTTGTTTAAGAGCACAATCAAGTTTGTTTTGTGTAACCTTTTTTTTCAGACATTTACAATCATAAAATAGTTTTGGTTTTTTAAAAATTATAGAAAAATTAGGATCGTACTTTCTATTAGTTACACTAATATTATAAAGGCGAAATCTTGTAACTGTGTTTGTATGTTAGATATTCACGGTCAAACGGCAGGGCTGAAATTTAGTTTGGGTGATATTCTGTGTCAACAAATAAATTTATTCTTTCTTTCTCCAAAATAATATAATTAAGGAATTGATAAACACTGTAGGCGAAACCATGTAGAATTATTATATAGTGCAGTTCTCTACGGTAATACTTCCTTGTGATTTTTCTGTATGCAATTTGGTAGCTAATTTAACTATAAAAAGTAGTTGATTTTAGTTATATTCATTATTGAAAGTGGTCGCCCAGTATTGGCATTCGACCATAACTACTGCACTCTTCCTCCACAAAAACTTTTGTGCTAAATTTCATAATCCTCCGTGTGCATAAATTTTCTCTCAATTTCAAATTCTTCGCATTAGTAATACCTTCCATCTATATGTTTCCATCTATCTATCTACATTTTACATATTTTGTCGGATCTGTTCGACCAAGACTTGACGCTCGGACTCGAACCCATATTGGCGACATTACGGTATGGCCTCCCGTGGCCAGATACTCACCGAAGCAACCATGCCCGGTGAGTATCTAAAGTAATCGGTTGGTGATACAGTCGGTTCTCCCTATCCAAGGGTTGAAGCTAGGTAGAATGGCTCCGAAAGCTCGTTGGCTGGCACAATCCTAGTTTTCAAGGCGTGCCCGACAAGCGCGCAGAGCTTGCGTATGCGCGTTCCGCCATAGCATTCCTGGCTTATGGTCCGGCGCTGTCTCTTCGTCATTCCGACCGACCGAATGAATTTGGTCGTAGGCCATTGTGTCCATATATCGTATGATGATGATATCGTACCAGGACCGTCGCTGCCTCGAATGAAATTTTGCGGTAGCCCCGTACAACCCTGTATGGCCATCAGTCGCTGCAGACTCCCGAGTTGAGCCTTGCAGCGGGAGGAACCTGCCAAGTCTTTCGATCAAATAGTATTATGTCTATTAAAATCTTTATATTCAATACCATTCCTTTGTACCGTTTTATCATTTTTTTATTAGTTTCACCTGTATTTGTTTATGTATACTATTGTATATATACAAAAATACAGGTGAAATTAGTAAAAAAGTGACACAGATGAGGTTGCCTGGGTCACGTAGTATGTAGTATTCTACCTGATCAACGCAACTTCATCTGCATATACTATTGTCTGTAGCCTGATGTTAACCCGGTGTGAACAAATTTGTTTACTGTGTCTCAGCTTTGGGGTTCGATTCCCAAATGTTTGTATGATCTACAAGTGTTTATCATGTATAATATATTTTTATAACAGTTAATCGTGTAATATGTATTATAAAATATTTAAAAAAAAAATACACTGTAAACAGTTATAGCATTTGTTGGAATGGAGCCGGATGTGGCCGGGATGTGGGGAAAGGAGGGAGCGGATGTGACGCATATACGCATACATCCGTACCACGTTCATTTTCCAGGTTATGATAAGCTTAAATAAGAAATAATATTATTTGATCTTCAATTATTAGGTTTTTAAACACCGACGCAAAAAGTGGATTGTTATAAGTTTGACGTCCATGTTTGTGTGTGCGTTTGTGTGTGTGTTTCTGTCTGTGGGATCATAGCTCTCCAACGGATCGATTTCGAAGCGGCTTTCTTTTCATTTCAAAACTAAGTTTCCTTGCAGTGATTCTTAGCAAAATTTGGTAAATATAGGTCTAGCAGTGAAAGAACTTGACCTTTTTTTCGAAAATGATGTAAGGCATTTTTGCGTATGGTTACTCGATTGAAAGCTTGTGAAGCGGTTCTTGAAATTTTTAGTTTTAGCTTGTTCGTGATAATGAATTTAAAACAATCGGACGAAGGTTCGATCTCAGTTGTGTCCATTAAATGTATATTTTTAAAGCAACCCAGCGACAAGCTTCACACTGGACACACACACACACACACACACACATACATACACGCGAAATATATTCATTGTGCTTAAAATGTGGTTTTAAAAACGAAATGAATTTTCGGTATGTTTTATAAGGTTATGATAAGCTTAAATAGTTCAGTTTCTAAGTAATATTTTATTTATAAAAACGCTACACCATCTTAAAACACAATTTTCGGGGCAAGCATTCTGAGGTTATACATCAGGCATTTAAGGTACTGGATATTCTGTTGCGATCTTTATTTAATTCGTTAACTATGTCTGGCAGAGCTGCTGCAAACAGGCAGTTATACAGGCTGTAAAGACGTTGAATACTGTAAATGAAAAACAAATTACTTAGTTTAAGTTTTCCTTTATAGTAATTACCCATACCATCGTGTGTGATGAATAGAAGAGTTATGGATGTCCGCTAGTAGTAATTACTTCCAAGCAACTGGAACTCAGTTATAAGTATTTCCACGAGAGTTCAAAGAGGTGGCATTTGAGCTCTGGTAAACTTACATACTCAGTGAAAAATTGGAAATGAATTGCTCAATACAAAATCATCTACATATTAATACGTGGGACCTTCAAACGTGGGAGAGCCACGCTTCGGCATGAATGGGCCGGCTCGACCGGAGTGATGCCACGGCCTCACAGGAAACCGGTGTTAAACAGCGCTTACGCTGTGTTTCATCAAGTGAGTGAAGATACCGGAGGCCCATACCCCAATCCCTCCCTCCCTGTCCCCTTCCTCATCCCCCAAAGGCCGGCAACGCACTTGTGACACCTCTGATATTAAGGGTGTCCATGGGCGGCGGTAATCGCCTACCATCAGGCGATACGTCTGCTCGTTTGCCCCTTATACCATAAAAAAAAACGTGAAGCAAAACTTTGTACCCCAGTTTAAGAAAGTTATGCGAACGAAGAAGTATAAAATTTGGCACAATTAAATTTTATACAAAAGGAGAAGTGCAGAAAGCTAAAAAGGAATATGGTTGAATTTTCAACCTCTGAGCGACCACTATCTAATTACAAAGACTTCCTGAATTATGTTTTTGAGTTCTTTTTCTGTATATTTTGTTAACCCTGAAAGCTTCATTCAAGTAATAAAATTCAGAGGTCTTGTATTTTGTTGTAGTTTATTCATTTTCAATCAATGTTTTACCTTACCTTTTGTTACACTTAGCAAAAATATCTATATGACGTTAATAACTGACTTCTCCTGTTCTTCTAATTATCTAATACTGTTGTTGTGGGTTTCTGAACTGGAACGCGTCTTACTATCCAATTTCGTATGTCCAAGCTAACCTAGTTAATTTGGAGAATTTCTCATTATGTCGACGAAAAATGCACATCACGATGGTAGGCCGTGATGTACGTTTTCTTATTGCGAAAATGTTTTCTAGTAAAATGTGGGTGTATATTAAAGAAACGTCATAAATAAGTTAAAGTAATCGTTAATCATAAGTAATTTAAGTTGAATGACTATCGAATTTTCATTTACGATTGAATGGAACGAATGAGAAACTGATGAATCATTATGAGTAACGTAAATAAATCATATTTTTAAACGCGAGTTGAATGGTTATATTTAAGGGCTACGAAGTTGGCTTCACACCTCGAATTGACAGAAATGATAAATTATTTTGCTCTTGTGACTCTTTAATAATAATGAAGATTATTAACGGCAACTTATTTAAAAATCTTCCACATTTATTTATCCGTTTAAAGATAATTGAAAACGTCTTTGCGAAATGACAGTCATTAATATATATGGTTTGCGTTTCTGTTAATTGGTTAGAATTTGATAAAACAACGGGTGTTTTTATCCTATACAGATGAAAACCAGAATATGCCCCGGGTACCAGAGCAGACAGAACATTGAATGGGAAATATCTGCTACCGCTCATATACACTTAAAACTCAAGAGCTACAAAAAGCCTGGCCAGTCTTTGAATGTGTATCCCAGAATTTATGAAGAACTTACACCTTTTATTTATTTATTTTTATTGGTTTACCAACAATTATATACATAGCACCATAACAAATTAAAAAAAAAACACCCAAAGCGGAAAATAGCAATAATGTTAAAATTAGTTATAGGTAAACTCCGCATACATAAAATGACTTGTGCTATATGTTACCATAGACTATACAAAAAAGTATTTAAAAAACAAACAGCACACAATCGTAACACAAAAAAAGGGAATGAGCACTGGTTCACTTTCCAATTCACACCTTCCTTACTACCGTTCTGGGAGATTATTAAGTAAGCCTTTGGTAAGGTTACTCCGTAAATACTTTACACCTGTTCTTATTTGAGGCCTTTGTAGAATCATTTTCATCAAGCCGGCTTACTTGCTTGCTGTTGAGTTATAGCTAGTAAAAGCAAAAAAAAATCTTAGGGTTATATAAAAAATTCTTAATAAAGTTATATGATTCCATTCTTGCTTATTGCATTTTCTACCGTAGTCCGCTGTCAAGAATATAAATCATGATATTCATAAGTTTAAATTTATGGCTCGACAATTTTGGAATGCCATTGATTCCCAGAAGGTCCCTTTTTGATTAAAACTGTCCAGATTATCGTACATGTCGCCATATTTTCGTATTTTACCAATCAGAAGCCCTTTTACAACAATTAATCTTAAAAGCGAATTTCACAATACAAAGTAATCGACGAGTATTAATCAGATTGCGAATAATGGATTTATTGTCCATGCTCAACATATAAACCAAATGGAATTCATTCATTATTTTCTTTAATTTATCGAGTATCAGTATGAACGGGACTTTTAATTATAATAACTGCACCTTGCACGGCGAATAATAATGTTTATTGTGAATTCTGAAGAGAGACGTGTTTGTGTGAAATTAATTTTACATATTTGATCTCTCCTTTGACGCCAAATTTAGAAGTTGTATAAAGAGTTTTTCATTTTTTTTTTTACTGCCTCGGTAGCTTTTTTGGTAGCTTACGCGACTGCTGTCCATGAGGTCTCGGGTTCGAATCCTGGGTCGGACCAAATGTTTGTATGATCTGCAAATATTTGTTTCGGAGTTTGGGTGTTTTCAATGTATAATATGTATGTATTTACAAAAAAAAAGTATATGTATTAATATCAGTTGTCTAGTACCCATAGTACAAGCTTTGCTTAGTTTGGGACTAGATGGCGTTGTGTGTTAGGTGTCCTAAATATTTATTATTATTTTATTATTTATTTCTTATCATTATAGAAATCACTTTACATTAATGGATCACATTGCATAAATAGAACACTATTTTTTGGCAATAAAATGTCTTATTCTGTATCCTCTTTTTTTCTTTTCTTTCCTCGTGCGGAAATCCCCTCAAATACCACCTCCCGTGGCATGTCGGACTCGAAACGACTAACACCGCACTCCGTCTCGATTACTAGAAGCCGGGGAACCAGGTGCACCCTATCAAGGAAAATCCCTGGAACCCCGACATACCCTTTTTTGTACCCCTGGTATGAATTACATGATTACTTTCATTCCTTACCACTTAATCGATATTGGTTAAGCGTAAAAGTAACAGATAAACTTATAAAGACTATCCGGTTTTATTATTAAATTTTAGACTCACACTTTCTAGAACAAGATTCAAGCCCAAACATGATACAGTTATAAAGAGCTTAATAAATATTATTGAAATATTGTTCAATTGTCATTAAAATTATGCCTTGTTGCCAATTGTGTGCTAGTAAGCATCCTTTCATTTTCACTTTCATTTTATACAAATACGTATAAGATATACCGAAATGCTAACGAGTGAGCTCATTAAATCCATGTTAAAATAACATCCTGACATTCAAAAGGTCATTGAAACGAAACGAACGCATGACAGTGATTTTCCTCTTAAGTCCATATACAAATATAGAAAAAGTTAAGAATTTGGACACGAAATAAAAACGTGTGAAATAACTTTTTACAGGTTTGTATTTCTCACAATTAGTTTCGATTTTTTTATATGAAGAACAAAAGCAACACGTAAAAATGAAAACCATTATTAAAATAATTCCGCTTCAAAATTGTGGTGTGGTCTATTGAAGGAGTTAGTGCATGCATTTTTAAATACTGTCATCAATTAATATACGTATAATAGGCGTGTATGCATGTAATGTTTGTGTTTAAATGTATAAATTTGAATATATGTACATACTTATAATTAGCTCATACTTATGGAAACCGATTGCCTGTTATCTGAGCGGATCTAACCAACATGTATTGGACAAGAATTCTGAGTAAAGACCGCGTCTCGGCAAACATAGTGTAGGACGTCCACAGGCCAGGTGGAGTGATGATTTGCGCAAGGCGGCTGGTAGGAGCTGGATGCGAGAACTAGCCACTGCTATCACCATCATGATAATGATCATGATGTATCGGATAATTAGGATCCTGGTAGTTGATAACCAGTATTCAGATGTCCGTTCGAATAATCGTTTCCCTACATTGTTTTTATTAACCATATCAATAAGTCATAGGGGCGGTAACTGGCAAATGTTTTGTTAAATATTTTACATTTAATTTTATTCGACGTAATGGTATCGTGCGAACTATATGGGGGTAAAGGAAACTATCACAGTGCTTGCTGTGGCAGAAATGCACAACACTAGCGGCTTAGTGAAACTTATCAATTTTGCTTTAGAAGGGGTCATTGTCGTTGATGTGTTGTAAACTGCAATAAGAACAACAAAAATTGTCAGTGTACATTTTATTTAAAAAAATTCAAAGTGGTCTGAAAATTAAGTCAGTGGTTTAAATGAATAGTTGATGTGAAAAAAGACCGTGTACGCTACGGCATGAATGGGCCGGCATGAATCGAATGGAGTGATACCACGGCCTCACAGAAAACTAGTGTAAAATAGCCCTTGTGCGGTGTTTCATTTTTATATTTGGAGCATGAAAATTTTTTCGTGTTTTACTCTCTTACAACCATTTTTTACAATAACATCCATTTTCCTATTACTGTTTTTGTATTGAATGCCTCTAAAATAATACTTTGTGCCTTTCTGTATATTATTTATTTACTTTGTTTTATGTAAAATACTAAAAAAGCTATTCAGTATTTGACAACTCCCCGAAAATTGCGTTAACGAGATGGCGCTATTGTCGCGCACGTTCTCAATAATTACCTCCATCAGGAAAAGCGCAGTTCTCCTACCCAAACATAAGACAACTACTTACCGAAACGTTTGTTTCCTTTAAACAAAATAATTTTGTAATTGTTTGTTTACATATTTCATTTCCATTGTATTGTTAACAGNTTAGTTATAAGTAAACTCCGCATACATAAAATGAGTTGTACTATATGTTACCATAGACTATACAAAAAGTATTTAAAAAACAAACAGCACACAATCATAACACAAAAAAAGGAATCATTTCCTTTTTTTGTGTTATGATTGTGTGCTGTTTGTTTTTTAAATACTTTTCACAGCACTGGTTCACTTTTCAATTCACACCTTCCTTACTACCGTTCTGGGAGGTTATTAAGTAAGCCTTTGGTAAGGTTACTCCGTAAATACTTTACACCTGTTCTTATTTGAGGCCTTAATAGAATCATTTTCATCAAGCCGGCTTACTTGCTTGCTGTTGAGTTATAGTTAGTAAAAGCTAAAAAAATTCTTAGGGTTATATAAAAAATTCTTAATAAAGTTATATGATCCCATTCTTGCTTATTGCATTTTCTACCGTAGTCCCCTGTCAAGAATATAAATCATGATATTCATAAGTTTAAATTTATGGCTCCACAATTTTGGAATGCCATTGATTCCCAGAAGGTCCCTTTTTGATTAAAACTGTCCAGATTATCGTACATGTCGCCATATTTTCATATTTTACCAATCAGAAGCCCTTTTACAACAATTAATCTTAAAAGCGAATTTCACAATACAAAGTAATCGACGAGTATTAATCAGATTGCGAATAATGGATTTACTGTTCATGCTCAACATGTAAACCAAATGGAATTCATTCATTATTTTCTTTAATTTATCGAGTATCAGTATGAACGGGACTTTTAATTATAATAACTGCACCTTGCACGGCGAATAATACGAGACGCCAAATTTAGAAATTGTATAAAGAGTTTTTCATTTTTTTTTTTACTGCCTCGGTGGCGCAGTGGTAGCTTACGCGACTGCTGTCCATGAGGTCTCGGGTTCGAATCCTGGGTCGGACCAAATGTTTGTATGATCTGCAAATATTTGTTTCGGAGTTTGGGTGTTTTCTATGTATAATATGTATGTATTTACAAAAAAAAGTATATATGTATTAATATCAGTTGTCTAGTACCCATAGTACAAGCTTTGCTTGGTTTGGGACTAGATGGCGTTGTGTGTTAGGTGTCCGAAATATTTATTATTATTTTNTGATTTTTGTTCAGTTATTTTATTTCTATCTTTTTTTTCTATCTTCTTTTTAGTAGAATATATTTAGCTGTATATATGTGTGTATTATATATACTTACAAATGCATGTATTTATATATATACATGTATTGTATATATGTATGTATATGAATATTTATATTGTGTGTGTGTGTGTGTGTGTGTGTTAGTGAGTGTATGTGTGTAATGTGAAATTGAGTGGGTGCTATTTCGGTGCATGATTGTTTAAATGATATTTTAAGCATTCACGTAAATAATTAGGTGTGTTACTTGTATGTGAGCTACCCGAAGCTTTTGGATACCGAAAATCCTTGTTGTGGTTGTCTGTAAGAGATCGTCGTGAGCCATAAGACCACCTATTGTATCATTTGCATATTTGTGACTCATCCTCTGTTTTAACTTTGTAATTTTGCATGTATAAAATAAAGATATAACGCTCAAAGCTNTTTTATAGATTGTGACGTAGACTTTTTAATTTTATGTCACTCTTTAAAAATAAGTACGTATTAAATAAAGTTATTTCAAGACAGCGTGATCCTACTTTTGCACAAAAGAATAAACCGTCCATCCGTCATAGAATAGTCGATGTAATGTACCAAAAACGAACAGAATATTCGGTGGTCTTCGGTGAGATCTCTCTCATCAAAGACCAACTGAATAAACTTGAGCGACTTCAAAATCTCTGCATTAAATTCATATTTGGATTACGCAAATATGATCATATTTCTGAGTTTCGTTCTAAGCTCAGGTGGCTACCAATGCGCTTTCGCCGCAATCTACATATTCTTTCCCTTCTATACAGTATTCTGTTCCATCCTCATACTCCTCTTTATCTCAAAGAATGATTTCAGTGCTTAAAAAACACACATTGCAGGGATCTGCGGTCATCAGAGAATTTAACATTGAAGATGCCAAAACATTTAACTCAGTTTGCAGGCAGGTCTTTTACTGTGCAAGCGGTAAGACTTTGGAACGACTTGCCTAAGACAATTCTTTGCCCACTTTTAAAAAGCTAGTGAAGGACCATTATTTGGTATTATGATTTTAGTTCAGTTATTTTATTTCTATCTTTTTTTTCTATCTTCTTTTTAGTAGAATATATTTAGCTATATATATGTGTGTATTATATATACTTACAAATGCATGTATTTATATATATACATGTATTGTATATATGTATGTATATGAATATTTATATTGTGTGTGTGTGTGTGTGTGTGTGTTAGTGAGTGTATGTGTGTAATGTGAAATTGAGTGGGTGCTATTTCGGTGCATGATTGTTTAAATGATATTTTAAGCATTCACGTAAATAATTAGGTGTGTTACTTGTATGTGAGCTACCCGAAGCTTTTGGATACCGAAAATCCTTGTTGTGGTTGTCTGTAAGAGATCGCCGTGAGCCATAAGACCACCTATTGTATCATTTGCATATTTGTGTCTCATCCTCTGTTTTAACTTTGTAATTTTGCATGTATAAAATAAAGATATATAAATAAATAAAAATAGTTTATAAATCACTCATATTTATATAAAACAAAGACTTAAAATTGTAGTCAATTCCTACTACTTAGCAACAAGAATATAATACTATACTAAGAAAACCTCTGTAACAAATACTGTATAAAAAGAAATTCTAATTTTGTACCTGTCTAGCAAAGTCTTTTGTTCTCTATCTTTGATAAATATTGAATGGACGTGCTTCCACACTCAATTTACTAATTGAAAAGAAAATATACATTGGTACTATTAATTACTACATCTGCTACAAGCTGACCCGTGCTCACTTCGTAGGGCGCTTTACATTTTTACATGTGACTAAAATATGGTTGCAGTTTGATTAACACTGAGTTATATGGTTTATTTCCTGATTGCCAAAAGTAGGGTTCTATTAATACTGCTTATTTATGTGTGTATTTGCATGCAAACTTCATTATATTGACGGGTTTCAAATGAGAGAATGAAATCATTCAAATTGAATAAATTATGTATGTTTTAGCTGTTCAAAACTTGTCTGTATACTATTTAGATGTAATGTCATTATTTGATACCAAAACATTATCTTTCAGGAGTCCCAACCCGAGATAAGGCAACATATAACTACCCATAGGAAAAATTTTGCTTTCTAAGGTCAATGCCCTCTAGAGAGAATGTTTGACCCTGGTACTTATTAATGGAGAGGTCAAAAGAGATTTTGACTGGATACTGTTGCTTTTTAAGCGATATAGGTAAATCCGTTGGAATCATTGGCATTCACGGAATATCATTATATGATTATACAACAGCAAGGTTCAGCACAAAACAAAACAGTTTCCTCTGTTTTTTTTTTATTATTTTTTATTTTTTTTATATTTAAGCTGCCAATATGACTCTGCCCTGCCTGATGGAAAGCATGAGCAGAATCCAAGAGTGGTGGTCACCATCCTCAATGCGAAAAAGAACAATGCAGCAGTGTGACCCACACTATGGCGGCCTGGGGGGAAGGGGGATGGTGAGGGAGATAGGGGGCGTTGGATTGGGGTATGGGCCTCCGGTATCCTCACTCACTCGATAAAACACAGCGTAAGCGCTGTTTCACACCGGTTTTCTGTGAGGCCGTGGTATCACTTCGGTCGAGCCAGCCCATTCATATGTGTAGTTCTATGCATACAGGCTATGTCAAAGATAAACGTTTAAATACTTTACATCATTATCTAGAGTTATTCACTCAATACTGCGTTGACATAATGAAAAATATTTTGTTTTAAACACTTGAGACTATAAGTTCACTTATTTTGCTTGATATTGATAATATTGACCAATAAACATGACCTAACGATTTAAATTATTCTTTTAATATAACAAACTACTTTTTAAAGTTATATATAAAAGTAAGACATATGCTTTCGCTAACTTTTTGTAGGTGTTATCAAGCTCCACAACTTTCTCTAGGACTCAGCTATCTATCTCCCATCGGTAAGGCAGCGTTCGTAAGAAACGTTTCGTTCGACCATTTTTTCCGACCTACTTTGCTAATCCGGCTAGCACGGAAAAGTTTTTTCATTTTTCGGGTTAATATAACCTAACCAGAACTAATATACCCTACACTCATAAATAACGTAGCCTACCATTTGTAAAAAAATTCTAAATCGATTCAGTAAATCCAGAGATTAAACCCCTACAATGTTACAAACTCACAAATCCACAAACTATACCTCTATACATATTAGTATAGACAATCAGTCCCTACAAAAGGCCTTGTCTGACTGTGAAGGCATTTGAAACAGTTGAAAATAATTTACGTCATAAGTAATAGCATAAGAAGTTCCAATTTTAAACTTGAATTTTAAACGTAGAACTACGCGCCAATTTAATTTTGCTTCTCGAGTAAGGGGAAAGAAACATTATGTGTTGCCAGTCGAGAATGCTCGTTTTAACAAAGTACTTATTAATTTAACGCTTCCAAGTTTGAAACTTAAAAGGAATTATTTAAAAGGACTAAATGCATGCTCTAAATTTTTGTATGCATGAGTGATTAATTGTTTGTGAGCGCAACTAAGTTTTTCTTTCAACGTTAGTTTAGTAGTTTTAATTTTAAATTTGTATGTTGCTTATTAAGCATCTGGCTTGAAGGAAATATTATTTGTTTGTGCCGTTTATTAACATTATGATAAAAGTAACTATACGTTACTTTTATCATAATATGAAATATATGCAAATACATTATATTATCTATGATATATATTCCTGTCTAATGTCTAAATAAAATGGCGTACAGTCATTTCTATTACTTGAAAACTGCAACACATTGCATTTAATGGGCAGACGTATACAGTATTTGAATTTCAGAAATTAATTTGATAATAAATTAACTCCGTACATAGTTCAGCAATTTTAAAATGATTTATGAATTAAGTCATAGAGTTTGTTAAGTAACAAGCATTTCAACTTATGTTTTAAGTAATGTTTTAAAATCGCTAAAACTAAGGTCAGGAAACTTCTAAACTTTTACTTTCATCTACTGAGTTTATGTTCAATGAAAGTATTCTTAGTTTTTTGTTGTGCACGTAGCTTCAATTGAACTTTATATAAGGAGTTTCGAACTATTGACAAAAACTTACTAAGAATCGATTCTGGTAATTCTCTTGAAGGAACTCAATAGTATGGAAGTAAGTACCTTCTAGACTATAATTGGACTGCCTCGGTGGCGGAGCGGTAGCGTATGCGACTGCTGTTCTTGAGATCTCGCGTTCGATGCCCGGGTCGAGTCAAATGTTTGTATGATCTACAAATGTTTGTTTCGGAGTTTGGGTGTTTTTACAAAAAAAAAAGTTTTTATGTATTTATATCAGTTGTTTAGTACCCACAATACACACGCTTAGTTTGGGACTAGATGGCGTTGCGTGTTAGATGTCCGAAATATTTATTATTATTATTTATTATAATTGCCAAGGAAGATAAAGATTACACAATCAAATACGTATTTTTTATCGATTCATATACTAGTTATATACATCATATATATATTAGTATATTATATATTTTATTCATAACGTAATAGAGAGTTATGATAGGGTCCATTACTTCTTGTACGTACAATATATACGAGATGTGGTAGGATAGTAACCACTTGACTTGGGTGTAACAGGTAAATAAAAAGTTCAACTCACGGTTATTTTGTATTTTTGTCCACACTCACAAGTAAACAATAGAAGGCAAAGGAAATATACATATAAGCACAAGCACAGCACAGTAATAGTTTAAAGCAGGAAGACAGATAGTCAGCGAATAGTACACAAGATAACATTTAGTATATAAGCGGTATATAAGCACTAACACAAGTATATACACTTAGGTAAGCAAGCGTACGTTCGGCGTCAATAAAAAGTAACGATAGGCGCGCGAGCATGCCGTGAGGTCGCGCTTTACTCGTCTAGTATATATATTTTTTTTGTATAGACGTCATAGTGCACACCAGGTATCGATAATCGATATCGATATTGTGACAATTCTTCTTCCTAGCCTTTATTATTCCCAAGATTTGGGGTCGGCTACTAGTTCAACCGGTTTTACCTGAATATCAGTTTTTACACGGAGCGACTGGCATCGGACCTCCGCAACCCTGATGGTGCACTGAATTGAAAGTTGAACTAGCTGTCAGTATATTTGAGGGCACTGACTTCCCAATAACGATTGCCAAAGATGTTCATGATAACCGGGACCTACGGCTTAACATGCTCTCCGAGGCACGGGCGGGAAATACCGCCACATTCCATACTCCGAGCTGCTATTAAGAATTTCTTGTAAGAAAAACCCAACAGCAGTCGAATCCGAGACCTCTCGATCTGCAGCCGCATACGCTAACCACTAGACCAACGAGGCAGTCATATTGTGACAATTAATATTAAATATTTTATATGAGTAAAACATAAATATGTAAATATAGGTAGTAGGTTTATTAGAATGATATAGTGTGTATAGATATTTATATGTGTAAATATAAAAATAGTCATAAGATTTAAGTAAAATTTAAGTTTTTTAAATAATAATATAGTGCAATCTGGTGAGTGTATAGAATACGTGTAGTAGGTAGCTTACAGAGATAAACAACATGAAATTAATTTTGTAATTCAAATTGTATTTCCATCCGTGCGTTTTTGTGGTCCAGACCTGTCTAATAAATTTTCGAACCAAAATACACAAAATCGTTTGCAAATACAGTTTTGCGTGTCCGTGGTTTGGGTCTGCTGTTTTGCAGTTATCTGATTCTTAGTTGTAGTTTGATTACCCATAAACTTTATTCGGTAACAAAACCGTTGATAAGGATTTTCTATATGACTAGTATATAATTTACTGTGGTTACTGTAAAGGTTGGTGTTACACTGAAACACTATAATTATTTTAGACGCAATATTTAAGAACAAGACTTGTGAAATTTACTTTAAAATAAAAAATCATCAATATATTTTTACTTAGTCTTAGTAAGTATCATCATCAGACTATAGCAGTTCACTGGACATAGGTCTCTCTCATTGTGCTTCTCATATAATAAAATATATTTTACTTTTTTGACTTTAGAAGAACAAATAACACTGAACCGGTGTGAAACAGCGCTTGCGCTGTGTTTCACCGAGTGAGTGAGGATAATGGAGGCACACCCCTCCCCCATCCCCATCCTCCTCCCAATCCCTCGAAGGCCGGTAACGCATTAATGATGCCTCTGGTGTTGCAGATGTCCATGGGCGGCGGTAATAACTTACCATCAGGCGATACGTCTGCTCGTTTACCTGAGATTCCATAAAAGAACATTGAATTTATTTTCGGTTTTCAGTCCCAGTTGTAGGATTTCAATTTACAATCTTGGAGAAAAAAGTTTAGTAACTTAATACAAAAACTTCAAAACTGAAAAAAATAAAGATGAATCATCACCGCTAGACAAATACTTGAAAATGAAAAAAACTTTCGGTGCACGTCATGGTGGTTTTACAAACACAACCGTTGTGTTTTTGTAATTAATTCTGAGTGGAAATGGGTGGGTTCGCAATGCCATTAGATTTGTTTGATTCAGTCTTATGCCTCATGTTGTACATAAACTAATGATAAAGAAATAGACTACTTATGTAAACTAGTTTTTAAAATAATTTTCTAGAAGAACGCGTTATATCACAATTAAATGTATGTAATGTAATTTAAAAAAGTATCTTCTTAGGTATCGCTTATTGTATTCATTTCTTTGATTTGAAATGCCAGAAGTAATATGCAAAACATAGTAATAAATTCACAATAAGTTAGCCATTTTAAAATCTAAACACATGGCAAGATATTTGTTTTTGTCAGACCGAGTGGGTGTTGTGAATGAAAGCAATCATTTTACAACGAATATTTTTAATAAATTACCCTTCAGCAATAGTGCTGTGGTTGTCAAACAGTAAAATTTATAATAAAAATAACACATTTTAAAATATGCGATCTAGAAAGACAGAAAAGAAACATTGTGGAAAAAACAGTTTTTTTTAATATATATTAGCTGTTGCTGCTCCGCCCGCGTATGTGTCGGTTATCGCGGCAAATAGTACTATGTAGTACACTTGGTAGTTTTTGCGTGAAAGAGTAACAAACATCCATCTATACTTACAAACTTTCGCGTTTATAATATTAGTAGGATTATAAAAAGGTTAAGTTTCTAACTTTGCTTGTATGGCTGTAGCGGGTAATTTTCGGCACTGGTAGGGGTCCGGATGGCGTAAGAAAGCGGTTACCGGATCCCTCCCGTCTCAGGCACAGAGTGGCACACCGTGTGGTTTTAGTCGATTCGATTTCGACACACTGGCCCGCCGCAAGCCCCGGTGGGGTGAAGGCCCGAGGGGGTTTCCACACGTGAAAAAAGGGGTAATCTTCGGCAATACAAATCTGATCCTGAAAATTCTTGCACTAACAGAATGCGATATATATATATATATATATATATATATATATATATATATGGCCATAAAAAT